>KV007754.1:149463-191619 GCA_001598015.1 Dorcoceras hygrometricum
GGCCTTATTCTCATTTTGACGGCCCAATCGACTAGGAACAGTTCAGAATACACAGCGACTATTAGATGTGTTTCATGATAGCCGTCATACCCACTATCACATCTAACATACGCTTTAGTGCATTCTAGGTCTTTACTCAACGCAATTGTAAATCATTACACACATAATGAAAGTAAAGAATGCCATATAAGAAAATGCGAATATCATATATAAAGACTGTTTGTACAAGAGTCTATAAAACCCACAGTTCAGAATACACAGCGACTATTAGATGTGTTTCATGATAGCCGTCATACCCACTATCACATCTAACATACGCTTTAGTGTATTCTAGGTCTTTACTCAACACAATTGTAAATCATTACACACATAATGAAAGTAAAGAATGCCATATAAGAAAATGCGAATATCATATATAAAGACTGTTTGTACAAGAGTCTATAAAACCCACACGCCACAAGTTGGCTAGTTGGGCATCTACTCTAACACTACCATGCAGTGGGACGAGGTTGGAGAGAGAGTGCTAGCTGGGCCGGAGCTAGTGCAGCAAACAGCGGACATAGTGACGAGGATACGAGATCGGATGAGGACAACCCAGAGTCCTGAGAAGAGTTATGCCAATCAGCGACGATGAGATCTGGTGTTAGCTGTTGGGGATCACGTGTTTGTGAGGATATCACCCATGAAGGGCGTGATGTGCTTTGGCTGGAGCGGCAAGCTCAGCCCAGAGGTTTATTGGGACATTTGAGATTCTGTAGAGGGTTGGTACTTTGGCATATCGAGTAGCGTTACCACCCAGCCTGTTAGCGGTTCAAACGTATTTCATATCTTGACGCTCTGGAAGTATGTTCCTAATCCGTCGCACGTGTTGGATTTTGGCTCGAGAGGAGCGTAGACTTAAAGCCGAAAGTTTCATTTGAGGAGCGACCAGTAAAGATTTTGGCTCGAGAGGAGCGCAGACTTAGAGCCAGAGTATTTCGATGGTCAAACTACCGTGGCAGAATCACTCAGAGGATGAGGCTACCTAGGAGACTGAGGCCGATATGCGGACGCGGTACCCAGAGATTTTCGGTACGTATTTAATTTTGGGGACGAAATTCCTTAAGGTGGGACAGTTGTAACGCCATGAAATCCTGAATACGTAGAAATTAGTGCATGACCAGGGGAAAAATAATTTTGGAAAATTATATGATATTTTGTGTGATTTATGCATGATTTTAATGTTGCATGATATGCATGTCATCTTTTTAGCCTGTTTGAGTTTCGGACTCGTGGACGAGACTAGGGACGACCGAGATGAAAATTATTTGAGGTGTTTAAGCCCTTAGATTTTTAAGGATAAATTTATTATTTTTAAGCAGCAATTTCCCAAAAATTGGTGTTTTATGATTATCTTTTAGGGGAACCGGTTTTTCGCATATACTTAATGGACTTTATTGTATTTTAAATTGGGTGGCCTTTTATTACGAAAATTAGAGATTTTAAAGCCATGTTTAAAGTTTTAATTAACATTTCAATTTATTGGAGGGTTAGGATTTTAAAACTCCAGTTAATTTTCTTAATTAAACATGAGGGGTCATTTTTGTCACCACTCATTATTTCAAACCTAAATTTTGTGTAACCTAGCCTCCACTCATCCTCTCCATAGACATCCCATCCTTCTTCAGCAACCCCATCGATTTCTTCAAAGTTTGGGAGAATCCAAGGTGGTCTAGTCCCGATATCACGTCCGACACGTCGATAACTCGCAGATCTTCTTCTTCTCCAATCCAAGCATGTAATATCTATCATTTTTCTCACCATTTAAGCTATATTAAACTTTTTTTAATGAAAAATTGCATGAATTGTATGTGTTTTGGATTGATCTATGCATCATGTTTGTAATCCATGCATGTTCCATTGTTTTCCTCATGTTTTTAATTGGTTCATGTATAGTATCGGTCAAGGAGGGTTCCAATTGCCTCTTTGGGTGCGTCGGCCGTGATTTGCAGGTGGAGGCTTGAGCTATGGCTCGGCCTGGTGGTGGGGCTGGACCTGGGGGTGGTCCAGCCGGCAGGGCTCCGGCCATGGGCGGCCGAAGCAGGTTGTGGGATCGGTAGAGTGCGTCGCGTGTAGGTGGCGTGGCGGCTAGGGTTTGCATGGGTGTGCCAAGTTCAATTGGACCGGTTTGGTGGGTTCGATTGGACCGGGTCGGTTAGTCGAGGGTTGAGTCAATATGTTTTAAGTTTGGTCCAACATATTTTAATTCTGGACCGATTATTTTAATTTTAAAGTCTAAGGTCCAATTTTAAGAATTTTGGTCAAATGTTTTAAAGTTAAAAGTATTTAGTCAAACTTTTAATTATTGTGGACCTAATATATATTTTAAGTTTTAAATTCAAAATTGAGGTTATTAGGATTTTATTTAGTCAAAATTGGTCAATGGACCCTTATTGAGTCAAATTTTAAATATTTGAATTTTTAGCAAATGATGGAGTATTTTCGAAATTTTAAAGGTTAAATTTAAAGTTTTTGGCAAGTCATGTATAAGGCTAAGTCAATTTTTTTAAGTTAAGTCTAGGTTCTTTTGGGCTTAGTAGTAGTGGGCCAGAATCCTGAACAATTCCTTGATCGGAGTAGAAAATGTAGAAGCCCGTGAATATATATTTAATTATATATGTAGTATTCTATGTATGATAATATTTTAAATGAAGGAATTAAATATATATTGACGGGCTAAGCTTTTAAATTGCACGGTTTAAGAAATGCGCTCATCATGAGAATTTAAGAAACGTTAAAGGCATGTTTTTTTTAAGAGAACCCGAGGGATTGAAGTGACTTGTGGCAAGTTTAATGATAGGAGCTAGTCGGGATATCAGGCCCGAGGATCCCCTGTTTTATGTATTACGAGCCTATGGATCCATGTGATCACGACATGGTGAAGTGGCATAGACGTGTGTAGGATCCCGAGATAAGTTCGGATGAACCACACTGTCACGTACGTTGGTTCTTTTGATTGATCAATCATACGCCCGCTCGCATTTCACTTATACGACTCATACGTTTTTATGTTACGTTATGTCATGCCTTTCTATGTATGCTATATGATTATGATACGTTACGACTATGTTACGAACCATGTTTACGATCATGCATGCATACATGTTTTTAATGTTATTTTATTACGCGTATGCGCTTGCATGTGGTTTTATTATTGTGTACCTTGCTATTTTAAAAGATAGAGTATGCTGGGTCTTTAGGCTCAATAGGTTTAAATGGTGAAGGTGAGACTGTCGATGAGTATATCCCTACTGGCGGTGAGGACCTCTGAGCGTCCGCTGCAGCTGTACCCCGTGGCCACTCTGACGTTTATCTATGTTATGATACACTTTTCAGATATTTTACTTAGCATGTTCAGTTTTCGAAACTTTTACGCACTCTGGTTTTAAAAAATATTGATGATTTGATGTTTTAAGATATTCATTTATTTATGTCTTAAAGGATGTTGAGAAATGTTTTAAAGGTAACGAGCCATGCTTTTTAGTTTATTTATTCCGCACATGATTTCCAAAAAAAAAAATTTCTAGAATACGGTTCATTTCACAGGAGCTGTTCAATCATTGAAGTGCTATCTTCCTTTTGTGGAATAGTCGGAGCCAGGCGCCTAGTCACCAGCAAGGTAACTCCCTAAAAATCCTATGTATGTTTAGATTCATTTTAGTGTATTGACCGTTCCCGGGCTGTTAAAATTTTATAACTTCCGCTTTGACCCGAGAGCGGGATCTGGATCCGCTGCGCTAACACATTGGTTGTAAGTTTTCAAAGCAAGGAAAGTACAAGTTTTCATTTGAATGCACTAATAAATCATATTATTGCATGCATGAATAGATCCTTTTATTTCAATGAATTTGAAACATGATTGACGTTTAAATTAATGTATTTGATCTGTTTTAGCATGACAATGGCAGTCTAGGATCTTTTAAGGGGCAAGAACCGATCAAGAGGCTAGTGCCGAGGGGTTTATGGTTCAAGGTAGGGCTAGGGCTGGACGAGTCTATGGTTTGATTTAGAGCAAATTTTAGGGGCTTTTTAGGGGCTTTTGATTTCATGGAAGGTCCAGGATCGTGTCAGCCTAGGCTTGATTAGCCATGTTTCGGCCATTGCATGGTATAGGAGATATGGGTGAGTTTTGGTTAGGGTTGTCTCTTGTGGTCCATGGTTTTGTTTAGGTTGGCCAGGACTGAGTCTAGGGGTCATTAAGGGGCTGAGTGAGGGTCTGGTCATGTCCTTGGGTCGAAAAAAGCGGGCGGGTTCGAGAGGTGGTCCCTATGACGGTTTGCTGTCTATGCGTTAATAGTGAAGTTGCAGAAGTCGGTTGTAACTAATTTAGCGTCTGGTTGGTTCCAAGGGTTATTACATCGAGTAGGGTTTCGGAGGTTCAAACGAGGAGTGATTAGTTGAGAATGGTTTTAAAGGAATTTTACGGTTTTGTCACTCAAACTACGTCTCGTCGAGGCGAAAATTGCCAAGTAGTGTTTTTGAGTCCTAGGTGCAGCTCATTGTATGATGTTAGCAATTTATTTCAATTATTTCTGAATTACTTTTATTTTATGAAGTTTATGATGAAAATATGAAAAGGTTTGAGACTTGAGAAAATTATTGTTGAAAGCGTGAGGAAAAATATTTTGAATGATGGGAATTTTTTGTGGTGGCCGAAAAAGTACCATGTGGTCATATCAAATTAACGTGTAATGGACTTCGGAAAAGTACCTGGGTGCCTACATTTGACGGGATTGGATTCCAAAATAGTATTGGGATGCATTATTAGCCTAATACTATGGTTTGATATAGCTTGATCAAATGACTTGAGGTAGAAGGTCCACATTCGGAAAACGGAGTTCACAAAAATATTTATTTTAGCGATCTTATTTCTTATGCATGGTTTTCCTTGAAAACCATGATTTGAGGAAAGTTATGTCATGCATTATTGTTTAAGAAAATTTATTTGAGTATAAATATTTTAATGCATGTGACTGTATTATTTAGTATTCGTTATTTTAAATCATGTACTTGTTGAGTCTTTATACTCACTACGTCTGATTGGTGCAGATGATGCGGATGCTGAAATCGAGGGGCATGACCATTGAGCGACCGGCAATCCAGCGTTGCACCCGATCCAACGACCTCTCATTTTTCGCTAGAGTTTAAAAATGGATATTTTGTTATGCATGAGTTAGAGATATTTCGAGTTGTAGTTTTTACTTTTAAATTACAACCTATTTATTTGTGGAGGATTTATGAGATTTTTGAGATGTTATTAATATTACACATTCGCATGTGTTAAATTTATAGAAATTTTTTTTACACAAATGTATTTAATTGGAAGATTTTACTAACTTTTTATTTCAAAAAAATAAATTCCGCATTTATTTTAGAAAAAGAAAATTTAGTGAGGGCGTTTCAAGTTGGTATCAGAGCAAGGTCTTGGTTTGGGTTGTGCCTACAGCCGACGGCATACACTCAAGGAGTAGTCTGTAAGTCATGGTGTTTGATTGCATTAGATGTTAGTTTCTAGTACTATAATTCTTTCAGAGTATTGAGTTATTTAATTTATGAGAATGCATATATGTATTATCCTATTTTACCTGAGACATGCTGAGATTAAGTAGTGTATTTTCTTTACGCGAACCCTCAGATGCCTCCCAAACGCCAAATGACTCCACCACCGCCACCACCCATGCGTTCTAGCTAGCATGTCTTGGCGGGACTTGCACAGATTCTGAGGCAGAATGCCAGCACTTCACAGGCAGGAAGGATGGAGATGCCATATGAGAAGTTTAGGAAGATGGGGCCTCCCGAGTTCTCGGGCTCCACTGATCCATTCATTGCTGAGGAATGGGTCTGATCCTTGGAGAACATCTATCATTATATGAGACTAGAGTGTTGGATCTGTTTTTATAGATCAGAATCTGAATTTTGATTAACTCAAAACCTGCTATTATCTCACTAAAGGTCTTAGATTCCATGTGCAGTTTCTAGACTGGAGGAATCTAGCAGATATCCAGACTGGAACAGTGAGGGGAGGTCTAAGCTGGCTCAATTGAAGATATCTACGCTGGAACAGTGAGGGGACACTCGAGCTGGTATAGCAAAGAAGAAACCAGATTGCAGGGTGCATCAAGCTGGTTCTCCAGCTTGAAGAAAGAGCATGTTCGGATCAGCGGTTGAAGTGCAGAACAAGAGAGGTTCAAGCGTATATCAAGTGAAGCGTACAGGTGCAGTGTTCAAGTGCCGATGAATATACAAGCACAGTGATGAAGTGCATGTCAGATCACTAAGCGCAACAATAATCAGTTCATCATAGGAATCTCAGTCCAGTGAAAGACTGAATCGGAACTGATTATTGGATCCCAAGAAGAAGGGATATAATACCTGGTGTAGGATTGCAAATTTTCGAGGATAAGGTTTAAAGTACCCTCAAAGAACTGGTTCAATCAACCAGGTGATGAACTGTGTACTTGCTGATGGTTAGGAAGAGGTGTCTGAATGGAACAAGAGAACAAGCAAGTACATAGTGGTTCTTGACGAGAAGAATAGGGCCAAGCTGGTGAAGGACAAACCAGCTCGGAGAAGAGAAAACCGGATGAGGAAATCCGGTCAAGCTGGATGCTTATGAGAGAGATGGAAGATGATGAAGATGAAGAACAAGAAGAAATGCGGAGGCAGGAGTTTGTGATCGTAAACAATGTCGATGCCTAAGATGATGTGAAGGCTGAAGTACGAAAGATGTACTCATCAATCTCCATAAGTCCAACTGAACAAGAGCAGAAGATCAAACGTTGAGCGCTACCAAAGGAATCGTAGAGCAAGATTCATGAAGTGAAAGAAGAAACCAGCTGGGAAACAAGCTCAGAGCCCAGCAATGATCAAGAGCAGCAATGATCAAGAGCAGTTATGAACAAGAGCAGTTGCAAACAAGAGCAGTACAGTTGAAGAAGCAACCAGCTCAATGTATTGTCCAACTCAGTGTAAACCAGAACAGATATAAGCTGACGTACAAGAACTAAGCTGGTTAAAGTCAAACCATCTCAGATAGCATATAAGCAGATGCTATCAAATCTACGAGCAAAAAAATTTGAACTCTTGAATCCACGCAGACTATCTGCCAAATTTCAAATCGATTTTCTTGTGTTGTCCTCTCAAGTACAGTGCTCACGTGCTTAAAGAGAAGAAATCCTACAACGCATTAAAAGACAAAGGACGCAAAGTACAACAGTGTTAGAATAGTTTTCAACGGCTACAACTTTGTGTCCAACCGGCAAATATTCGTAAGAGGCTATATATAACAAGAGAATAGCACAAGAAGATATCGATGATGATATGGAGAGAGTGTTGTGCAAGATCAGACGTAACAGCAGAAAGAATGCACAAACACTAGTGCTTAGTCGAAGGCTTGCACATCCAATGGCAGCTGTTGTGCAAGCTAGTCATGTGCACAGGCCATGAAGCTTCAAAGAGAAATCTTATTCGACTTCACAACCTTAGGAATACAACGAGAGACCAGCTCAGAAAGGAGCGTTTTCCAGTGTATGAGATTTTATATTCGAGAGATTGAGCGTACATTGTAAATCTCACACACGATTCACTCATATATAGTCAAGAGTTGAGCGAAACAGAAAATGAGTGAATCAAATCAAAAACTCTCCTTGTATTCTTTGGATAGAGACGTTAAACAATTCTTTGTAGCCTTTCTCAGTGAGGCGTAAAAGAAGTGTTGTTAGACACACAACTTGCAGGCTGGTGTGCATAGATGGCTAGGAGTTCTTGCAGCTTGTAGGCTGTCGGATCGGGTTGCTACGGAGGCCGCTGTAATAAAAGTATTCTAGTGGATCCTTCCCGTTGTGGAAGAAGAGGAGACATAGGAGATTCAGCTCCGAACTTCCATAAACAAATTGCAGCGTATTTTTTTACAGCTTTCTACATTTACATTCATGAATTTCATATTTGATAACTGTGTTTAAAACTGTTAATAAGCTTTCGATTTTCAGAGAGTAGTTAAAGTTATTTCCACAAGATTTTTTATCTTACTTGATCTACTTCTCGATGCACAAACATTTCAAGAATACTGAGCTATTGCAGCTCAAGATTTAACTAACCAGATCGCTCGTGTCTTGGACAAGCTCGTAGAGCTCTTGGCCCAGCTTGGTCGTGATCCAGTTTATGTTTCAGTGCGTGATGTCCCTGAGCTGGTTATTGTTGTCTGGCCTATAAGGTGGCAGATTTGAGTACTCGGGACCCTTGTTGTGGTAATTGTAGCTTAGAAAGCTAAGGTACGGAATTTAGCTTGTTTACAGGATTTGGCATGGATAAATGTGTACGATTGCTAGTATTGCGTGTATTGTGTGTTGTGTTGTCGTTTTTACTTACTGCTGGTCTCTGTGCTGATTTATGTAAGTTGTTGCATTGGCATACACACATCTTTCTTGTTGAGCTCATATCTGTTAGCCATTTGTCGTTGCTGTGCTAACCTGTTTGTACCAGGAGCTGTTTTGAGGACGAGCGGCAATACCGTGCTCCTCATCTCCTTGTTGGGTTATCTGTTAGCCTCTATGAAATGAGTGGATAGCTACCACGCTCTCATGAGTTTTGGCAACAGTAGGTGCACGTAATTTGAGGGTTCTGTGCCTAAAGTTGTGTGAGAGCCCAACGCAACCCCCCAAAAACGATCATATAGGATGCTTCCAGGGTTAGCTGTTCCATATTTCAGCTTAAGGAGGATGCTGCTCTCTGGTGGGATGTCACACAGAAGATGGATATGCTGGATTGGGTTGGATTCAAGAAGCTGTTCTACGACAAGTACTTCACCCCCGACGTACATGCCAAGTTGAAGCGGGAGTTTATGAATCTCCGATAGTGAGATATGTCGATCATCGAGTAAGTTAAGAAGTTTGATAGGATCTGCCATTTTGCACCCCTCATTGTTGATAACCCCGAGGATAAGTTACAACATTTTCTAGATGGTTTGAGCGCCACCATCCGTAGAGATGTACTGATGGCTGATCCTACAAACTATGTTGCATCCTTGAAGAGGCCTTTAGGTTGGAGCAGAAGCTGAAGGATATACGGATAGAGGTACAAAAGAATAGGCCACTCTAGCCTAATTAATCACAGCAGTGGCAGGCCAAGAGGCCGTTTACTGGGCCACCGAGGCTGCAAGGTTAGGGTTAGATAAATTTATTTTAGAAGCTGCTTATTTTATGCTTGTTGGTAACAGTCATACTTATCAAGGAAATTGAAGCCAGCGGCCATTATCTGCTAGACCACAGAGTCATCAGGATCCGAAGCCTGGGGTCCAAGTGTAATAACCCACCGCCAGTATTGTTGGAGCCAGCATGCGGGGAAGTTCTTATGGGGAGCTGGAGTCTGTTACAAATTCAAGCAGCGGGACCATCTATCATTCCAGTGCCTGCAGCTGCCTCAGCCTACGATTGGGATAGTTTATGTGATGCAGGAGAAGGAGGCCGATCCAGACACTACGCTGATCACGAGTAACTTTATACTTTAACTTTTTGAATTTTGAGGATTTGAGATACTAGACCTGTGTTATTTTATGAAAAGGATGTGAGTATGATTTACGAATAGTTTGATTAATGTCCTATGTCGTTGTAATATCTACTACAGGTAGGGTAGTCGTGTTACGAGTAGCTACCAGAGCCTTATTTGATTAAAGGGTAACACAGTCCTTTATTTCGGAGAAGTTTGTACGACGGATGGGTATCACGCAGTAGAGTTTTACGGAGAATTTATTAGTGACGATTCCATCTGGAGAGGAGTTATGTACGACCTGTTAGAGTAGGTTCCCAGCTAGCTAACTGTTGTTAGTGTACTTGTTGATTCTACTGTAAAAATGATCTTTATTCATATAATTTACATTTACCTAGCATTTTTTAACTTCATTATTATTGATTACAAATTGTTGGATAAAGACCTTGAATGCACTATAGTATATGTTAGATGTGATAGTGGATTTTATGGCTATCATGAAACACATCTAATAGTCACTGTGTGTTCTAAATGAGTTCCTAGCCGATTCGGCCGTCCAAACGAGGATAAGGGATGCCCAAGCTTCAGACTAGCATTTGTGATTCAAAGTACCACGTTTCATTAGTAGGGAACATAGTGTTGTTATGAGCATGCAGATTGATAGTGACATGGTGATCTATCGAACTACCCTCATTCGGACTTTCCAAGTGGTTATCATTTCTCAAGCTGATTAAGTCTGAGGTCTTGGTTGTATAGATTAGTCGTCACTACTCAAACACATTGAGACTCTACATGATAGGTGCCTCGCTTTGGCGTGTTTACCACTCAGTTGGGGTCATCAGGTGACAGGATTCAGTAAATTCCCGACGCATGTAGGAGTCGGTGCTTCATTGTCGAGATTCACCGCTCGCCTTTGTGCGTGGATATCCTATGCTATCTGAGGAGATAATAGTGTGACAAATCTCTGGCCAGACTACTAGATGTGCTTTACGTAAATAGTTTTACCTAGTTGCACATGCGATGTCACTATTTGATCTTCAATATGTATGCATGGCTATAGAATCTCTAGGGACTCTCGATTTGGTCGAGATATTTGAGTTGAAAGGACCGTATTGTATTCTAACCATGAACAAACGGTTATTGAAGGCATTATCAGTGATACCTAGGGGATCATGGGGCGATGTTGCTAGACTCTTTATCATGATCCAATGGTAAGTTCGAAAATGTCTTTTCAGAGTCACAAGGAATTGTGAGCCCACGACTAGCTGTATTCCTGAACCATTGAGGGTCACACAAGCACTGGTTTCTCAAATCACGTACGGAAATTATACTCAAATTGTTGATTATAGTTGGAGGAAGGATGGAAGTATGACTTCCTAAAATTGGCTGGGTAAGTATGACTTTCCTTTTAGCTGACAGGGATTAGTTGCTATTTTTGATTAGGTGGTCCGAAAAATTGTTTCAGCATGATAATGTATAGTTTTGGAAACTGTGAAGATCGGTCCGATCTAATTGTTGATCGGGATTATGATCAAGTCACAACGATGGACTTGAAACCAAAGTTCCCTTGGCCTGGGCCTGACCTTGGCCCATTAACCTAGTTTAAGCCCATAAAATATCTATAAATAGGGGCTTAGGGGGAGTTTTTCTTCTGTACGAAGTTGTATTGACAACACACTCACAACCCCCCTCCCCCTCACTCTCGCCCTCCTCCGCCGTCTCCGCCCACCGCAGACGAGTTGTCGCTGCCGACGTCGCCCACCGTCATCGCCGTCGTCAGAATTTGTTACGACCGTATGGCCGTTAAGATTCCATTCATGAAATCTTCATTGGTTTTCTAGTGCAGACCAGTGAATGAATTGAGATTCCGGTAGTTGACCGGATTAGACGATGTGGGCTTTTCAATCGTTGAAGTGCTATTGTCACGTAAAATCGGACTATTCGGAGCCGGGCGCGTATTTGCAAAAGGTAAATATTCTAAACATCATTCGTATGTTTAGTTTTATTTTTCGTGTATTGAGAGTTCCCGGGCTCAAAATTTTTAAACTTTCGCTGTGCACCGAGAGTGGGATCATCCACCACCGTGCCAACAGTGGTATCAGATCTACAGGCTCGGATCTGTCAATACATGGTTTATGCCTAATTTCATCAAAATTACACAAGGGCTGCGAACAGCGTGCCACATGCGTGCAGTGGCTACGCCCTTGCGGTGGTGATCGGGCAGTGATGTGGCGGTGGTTTTTGCCACCTAGGGTTTTTTTCGGGCCTGACCAGGGCAGCCCGATGGGTGTTTGGGTCGATACTTGCTATCTTGATTTTCTGGTTGGACCAAAATTATTTTGAAAAATTTTGAGTTGTTGGACCTAAAATTGTTTTAAGCCCAAAATTATTTGATGCAATTAAAATAACATAATATGATTTTGTTGGATAAAATAAAAATTGATTTGATTATTTATTTATGTTAATTAATTGGATTAATTGAATAAATAATATTTGCGATGATCGAGAGCCATGCATAATGTGGTAGGTGTATCCTAGGTTTTACAATGCTTGGTTGTAGTATTATTGATATCATTGTAAAGTGGGTCTGGTTTATGGCCCGTTGCCACCCCTTTAAATGTATCCCTATTTGTCATGGATATTTAAATGTAAATATTAGACTAAGTGGGAGATATGTTTGAAGATGATGGAGATGATTATCAAAGATATTGAATACCGAAGACGTGTAAAACTCTAAGCTTATATAATATCATTGCATTTGGATATTGCATATCACCTGAGATTGGACCCAGATCCATGCTTGGCAACCACGGGTCGCATAGCTCTCGGTTATTGATCATCCCTGTTATATATATGTGATATATATCTGTTGAATCCGCAATTTTTATATTTATTTAAAATTAATGAGACCAAATTTTAAAAATTAATCGCTCATTTAAATTTCATTTCAAATTTATATATTGATTAAAGTTTTATGATTAAATTGAAGGAACTTAGTTTATCGATAATTATGAGGTCGTGTGATAAAACATAATCTAAGAGAGACCCTCATAGACCAGCTTAAAATGGCTTGTACTGGCTGGGCTCACTGAGGAGCGTTGCTTTGTCTTAGGAAGTTGGGTTTTAAGCAAGCCTTAGCCCCTCCAATAACCTGAAAGCACTCTTAGAGAATGTTAGTCCATGACTTCTAAATTGATCATAAAACAAAAGTTTATTCGATAAAATCATGAAGCTAAGGGAATTTCAATATTTTTTAAAATTTCCTACCTTCCATGAACAATGGGTGTACGTCGAAGCTACCCGCATACATAGCTCGGTTCATATTATTAGAGGGTTTTGGGTGTCGGAAAGCTATGCATGCCATTGACACTTGCTGTGAGTTGGATGGAACTCCCATGGCGTTGACTCATATTATTGGGGACGTTATGGCGACCGTCCATTACAACTCAACATTAATGGATCTTCTTGACACGTGATGGTAATCGGAGTAATATTATTGGGCCCTTACTGGACGTGAGATAAATACACGGAGGTTGCACCTGTTGCAATTGGGCTCTATCTTTTGAGGATCATGGTTGGCTGATATAATTTGGGACCGTGATTTCTTGATTGGACTTTGCGTACCAACTAATGAAACTGGCTTTCCCGATTTCATTAGAGTGTGGTGAAATTGTTAAAATAGTTGGAGGGTAATTCATAAAACTAAATGACCTTGTTTTATGTCTTAGTAAACTATTATGAATAGTCATTGATGTATGTGTATGTTTTAAATTCAGTATATTTACCATTACTGTGCATAATCCACTATCATTGATTCATGTTGGATCTGTTTTTGCAGATCATAATATTAATTTTGATTGACACAAACATGCTATTATCTTACTAACGGTCTTAGAATACATGTGCAGTGCTAGACTGAAGCAATCTAGATGATATCCAAACTGGAACAGTGAGGGGATGCCTAAGCTGTTTAGTTGAAGATATCTAGCTGGAAAAGTGAGGGGACGCCCGAGCTGGTACAACAGAGAAGAAACCAGATCGCAAAGGACACCAAGTTGGTTCACCAGCTTGGTGCAAGAGCTGTTCAAGAATCAAGTGCAGTGAAACTCATGCAAGAGCTGTTCAAGAGCAGATGAAGTGCAGTTTACAAGTGTAGTAATCAAGTGCAGATCAGAGTAGAAGCGCAATGATCAAGTGCAGGTCAGACCACGAAGCGCAACAATAATTAGTTCAGCATAGAAGTTCACTCCAGTGAAAGCTGAATCAGAACTGATTAGATGATCCCTAGAAGAAGGGATATAATTACTGGTGCTAGGTTGCAGTTTGATAGGATCAACATGGATCGAAAACAGCCTTAGGAGTTCATAAGGGGGGGGGGGGGTTGAATGAACTCCTTAGTATTTTTAAATTTTCAAAACCTTAAAATGATTTATAAGCACCTCGCTTAACTCAGATCCGAGTTACCAGATCTAAGGTATCTCAGTCCCAAATCTTATTTCACTACTAACAAATAATGTGCGGAAATAAGTCGATCTATCAGTGAACAGTATAAATATAAATGCGATGCTGTAAAATAAAAGTGAAAGGTTCAGAGTTTGCTTATGGAAGTTCGGATCTGAAGATCCTACGTCTCCCCTTCTTCCTTTGCAGGAAGGTTTCACTAGAAGAATTTGATGCACAAAGCTTCTGTTTACACCCAATCACCGAGCCTCACTCAAGATGAACTCCTAGCAACTTAAACTACAAGCAGATACAACTGCTGAATAAATTCAATGTAACTCTTTCGAACTGCTTCACACAGCAAGTTCGTTACAAACTCAAAGATAAATATTACAATGAAATATGATTCTATTTAGTACTGTAGATCTTCTGGTACTTTTATCAACAGGAACTGTTTACAAATGTAAACCAGAAGATAACTCGAAGGTTAAACTATGGGGGCTGAACTTGAATGTTCTCCGAGTTGTAATACAGAACTTAGAATGTTTTTTCAATTAAACGTTCCAGTGAGTATTTGAGAGCTTTTTGATGACAAATAATAAACGTCGTGAATCACTGATAGCGGAGATGGGCAGAAGACTTCTTCATTTGAATTCTTAAGCATTTTATACTCTTTGTCTTCAACGGTTAATAAATGTAGCCAGTTGAGATAAGCTCCTTTGCATATCTTCATCGTATCATAGAATTTAACGCTCCATTAATACCCTGCAAAAGGTAAACTGCGCTTGTCAGGGCTAAATTGACTTATATACCAAAGCTGGTAATCATCGTATCAAGCACTCTGCGTACTGTGAAATTTTACCCAAAATAGCTCTGATCTTGTCTCCTTAATTCCAGGCTTTTATACGATTAAATCATGACCGTTGATTCTCCTCAAATAATCCTTTTATAACATCTGAGGTGGTTCGAAGCTCACATCTGTTTGATAGAGAAGTCTGAAGTACTTTCTTTTCGTGAAGTGCTATAGACTCTCTTTTCATTTTGCCATCATATCTGAAATATCTCGGAAACATTGTCATGTCTGAAATGTTAGCGACATCTGAAAGTACACTGTTCCTAAGTCTGAATCAAACAATTCTGATAACCTCAAATCTGATATACTCTGCTTTCTCTGTAATGATATCTGAAATGCTGATATCTGAAGTAACTTGTGTAGAGTCTGTTTATACTCTCAAATCTGAATTATACCACCTGAGTCAATATAACAGAATATGTTACCGAGAGATCTGAATCATGTATGAATACTTTCATCTCTGAAAACCTGACCCGATAACTGAATTAATCGACCCGATTACTTAACTGATCCAAATACCCGAGTCTGATTCGAACGCTTCAACCCGATAACAGAAATCTGAATATCTCAACCTGATAACTGAATACTTGACTCGACATATGTTCCAATCTCAAATAGTCAACTCAGAAGTCAACGCAACTTAACTCAGAACTCTTGAATCTGATAACTTTAATTCAATGGCATGACGTCACGGAATATGAAATGTTCAATTCTCTTGTCTTCTGCGAATACTTATGTTCAGTTTTCATTCTTATTTTGTTATCACCAAAACTTGTAAATTTTATCTTAATAATTTCCTCCTTTTTGGTGATGAAAAATGTCAGGCCTCGTGCACAATACAGAGTTAAAATCACATAAAACATAGCGGAAGCACTTTAAAAAGTGGCTAAAATTTTTCTCTTTTGGCCTGACGAAGAAAACATAATTTTAAAATACCAAAATACATCAAAATATCCCAGATTAATAAAACATGCAAGGCTAAAAGCCATAATACGACAGTATAGCATTTAACAAGTACCAACCACCTAATACAACAACAGAAAACACAAAGCACAGGACACTCCTCGGCTAATAGAACTGATACATATATGCTATACGCTAACTGGGACACTCTACTCACCACCTGGGGCACCTCCAGCTGGATCAACACCAAGACCCTCGGAATAACCTGGGAGACCTGAACAACAAGCAGGCAAACAAAACAACCAGCCCCAAAGGGACATCGGGGTCAAACCCCAGTACGAAGAGCAGCATAATACAGCAAAAGGATATAGCATGCAATGTATCATGTCGTGCATATGCATGAGCGGTACAAAGATCAACGGTAACAACCGGAAGGCCAAACAAATGGTACAATAGAAACTGTGACACATCACCGAGTCTCGGAAGCTACCCGATCGCACCCAGTGGAAAATAGAGTGGCTAATTGCCGCACCTACGCGGGAGCCACCCTCCAGGTCGCACGGAATTGAAAGTGGACCATGTGACACATCACCGAGTCTCGGAAGCTACCCGATCGCACCCAGTGGAAAATAGAGTGGCTAATTGCCGCACCTACGCGGGAGCCACCCTCCAGGTCGCACGGAATTGAAAGTGGACCAACCACCCGCCAAACTCTATCCAGGTCACTGCAACTAAGGGCTATGAGAGAGACTCACCGCACCCTCCATGTGAGACCTAAAATTGTAATAGAAGATTAATTGTTGGATTAATCGGATTTTAAGGAATTCTGGTGGTTCAGATTTCTGTTTGAAGAGTCTGTTTGCATTTTCGGGTCAGAAATCACATTTAGAGCAATTCTGGAAATTTTGGAATTTTCGAGTAGAAATCTGAAATTTTGATGAGATCTGATTGTTTGCGAGATCTGTTCGGATTTCTTGAGGAATCTGGTTGCAGCGTGTAGTTGGTAGCGCAAGGTTTAAACTCCGTCGTTTCATGAGATCTGGACGTTGCGTACTATAGGTGAAATCTGTGCGCGCGCTAGAGTTGTTGAGTGAGCGTGAACAGGAGAAATTTGTTGCGATAATTTGCTAGAGATCTGGTAGCGCATTCGTGATTCAGACATTGCCTTAGCGTGTTTTGTATCGGGTTGGATACGCTGTCGTTTAAATTAGTTGCTACGACGCCGTTTCGCAGGAGCAGGTGACGTAGGTGAAGTCTGGTTGGTTTCTTCACCAGACGTCAACGCTAGTAAAAGTTCCTGTAGATCGCGAGAGTTAGCGACCGGATTTGATAACGTAGGAGGTGCGACGTCGTTTGAGTGTAATGCTTGCGCGAGAGTAGCGATTTTGGTATCAGATTTCTCCAGCGTTGTATTAGCTTTCAGATTTCACCGTGGCGTGCAGCATCATTTTAGTGATCAGCTTTCAGCGCATTTTTTTCCAGATTCCAGCGTTTAGTTTTATTGTTCAGATCTCTTCGCGGTTTTGAGCGAGCGCTTAGTGTGGAATCTGTTGTGCGTATTTTAGGCTTTTGAGCAATGTAGCTCACGCGTTTGTTGGCTTCTGGCGAAATATGTTTCTGTCGGTGGTAGTTTTAAACAGATTTCTCGCGTGTATTAATTAGTAGCGTTGGCCTTCGATTATTTTGATCAGATCCCATACTTAGCAAAATTCTCTCAACTTTCGTTCTTCGTTTCTAACCCTCGGTTACTGTTCACCGTGAGCTTCTCCGACGAATTCCCGTCGATTCCGGCCACCGTTTGTCACGTTTGAGGTAGCGTTGGACTCCTCTCTTGAAGATATTTCGATTGATAGCCCTTTTGGAGGCTGTAGTGGGATGGAGCAAAATCTCGAAGCTACTGTCTTTCTGCCGTGTGGTTTTGCGTTCAGGTAGCCTTTCGAATTTGTGATGAGATCTTGTTCCTAGCCTTGAATTGAGCTTCCTGTTAAGTTGTATGGGTTAGAATTGAGCGCTGGTTTTAAGTGTATAGATTCCAGCCGTGACTTTCTTTGGTTGGTCGTGAGTTTTGTTGTGTAATGCCTGAGATCTTGCGTAAGTTTAGCAGGTTGGATTCAGATATCTCGAGGCTTGAATTGTGGTAATTGTTGCACAAACATGGCCGTGTATTGCTTGCTTTGCATCGGTGTTTATGCTAGCTGTTTTATGTGAATTGCATACACGCATTTGTTCAAGCATATTTCAGATCCCTCGTGTATTGTATCTTGCAGCCTTGTATCTTGTTGTATTGTTGTTGTTTGATTCTTACCAGATGCGAGGGCGAGCGGCGATATCGCACTCTCATCTCCCTGCTGGGATTGTTAGCCCTCATGCGCCGAGTGGTTAACTACCACGGTTCATGGGCGAGGCAACGGCAGGTTGAGCTGTTTGATGCATCTGGTATTCGGGTGTAGTGTCAAGGAGAGTGGCTCATTACCACACTTTGAACACACCCCGTGGCCACCGTTTGTTGCAGATTCTATGGAGCTATGTTTGAGTTCCTTGGCTCCCTTTTTGGTTGTAGCCTTCAGTGGTTGTTCAGTGTCTCATGCATAGCATCTGCATTTTATCTTATGCTTTTCTTTAGCTGTTTCAGTTGCTCTCCGTATTGGGGTTTGACCCCATGTCCCTCTGGGGCTTGGTTGTTTTCCTTGCCTGTTTTGTTGTTCAGGTTATCCAGCTGATCGTGGAGCTGACCCAGCTAGAGGTGCCCCAGGAGGTGGTTAGAGTATCCCAATAGCATATAGCATATTTATATGTATCAGTATTGTTAGCCAGGGGATGCCCTGTGCTTTTGTTGTATCTTGTGATATTCGGTTGTGGTTGTTACCAGGTGTCTGATACATGTTATGTTGTATTGGTTGTTGTGGGCTCGTAGCCTTTGTTTTGTTGGTTTTTTGTTAAACTGGGATTACTTTGAGTATCGTACTATTTTTAATTATATCGTTTTAAACCGTCTGGCCAAAAAGCAAAAAATTTACCCGCTTTTTAGTAGCTTCCGCTTGTGTTTGTGTGTTTTAACTCTGTTATGAGCACGAGGCCTGACACTCCAGCTGCACTCAATCGTACTTATGCAACATAGCACCGCGCCACGAGAGAAGAGCTCCAACAGAGCAAAAAGTATAGCAGGGCTGTCAAAGGAATCAAGGGCCCAATATGCTATGCAGATGCATTACAATGCTCAACATGAAATGGATGCTTGCAATGCCAATAACTACATACAACAGCATACTGAAATCCGCATATATGGCCGCACAACAAGAACAACCATGCAGGATACAACCAGCTCAGCTACAACAAGCAATAAGCACGACAATTCAGCCAATAGAAATTATAGAATACACACAACTACGCCTCAACACCAATACCAGACGCAGCTGTACAATACACACATAACACATTCCCATGCCTATCTCGAAGCTGAATTACAAGCTCAATTCGTACCTCACACGACAAAATACCTCCAACAGATTCCTCCAGTGAACGGTACCAGCGACCCGCTCAACTCAAATCCTTCACGGCTCCTACAAAATTCCACGAATCTGCCCGGAAGCTCGAATCTAATAAGGCACCTGGCAAATCAGTTCAACAACTGAGTCTCTAAACGCTACAACATACGGCCAAGAACTGAAACCTTGTCCTATCACTATATCGAAACTCAACAGCAGGAACTACCCTTAGTAAAGGCAAGAATCACGTACCCTGAATCTCACCCAGACCTGGAGAACTATCAAATGGAGTCGCAAAGACACACGAACCTGCACACAGCAAACACACGAACAAGGGAGCTACTGCTGCTGCTTCGTGATCTCACCCCAAGGCCAATTCAAACCTTCTAGCTGGTATTAATCGGAAGAGAAACTCCCAAGGAGTGCAGCGCCACCGACTTTGTCCAAAACGGAGACGGGAAACGGCGACAATCGGCGGATGAAAATAACGGTAAACAGTGCTCTAGGGTTCGCGACGATGAAATAAAGTCGGGAGGATATTTTTCTAGGTATGGAGTCTGATTTTTTTCATGAAACGAAGACCAAGTCCTGCTTCTTATATAAACACGAGAAATCTGCTTAATTCTGAAGCCTACAAAGCATCGCATAATCAGCTCCCACAAGAAATCACTCGCTCGCGCTAAACAGCGCTCAAATCCCCAAAACGACGTCGAACAACCTACTAGAGAAATCTGGACACTATCGCTAACCGGTGGAGAAATCTGAAGACCAGCGCTACACAGCGATTATTTACTAAACGTCGTCGCTGTGACATCGGGACACGTCATCAGATCTGCCTGAAGCGATCCAACAGATCTCTAGCGCTAAACCCCAAAACTATGTCGCTTCGATATCGTGCCACACTTAACAGATCTCTCTCGCGTGAGCAGATCTCTCAACGTTCACTCGCTACGCTAAGAACCCGCGCGCCAAACCAAACGACGACGTTAGCCTCACACTACAAAATTTATAGCAAACTTCTCAATACACTCGATAACAGACCTCGCTACACCTCACGTGAACAGATCTCTCTCTCTAGCGCTAAACGGCGGCGTTTTTCAGCTCAATACAAAACCACGTGAGTAGAACTCTATACTTCAGCGCCATCAGATCTCTCCTACAACTAGACATCTGATCGTCACCAAAATGATGAAGTTTTACTTTCCTCACGCTACAAAATACGCGGCAACCAACGAACGTCCAGCGACCTCAGATCCCTCCTCACGAACTCAGATCTCTCCACGAATCTGAACGGATCTCACCGAAAATCTACAAACTTTCCATAATTGTTCCAAATATGAAATCAGACACAAAACTGCAAACGAAGCCTTCCAAACGAAAGCTGAACCACCAGATTTATCACACAGAAATCTGAATTCCTTAAAATTTCGATTAATTCCACCAATTGACCTCTATTAAATTTCGGGTCTCACAACAAAAATAAGCAGCCTTTGACTTAAAAGAGACAACAATAAATTGCTCCAAGTCTGCTATATATTTAAATATGAAGCACGGTACAAAAGATTTGTTCAAAAACTGAAAAA
The DNA here is from genome assembly GCA_001598015.1 of Dorcoceras hygrometricum. NCBI lineage: Eukaryota > Viridiplantae > Streptophyta > Magnoliopsida > Lamiales > Gesneriaceae > Dorcoceras > Dorcoceras hygrometricum. The sequence continues at coordinate 170,250 of KV007754.1, forward strand.
CCGAAAAATTGCAACAATCCAGATCTTATCCATTTATCCAATATCTCCAATCTCTCTGCACAGATCCACTGCTTCCTCTTTTTCGTGATGGCTCACTCCTGCTACTACTACACCACCATCTCCAGGAGGAGGCTGACCTCGGCCATGGCTGCTACTCACTTCCCACTTTTTGTCATCACGGCCCTTAGTAACGAAGGCTATGAGTCCAGCAAGATCATCGCGAAGGGTAGAGTATTGTTCCTGTGTTGCCACACGAAACTCAAGCAAATCATTGCGAATAGCAGCAAATTTATCGTCGAACTCCATAGATTGATCTTTGATCTCTTTGCGAATATCAGCCAATTCAGTCGAGAAAATGCCACTTTGAGCTCGAACGCCTTGCTTAAACTCAAGGACTTCAAAAGATAACGCAGTTTTCTTAATTTGGATCTCCTGGCGAACGCTTTTGAAATGACCTCGAAGGTGTTGATCTTGTTGAGTACGAGCATTGGCAGAGGCTTTCTCAAGTTCATCGATTATTGATAAGAGATGGTTCTGGAGATTTCCAATGCTGCTTTGAGTCTTCAGTTGCTTAATGGACAACTGGGAAATAGAAACCCGTAGCTGAGCAAATTGTTCACTGAGATCTGTAGCAGGAGCAGTGGTAGATGTAAAAAGAATATGTTCAACAGAAGTTTCAGTGCCCAATGGAATGTCATCTGTATTAAAATGCATAGAAGACTCAATAGATGGACTCTGATGAGGAGAAGGCAAGGATATATCTGAATTTCATGGAAAAGGGGTAACGGAATCTGGAGGCACTGATGCAATATCTACAGCTGGTGCGGACTATACACTGGGTTCTGCTCATGAGAAGGATAACGGTAAACTATCGAATCATTAGAAGAAAAAGACTCGAATTCTGACAAAACCTGCTCCTCAGGCTGTTCAACAACATCATTCAAAAAAGTAGCAAAACTGTTGGTTTTTAGACCATTCTGAAATAATCCTCGAAATCCTGTTGGAATTTCCTCGATATCTACAAAGGGGCCGATAATATCTATGCACCGGTTAATTGTACTAGCATAGCGCAAACTTCCAATCAAAGAAAACTGTACAACAGCTACACAAACTTCAGCCCAAAGATCACGAACAATTTTGGAGAAGGGTGCTCTTGAATCAATGTCTTGGACGGGCTCAATGAAAGGCGCAAAGAGGAGCGAGGTCATCAATATAAGGCCGTTGAGGCAGCAGCTTCCAATTGCGAGAATCTACTGGCCTCGTAATAGGTCTCCAAAAATCAACCCCTTCAATGATTATCCAAGAGCCGTCAACCAAAATCTTTTCCCTAATCCAGCAAGTAGAGAAAATAGTCCGATGATTTCTTGGAATGAAGAATCCGCGATCAATGCTGTCTCCTTAAAACAATTGAGAATTGGACGGCCGTGTCCATTCCAGATTATGCTCCTTTACTTGCCTCAGCAAAATTTTTAATGCGAAAAGATGAGCGGCAGTAAGCAGTTCCAAAACTTTGAGATCAATAGCTGTAGTGGGCATACCGGATACAAAATTGTGCCTTCTGGTCTCTAAAAACTTTCGTAGAAGCAACTCCCTATACTTCGCAACAATATATACTCGCCGTTGAAGAGCTATCTACACTGAATCTGTCTCTCCCCAAGTCAGAACTTTTTCCTCCTTAGCAGCAATTGCCTCAAGGGATACCAAAGCTGGAAGTCTGCGAATACTGAAAGAATTGAAGAAAGTAGCCACCGCTTCAATCACTTGCTCTCTCTACTGAACAAGAAAGTCGATATCTACACAGATTAAAGAGAAAATTTCACGGGCCGGATGCCCTTGAATAGTATCTACCACAGGAGGCTCCTTCCCCTTGTCAGTAGCAGCAATCTACGGAAGACTGGCCTTGTACTGTTCGACTTCGTGGACCCCTGGAATCTGAATCCCAAGTCCAAATTTGATATTTGTTGGTTCAACAGCAAGGACAGATGGCAACATCGCATACCCGGTTTCTGTTGCAAGAGATCCTCAATAGACATTGTTACCACCAGTTCCGCAAAATCTGTTTCCAACTGTGCGGTTTCAGAAATCACTTGTTCAATAATAGTGTCGACGTCATCAACATATGTCGTCCATTTATGTTTCGCCACAACTGTCTCCAAAGCTAACTCCTTCTCAACAATTTCATCATCAGAACCAGCTGTCATCCTCAGCTTTCTCTTTGGTGCTTTTCGCTTCTGAGCATGAGGACGCTCAGCTGGCACAACGGAGATAGGTTCAACAACCTGGATGGGTACGGCATCTTGTGCCACTGATATAAGTGCCAGATCCTTTTCGTTGGAGACAGCTTTCCCAGATGTTGTCCTTTTATTTTGACAACAGTTTCCTCAGAACCAGCAGCTGGTCTCTTCGTCGACACAGCCTTCTCAGCAACTACTTCCACATGTACATCATCTGCATCCTTGTCAGCAATCGAAGCAGATTTCTTTTTCGACACAGACTTATTCTTCACAATTGCTACTTTGGCCACTTCGGGCTCATCAGATTCTCCACGAGCATCGATGGTTTTGTTCGTGGCGATGTATGTGTTCACCATTTTGGCATAAATGATTTTCAAAGGAGGGAAGGTCTTCGCCTCTCCCAAGGTGACCGCAGGGTCGCCTTTCAAAAGAACACAAATTTGAGCCGCAAAACCCTTGGCTCTTTTGGTTGTTCTGTCAGCCATCTCCTTCAAAACTTCCAAAAGAATTTTTCTCCGATTGACCTTAGCTCCAAATTTTATCGCCGTCATCATCAGAAATCTTTCGTGGGTTACGGCATGAAAAGAACCAGCTTTAACAGTAATGGATTTTGCCAAAATATCGTTAAAAAGCCAAACTCATATTTCATCAGCCTCTTCTTGCATGAGAACTGAACCGGCACACTCGATTTAGAGAAAAGAGTTATTGCCTGCAACACTAAATCGTTCAGTACTTCTGACAAATCAGTTAATCCATCAGTAGGTAAATTGAAGGAGGCTGCAAACCTGGTCTCCGAAATTGCTACATACTTCCCGGAAACAGCACAGACAACATCACCATCCTGCACAAAAGCGGTGTCAAAAAATTGTTCTAATTATTGCTCATACAACAGAAAGGGACATCCTAGAAAACCTCGAAGCCCAGTAGCCTCTAGGGCTCGGAACATCTGTACCATCCCTCATTATTCTGAATCCCTAATACGGAATCGAATTTGACTTGCAGAGCGTTGGTGATGAATGAATATGAAATTTCAGATAGTGTATCGAACAAGAGAACGCCTGAAAGGGAAATAATCTGCAAATAGAAAACACCAGAGAGCAAGAATGCACGAAAGCTTGAAAGGAATTTTGCCCAAAGTAAGATAACAGAGAAAAGAAACGGCGTAATGTAAACTGGAAATGTGAAACAGTGAGAGAATGTGGATGTGACGTTTCGTATGATGACAAAATGTGTCAATAATCCGTTGGCGAGATTATAGTTTGAAAGGATTTTGACAATATTGCGAAATGATTTTAAAAGATTTTAAAAAAAATTTGAATTTTAACCGCGAGGGTGAAAAGGTAAAATAGATAACTGGCGCCAAATTTTTAACACATCACAACCTTAGGAATCTGTTTTGATGTACCAGCAGGGTTATTACGGGATCTGATCATGGATAAGCATCAACTGTGTATACATGACATCTGAGTGTATCCAGATTTCACATATTCAGTTGACTCATTACTTATTAATTCAGATCTCTCGTTCCCCCTAAAGCTGAGACATCCCAAGTCTGAAATTTTACCAGATCTGAAAATCCATGGTGTTCCCCCTGAACAGTAGACTCAGATCTGATAAACACAGAATCTTGTTCCTGCAATTTGTTAGCGCAAAGACTAATAAAGGCAGTTCTAAGAGACCGAGAATGTTTCTGAAATAAGAAAACTTAGCGTATGGTAGAGGCTTTGTGAAGATGTCTGCTACTTGCTTGTCAGTCGACACATACTCCAACCTGACGTCATTCTTGAGCACATGATCTCTTATGAAATGATGCCTGATGTCGATATGCTTTGTTCTAGAGTGCAACACTAGATTTTGAGTAATCGCGATGGCACTGGTGTTGTCACAGAAAATAGGCGCTTCAGAAGCATCAATGCCATAGTCCTTTAGCTGGTGTTGAATCCACAAAATCTGAGTGCAGCAGCTTAAAGCCGCCAAATACTCTGCTTCAGCTGTGGACGTTGCAATAGAGGTCTGCTTCTTACTGAACCAGGAAATCAATCGATCTCCTAAGAATTGATAAGTACCACTCGTGCTTCTACGATCAACTCTACCTCCTGCGTAGTCTGCATCATTGTAATCGATTAGTTGAAATCTGGAGTTTTTGGGATACCAAAGACCCACATTTGAAGTTCCTTTAAGATATTTCAGTATACGCTTTACAGCAATATAATGATATTGCTTTGGCTCTGCTTGGAATCTAGCACACATACAGACAGCAAACATGATGTCCTGTCTACTAGCAGTTAAGTAAAGCAGGGAGCCTATAATACCACGATATAATGATACCTCAATGGCAGATTCAGCTTCATCTTTGTCTAGCTTGATTGAGGAGCTCATTGGAGTCGCTGCTGCTGAGTAATTGTCCATGACAAATTTCTTTAGCAGTTCTTTCGTATATTTTTCTTGATTAATGAAGATTCCATTGTCAAGCTGTCTCACTTGAAGGCCTAGAAAGAACGTGAGCTCTCCCATCATGCTCTTCTGGAATTTGTCCTGCATCAACTTAGAAAATTTCTGGCATAGTTTGGGGTTAGTTGACCCAAATATAATATCATCAACATAGATTTGCACTAACAGGACATGATCAGATTTCACAAATTTAAATAGAGTCTTATCAATAGTGCCTATTGTGAAATCATGCTCAATAAGAAACTTAGACAGTGTATCATACCAAGCTCTGGGTGCTTGCTTCAACCCATATAGAGCTTTATCCAATTTATAAACATAATCTGGATATGTATGATTTACGAAGCCAGGAGGTTGTGCAACATACACTTCCTCTGTTAAGATGCCATTAAGAAATGCACTCTTAACATCCATTTGAAAAACCTTAAAGTATTTATATGCAGCATATGCTAAGAACATGCGAATGGATTCTAATCTTGCTACTGGTGCAAAGGTTTCATCAAAATCTATACCTTTAATTTGCCTAAAGCCCTGAGCAACTATTCTAGCTTTGTTCCTTGTTACTACTCCATCTTCATTCAGTTTGTTCCTAAAGACCCATCTAGTTCTCAATGAATGATTAGAAGGTCTAGGTACAAGTTGACAAACATTATTTCTCTTAAACTGATTTAGTTTTTCTTGCATAGCATCTATCCAGCTTGGGTCAGCTAAGGCTTCATCTATCTGCTATGGATCTATATGCGAGATGAATGCTGAATCAAAATGATAATGCAATAGCGGGCCTCGTGTGCGAACAGGAGAGTTAATGTTACGTATGACCTACTCGGGTCGATGATTTCTATTCCACCAAAGATCAGATCCGATTGGATTGATCCCTGTTCATCTTCGATATTTGGTTGGATAGTCGCATCTGGATTGTTTGATGTCAATTGATAAGATCCTTGCTCCGGATTTGATCCAGATACCAGTTGAGATCTGCTCACATTTTGTGCATCAGATATCACTTGGGGTAGTACGGCATCTGTCTGTGCAACATCTGGAACGTTGGTCACTTGAGATCCAGCAGCTGGTACACTTGATGAGATCTGATCCTGCCCCTGGTCAATGTTAGTCAAATAAGCAACCACTGGGTTACCTGTCAGATATGTTTGAGCATTGTTATGCGGTGTGTCCAGCTATGATTGTATCTCTCCTGAGTATCTTTGTTGTGTCACGTCATCATCTGAGTCATCAAGGCTGGATGATTCTAGACGTGTGCACAAATCGTTAAGGCTCGCAGCTGAGTTGGATCTGAAACTTGTCTCATCAAATACGACGTGTGCTGATTCTTCAACTGTCAGACTTCGATTGTTGAAAACACTGTATGCTTTGCTCACAGCTGAATAACCTAGGAATAGACCTGCACCAGATTTAGCATCACACAAATCGTTAAGGCTCGCAGCTGAGTTGGATCTGAAACTTGTCTCATCAAATACGACGTGTGCTGATTCTTCAACTGTCAGACTTCGATTGTTGAAAACACTGTATGCTTTGCTCACAGCTGAATAACCTAGGAATAGACCTGCACCAGATTTAGCATCAAAAGCTGTTAGGTGCTTTTTACCATTATTATGAATGAAACATCTGCACCCAAACACCCTGAAATATGATATGTCAGGTTTCTTGCCATTCCAGATCTCATAAGGGGTTTTGTCGTGCAACTTGTTTATCATAGATCTGTTCTGAGTATAGCAGGTTGTATTAACTGCTTCTGCCCAGAATTTTTTAGAAATAGCGGAATAAGCAATCATAGATCTAGCAGCTTCTTTTAAAGTACGGTTTCTCCTCTCAACCAGCCCGTTATGTTGAGGATTTCTCGCTGCAGAAAGCTCATGCTTTATCCCTATGTCATCTAGATAAGAAGATAATTTTTAATTTAAAAACTCGGTACCACGATCACTTCTTATCCTGTTGACTATACAATATCTGTCATTTTGTAAACGTTTTAAAAGTCGAATCAGTTGGTCAGCGGTATTAGATTTTGATTTTAAAAACAGCACCCAAGTGAATTTTGTAAAATCATCAACAACAACTGGGGTGGGTGTAGTTCGTTCCCCCTAAGCTAGTTACGGGAAAAGGACCAAAAAGATCCATATGTAAAAGTTCTAAGCTTCGGGAAGAACGTTTACCGCCTTTCTTTATATAAGTGGAACGAATTTGTTTGCCAAGCTGACATGCGGCACAGATCTTGTCCTCAGAAAAATTTATTTTAGGCATACCAGAAACCAGTTCATGCTGACTCAATTTGGCAAGTGTTTTAAAGTTCAAATGATTCATTCGCTGATGCCACAACCAACTCTTGTAGGAGTCAGCTGCAAAGCAGATCTGTTCAGATCCCATTAGCTCTGACCAATTGATAATGTAGGTATTCCCCGATCTTTTACCCACCAATACGGTCAGACCTTCTGGACTCTGAACTGTGCAAGTGTGCTTTTGAAAGCTAACTGTGTAACCCTTGTCACGCAACTGACTTATACTAACTAAATTGTAACACAGATTTTCTAAAATATCAGATATTGAAATGTTACCGTGGGTAATCTTACCCTTACCCACAGTGTTACCATGTGAGTTATAACCAAAAACGATCTTCGCTCCTTTGTGAGGAATCACGTCTGTTAGTAGCTTTGGGTTTCCAGTCACGTGTCGTGCATAGCCACTATAAAGGTACCATATAATTGACTCATATCCAGCCTTGTACATGTTTTCCTGCAAACACGAAAAAAAATTTTGGTACCCAGTTTTACTTGGGTCCAGATCGGATTATCCCTTTCGGGACCCATACTTAAATTACCTTAACAGTTTTCCCAGTATGAAAGTCCATAAGGGTGTGTGTAGAAATATGGTGAGATCTGTTAAGTTTCGGTTTGGTATTTTTGATCATTCAGGTCTCTTCGGGGCTGAACCTTTCTCCATTTAGATTTGAACATCTTAGAGCCACGTCTTTGTTGGTTCTGAACAAACGATAAGGGTGTGTGTAGAAATATGGTGTAGATCTGTTAAGTTTCGGTTTGGTATTTTGATCATTCAGGTCTCTTCGGGGCTGAACCTTTCTCCATTTAGATTTGAACATCTTAGAGCCACGTCTTTGTTGGTTCTGAACAAACGAATTGGATCCAGTTTTCGCCTTTTCCTTGTCAAGTCTGTTCGTCAGCCAACCAGACTTAGAGTTCTCGGGTCTGACATAGCCGATACCTGCTTTCCCTTTCTTATTCAGTTTCCCCGAGATCTGGTCATACCTTACCGACTTGCATGTATCATTTATCACACTGGCTTTGAAAAAATTCATCCTTTTGAATTTGTCATATACCAGATTTGACTGAGTACAGGTCTCTCCGGAGCTGCTTTCTCCAACATTGAAACCTAAGCCAGATTTATCATTAAATGGCTTTTGGGCTTCCTGCAGCTTGCTTAGAGAAACAGTATACTGGGTCCAGGAGCTCATTACCAAATTTAACCTTTCGTTTTCTGATTTGAGCTCACAGGATCTTAATCTCAATAATTCATTCTCAGTCTTCAGCTTACTCAACTAGATTTTTAAATTGTCAGTTTCACCAAGTTGAACGGTGCTTGGTTCCACTGAGCTATTTTTCAAATCCATGTTTTCGGCTTTGACTTCCTCAAATGTTTGAGAAAGCTTCTTGTACTCGTGGACCATTTCATTGAGTGCGTTGATTAGGTCCTCCCGTGTGAATTCAGTGTTGGAAAAATCAATTACCTCGTCATCTGAAGGTTGATTAGCCATTAGGCAGTGAACTTCCTCCTGTTCACTATCGCTTGATGAAGAGCTACTGTATGAAGAATCGGAATCTGAATCTGCCCAGTTTTTGTTTCTTTTTTATGCAACAAGCACTTTTCTATCATTATTTATGTTGGGTCTTTTGTCGTATCTTGTCCTCATCCTTCTCTCCTTTGATCTTTCCTTGGATCTATCGTCCATCTTCTCATCTCTTTTGGGTCTGTCCTCCTTCTTTGGCCTGTTACAATATGCAGCAAAGTGACCTGGACGACCACAGTTATAACAATTCATATCAGTTGAAATCTTTTTAGATTTGTTTGCATTATTATAAGAGAAAGAAGGGTTATAGGATCTTCTCAGAAATTACCCAAACTTATTGACGAAGAGGGGCATTGAATCATTGCTTATTTGTTCGACAGATTTGATCGATGAACTTTGTTCAGATGTAGTTGCCGCTAAAGCTTTAGTTGGTTGAGATGTCGACGGTCCTGCCTCAGATCTTGTTTCTATTTCAAACTCATATGCCTTCAGATTCACAAACAGATCATTAAGCACCAGTTTGTTTAGATCCTTAGATTCTCGCATAGCCATCGTCTTTACATCCCACTCCCAGGACAACGCTCTCATCACTTTAAGTGCCAACTCACGGTTGCTGTATTCCTTGCCAAGACTGGTCAGCTCTATTACAACAGCACTGAATCTTTCATCGAACTCAGCCATGGTTTCGCCATCTCGCATCTTTATCGACTCATACTTCTGTTGTGCAACAGTAAACTTATTCTATTTGGTTTCATCATTTCCTTTACAAATTTGAATAAACTTATCCCATATCTCCTTCGCTGTGGCATAGGTTTTGATTTTGCTGAACATGTTTTTATCCAGCATTTTTTATACAGAATATCTTGGGCCACATTGTCCAAGTTCGATTTCTTATTCTCCTCAGTAGTGTATTCATATCTTCTCTTTTCTACCCATTCTGGTGCTCCAGCAGATATGGCTATAGCAGTGTTTGCCTTCATTATCTTTATGGGTCCATCAGTAATGACTGTCCACATATCATCATCTTGTGCTGCCAAGTGTGCTTGCATCCTTATCTTCCAATCATCATAGTCTTCCTTTGAAAACATAGGAATTTTGTTATGTGAGTTAGACATATTGAAATATATAAAGTGTAAACAACAGACTGTTCAATAACTGAGATGCGCAGGCTCTGATACCAATTGATAGGATCAATATGGATCGAAAACAGCCTTAGGAGTACAGAAGGGGGGCTTGAATGAACTCCTTAGTATTTTTAAATTTTCGAAACCTTAAAATGATTTTTTAATCGCCTCGCTTAACTCAGATCCGAGTTACCAGATTTGAGGTATATCAGTCCCAAATCTGATTTCTCGACTAACAAATAATGTGCGGAAATAAGTCGATCGATCAGTGAACAGTATAAATATAAATGCGATGCTGTAAAATAAAAGTGCAAGGTTCAGAGTTTGTTTATGGAAGTTCAGATCTGAAGATCCCACGTCTCTCCTTCTTCCTTTGCAGGAAGGTTTCACTAGAAGAATTTGATGCACACAGCTTCTGTCTACTCCCAGTCACTGAGCCTCGCTCAAGATGAACTCCTAGCAACTTCAACTACAAGCAGATACAACTGCTGAATACAGTCAATGTAACTCTTTCATACTGCTTCACACAGCAAGTTCGATACAGACTCAAATATAAATATTACAATAAAATATGATGCTATTGAGTACTGTAGATCTTCTGGTTCTTTTATCAACAGGAACTGTTTACAAATATAAACCAGCAGATAACTCGAAGGTTAAACTATGAGGGCTGAACTTGAATGTTCTCCGAGTTGTAATACTGGACTTAGAATATTTTTGGAATTGAACATTCCCGTGAGTATTTGAGAGGTTTTTGATGACAAAGAATAAACGTCATGAATCACTGATAGCGGAAATGGGCAGAAGACTTCTTCATTTGAATTCTTCAGCCTTTTATACTCTTTGACTTCAACGATCAATAAATGTATCCAGTAGAGATAATCTTTTGCATATCTTCATCATATCATAGCATTTAATGCTCCATTAATACCATGAAAAAGGTAAACTACGCTTGTCAGGGCTAAATTGACTTATATAGCAAAGCCTGTAATCATCGTATCAAGAACTCTGCGTACTGTGCAATATTACCCAAAATAGCTCTGATCTTGTCTCCTTAATTCCAGGCTTTTATACGATTAAATCATGACCGTTGATTCTCTTCAAATAATCCTTTTATAACCTCTGAGGTGGTTCGAAGCTCACATCTGTTTGATAGAGAAGTCTGAAGTATTTTCCTTACGTGAAGTGCTATAGATTCTTTTTTCGTTTTGCCATCATATCTGAAATATATCCGAAACTTTGTCATGTCTAAAATGTTAGCGACATCTGAAAGTACACTGTTCCTAAGTCTGAATCAAACAAGTCTGATAACCTCAAATCTGATATACTCTGCTTGCTCTGTAACGATATCTGAAATGCTGATATCTGAAGTAACTTGTGTAGAGTCTGTTTATACTCTCAAATCTGAATAATACCACCTGAGTCAATATAACGGAATCTATTACTGAGAGATCTGAATCATGTCTGAATACTTTCAACTCTGAAAACCTGACCCGATAACTGAATTAACCGACCCGATTACTTAACTGATCCAAATACCTCAGTCTGATTCGAACGCTTCAACCCGATAACAGAAATCTGAATATCTCAACCTGATAACTGAATACTTGACTCGACATATGTTCCAATCCCGAATAGTCAACTCAGAAGTCAACGCAACTTAACTCATAACTCTCGAATCTGATAAATTTAATTCAATGGCATGACGTCCCTTAATCTGAAATGTTCAATTCTCTTGTCTTTTGCGAATACTTATGTTCAGTTTTCAGTATTATTTTGTTATCACCAAAACTTATAAATTTTATCTTAACACAGTTCTTTGAGGATAAAGTTTAAAGTACCCTCGAAGAACTGGCTCAAGCAAACAGAGGATGAATGGTGTACTTGTTGATGGTTTGGAAGAGGTGTCTGAATGGAACAAGAGAAAAAACAAGTACACATAATCAAGAAGAGCAGCTTAGAGAATCTCTTGACGAGAAAAATAGAGCCAAGCTGGTAAAAGGACAAACCAGCTCAGATTCAAGAAACCAGATCAGGAAATATGGTTGAGCTGGATGCTTATGAGAGAGATGGATGATGTGGAAAATGAAGAAGAAGAAATGCGGAGGCAGGAGTAAGTGAGAAGTTTGACGAGCTCGAAGTGGACTCCGTAGATGGAGATGAGGAAGAATCTGAGAAGCAGAGGATCACATGATGTTTGATACCAAAGGAATCGTGGAGGAAGACTGCTGTAGTGAAAGAGGAAACCAGCTGGGGAACAAGCTCAGAGTCCAGCAATGATCAAGAGCAGCTGGGAACAAGAGCAGATGAGAAGTGCTGTCACGCCCCGAGATCGAGACTCATGACATCGACAATGTTAAACAATTATAAAATCGTAAAATATTAAGCCTCATAGTATAGCTCAAAACCAGTCTATTACATAACAAAAACAATCGTTTCTACAACTGAAAATCAAAGCTTTAATAACAGAAATGCGGAAGAGAAATTTACATTAACAAGACTAAATATTCACCAGCCCCAGAACAGCTCTTGTTCTTCTTCTTAAACCTGCTCTTCGTTCTTATCTGGTGGGAGAAGTAAGGGTGAGTGCTTGGGGAAACACTCAGCAAGTGGGGGATACCATTCGAGCATACAAAATTTTCATATACATATAAAGATTCAGATCACAACATGTAGCATAACAGAGCATAGCATAGCAGGTGGCACTGATAATTACTTCGTCTCTATTGTTTACTGATCAGTCCCTAATTTTTACTTCTCTAAGGGGTCGAGGCCATAGTTACACCTTGTAACTCAGAGTGCGGAATATTCCGTAGACCAATATTATGACAGAAAATATCAGTGCTAAAACAGAACAAAGATCGTAGCATAAACTGGACACGGAACGAAAGCTGATGCGAAACAGGCGCTCGAACGATAATTCAAAACTGGTTTAACATGAATAGTATATAATATTTCAAACAAATATATACATAGCAAAAGCCCACTTACTGTCTGCTGAAATCTGTGCGGTTCAAGGTGCAGGAAATGTTCAGCTCTTTGCCAAATCTGGTGAGTTCGTACAACGCTAGGATACAACTTGTGTAGGGTTTCAACGTGGAAGTTTACTCTATTTTTCTGAGAAATTTCAGGATGAATGTGGGGGAAATCTGATGCCATAGCAGGGTATTTATAGGTGTAGACACAGGGTAAGCCTTAAATTCCTGATTTGATGGTCATAAATCTCACTTTTACAAGAATAACTGTTTAGGCATTGAATTGGGTGGTTTAATTGGCCATAAATCTCCCTAATTCGTCAGTTATAATTGTGAAATATGATCTGTACGTGTGTAGCAGCTTGCTGAAATTCGTGGGCGGAGTTTTCTTTGTGAAATATGAATTTACGTCGCCAAATCTGAATTTACGTCGGCAAATATGAATTTACGTTGCCAAATCTGAATTTATGTCGTCAAATCTGAGTTGACTTAGTCCAAGCTGAGCTGAATTTTCCAGATCTGAGTTGACTGTTGACTGTCCAGATCCTAAGTTGACTGTTGGCTGTCCAAATCTGAGTTGACTGTTGACTGTCCAGATCTGAGTTGACTGTTTCAGATCTGAGTTGACCGTTCAAAATCTGAGTTGACCGTTGACCGTCCCAAATCTGAGTTGATCGTCCCAGATGTGATTTTTTTTCTGCTGTATTTTCGAGAAATGAATTTTCGGGTTTTCACATCCCTCCCTTATTAAAAGAAGTTTCGTCCTCGAAACTTTGGTGACCTTAATCGTCGAAAATGTAGGGATATTGATTACGCATCTTCTCATCCATTTCCCATGTGGCTTCTCTCTTGGTGTGGTTGGACCATTGGACTCTAACGTACAGGATTGTTCTTCGTATAAACACCCGGTCCTTTGTGTCCACGATTTGAATTGGGACTTTTTCATAGTTCAGTCCTTCGGTATATTCCCTTCCACAAGGAGTGGCCCTTCATCAAGAACGTGACTAGAATACGCGATATATCTCCGTAGTTGTGACATGGAAAACATTGTGGATTCGTGACATACTGGGTGGTAAGGCCAGTCTGTAGGCAAGTGTTCCTACTCTTTCGAAGAGTTCGAATGATCCGACATACTAGGGATTCAGCTTTCCGACCTTATCAAATCGTACTACCCCTTTCATTGGAGAAACCTTGAGGTACACTTTTTTGCCTACTTCGAAGGCCAAGGGTCTACTCTTTAAGTCTTCCCAGCTTTTCTATTGATCCTGGGCTGCCTTCAGTCTCTCCTTGATGATGGCTACCTTTTTCATTGTCTCCTCGACGAGTTCAGGTCATGTGATAGCCTTTTATCCAACTTCATCACAATACAACGGTGATCGACATTTCCGTCCATATAGGGCCTCATATGGTGCCATTCCTATGCTGTTGTGGTAGCTATTGTTGTATGCGAACTCTATTAGAGGTAGATGTTCGCTCCAATTACTACCGAAATCCAATGTGCATGTCCGAAACATGTCTTATAGGGTCTGGATGGTTCTCTCAGTTTGGCCATCTGTCTGTGGATGATAAGCCATACTAAGGGTGACCTTACTTCCCATGGATTCTTGGAAGCTCTTCCAAAAACGAGATACGAACCCTGGGTCCCTATCTGACAGAATTGTGGTTGGAACTCCATGCAGTCTGACGATGTTGTCCATGTACAAGGAAGCGAGCTTATCCAAGCCGTAGTTCATTCGGACAGGCAGAAAGTGCACAGACTTTGTTAATCTATCCACGATTAACCATATTCGATCATGGCCTAATCTTGTCTTCGGCAGACCTACTACAAAGTCCATGGATATGCTTTCCCACTTCTATTCTGGAATCTCCGGTGGTTGCAATAATCCTCAAGGTCTTTGATGTTCTGCCTTGACTTGTTGACACACATGGCATCTAGCAATGAAATCAGCAACATTTCCTTTTATCCCATTCCACCAGAAGTGTTCTTTCAAATCCCTATACATCTTTGTACTTCCTGGATGGTTTGAGAACTTAGATTTATGTGCTTCAGACATTACTTCCTGACGAGATTATCGACTTTGGGTACACATCGTTTATCCAAAGAACCCCATCTTGGTCTGCTCGGAAATCAGTCATTTTCCCTTCCTTGATCTGTTCTTTCAAACTCATTAATCTGGGGTCTTGATCCTACTTTAGCTTGACCAATTCTCTAAGACGCGGTTGGGCTGAGATCAATGATAGTATCACCTTGTTCATATTCTTCCGACTTAATGCATCGGCTACCTTATTTGTCTTTCCTGGATTGTATTTTATTGTCAAGTCGTAGTCTTTCAAAATCTCGAGCCATCGTCTTTGTCTCAGGTTCAATTCTTTCTGAGTGAATATATATACTTGAGTCTCTGATGGTCGGTGAATACCTCGCACTTTGCCCCGTAAAGATAGTGTCGCCAAATCTTTAGAGAAAAACTACCGCAGCTAGCTCTAGATCATGGGTTGGGTAATTGTGTTCGTGCGTCTTAGTTGTCTTGAGGCATAAGCTATCACTCTGCCATCTTGCATGAGTACACACCCTATTCCTCCTTTAGATGAATCGTTGTAGATAGTAAAGCTTTTGTCCCCTATGGGTAGCGTTAGAATAGGGGCAGATGCAAGCTTTGTCTTCAGAGTTTCGAAACTTGTCTCACATTATTCGTTCCAGTTGAACTTGGAGTTCTTTTGGGTGAGTCTAGTGAGTGGTAAGGCTATTGAAGAGAAGCCTTCTACGAAAATTCGATAATAGCCGACCAATCCCCAAGAAGCTTCTAACTTCTGTCACCGTATTAGGTATAGGCCAGTCCATGATAGATTCTACCTTCTTCGGATCCACTGATACGCTTGCTTCGGAAATTATATGGACTAGGAATGCCATACTCTTCAGCCAGAATTCGCACTTCTTGAACTTGGCGTACATTTGTTTCTCCCTCAAGGTTTGAAGGGTAATTCAAAGATGCTCCTTGAGTTCTGCAGGTCCCATCCGGTAGGGTGCCATAGAGATTGGGGCCGTCCCTGGCACTAGGTTGATTTCAAACTCAATTTCCCTATCAGACACTTTTCCAGGTAGTTCGTCTGGAAATACATCTGTGAACTCTTGTACCAATGGGATGTCTTCTATTTTGAGTGTGTCTCCTTCTTTAACTTCATGGATCATGGCCAAGAAAACTTCTTCTCCTGACTTCATGGATGTCCATGCTTGGGCAGCAGAAAGTAGGGATTTTCGCTCCTTGTTCTTACCATAATATATCAGCTCCTATTGGTCAGGGGTTTGGAGTTTCACACTCTTATCTCGGAAATCTATCAATGCATGGTTCTTAGATAGCCAATCCATCCCTAAGATGGCATCGAACTCGACCATGTTGAGTTGTACCAGGTTTGCTGAGAATGAATGGTCGTTTATAGATATCTCATAGTTCCGATGGATCTTATATGTTTTCAATGGTAGTGTTGGTAGGAGTTGCTACTCTATATGGTTCACATAGGATTTCAGGCTCTAGTCATAACTTTTTATGAAATCTCCTATATATGAACAAATGGGTAGCACCACAATCAACAACACATAAGCAGGCAGCTTGTTGATATAAATGGTATCTGCCACCACGTCGCTGGCGTCCTCGGCTTCTTCTTGTGTCATTGCAAACACACGAGCATTGGGTTTATCCACCCTGGGCATTGTCTTGTTCGGAGCCGCATTGCTCGATCCAGCCTTTGGACCTTCGTTTTCCGGACAATCCACAATTATGTGGCCCAACTTTCCACACTTAAAGCATGCACCCTTCTTGCGACAATCTCCACTATGAAGGTAACCGCAAGAGGTTCAAGGTGGCAACATTTGGTTGTTCGGTGCAGATGCTGGTCCGCGGTTGTTGAGGTTTGGCTCTTGGTCTTAGGCCCACTGTGTGAAGTCTGAGCATTGAGTGGGCGTTTGTTCTTGATGTCAGCTTCCCGCCTCTTTATGTCAGTCTCTGCTCGGATTGCAGCTCCCATTAAGTCCTCAAAGCTTGTGGCTTGGTAGACTGCAAGGGCTGACTGGATATGGCTATTCAGACCCTTCTTGAATCGGTGCATCCTCAGAGTATTATCTGGCATGATCGTTGGGACATAGGTGCCCAAGGAGTTGAACTTGGATGTATACTCTACTACCGACATGTCTGCCGTCTGAGTGAAAGTTTCAAACTCGCTGAGCGATTGCATTCTGAAATCCATTGGAAAGTATTGTTTCAAGAATGCTTCCCAGAATCTTTTCCACGTGATTTGTCAAGTTGTAGTCATGGTTGGCTCGACTGCTTCGCACCATTTCCCAGCTCTGCCGTCGAGGAGTGGTGTTACGACATCTACCTTGAAAGCATCTGGGACTTCCAGTAGTCGAAGTTGTGTTTCAATATTCTTCATCCAAGTCTAAGAAACTTTGACGTCAGGGCTCCCATTGAAGGTGGGGGCTTTGTTTTTGCGTAGGGAATCATAGTTGTACTTAGTCCCACGAGGTGGAGGGGTAGGAGGAGGAGCTTGGTTATTGTTGCGGTTGACCAACCCTTGTAGAGTCGTGGCAACTATAGTAGCTATTGCCATCAGGTCTTCTCTGCTAAGACCACCTCTTGAATTTGAGGATCCTTCACCTCCAATGTTACTGTCGTTTCTTCGGTTGCCTGCCATATTCTGCCATAGGAAATCTAACTAAGGGTGGGCGTGTATAATTGAGAAATAAGAAAGAATACTACTATACGAAGGGATAAGCAAATTTTGGATAGAAGAATGAACAATGTTTATTTAAAAGGTAAAAATTATTCTATTCATCAACAATCTCTCCTCGCCTATAGGAATATGCTCAAGCCCTTCTTGTTCCGTGTCTTCTTCCGGTTCTTCCTCCCATTCATCATCGAATGGAGCAGGAGCACCGTTGTCTTCTTGCAGACCTTGGATTGTTTGGAGTAGGATAGCTTTCTCCTCTACTAGGTCCTCTATGATTAGGTGTTGCTCTTGGATCATATCTTCGGCCTCTTGGATACGAGCCTGCAAATTATTATGGCACTCCATATGGCTTTCTCTAGCCTTTTTCTTCTTTGCCTTCCTCCTTTAAATCTTCTTTGACGTGCAAAGGCCTATTTCGGTAAGTCCGGCAATGGTCTTGTGCGAGGCTTCTAACGCTACTTGGTTAGTCCTATGCTCTTTCTTAGCCTCAACCAGCTGAGAGTATGGCGATCGATGGCTGTATGGCACAGTTTCACCGTATTTTATAGACTATGGTTAACACATCTCTGGATTTGTAAGTCTCTTTCCAGGCTGGATACCTTAGTCTCCAATCCTTCCTTGGTAGCAGTTGACTCTCATCTCACGGTTGCCAGTTTGGCTCTAAGACGTCTAATCATGTGGCTTTGGTTGTCAAGGGCTATTTGCTTCATGTGAAGGGCAGCAATAGCAAGAGTACGGGGGACAAAGGGGGCCATTTCCTAAAATCGAAGATATTTCCAAAAATATAAAGTTGTGAGATTATTCCATAAACTGTTAGTACTAACCATAGGGATTATAGAACAGTTGACAGAACTGAAATCGGAGTTCTGTACAAAAAGTTATTGAATTTTCAAATCTTTCCATAAATGGCAAAACGCGATTTTGGAGGCCTAAACAAAGTAATTTGGCCAAAAATCGGCTTATGTCATGATGTAGTGGTGAGTATTGCTCGTTGGACCATTTCGGAGGGGGTAGCACTAGTCTCATGCGAAAATCTGCAAGTTCGTCCCGGACCTTGAAAAATTTCAGATTTGGTTTCCCAGCTGGATTATGAACCTGGTGAGCTCTGATACCACTAAAATATCATGCCCCGAGATCGAGACTCATGAAATCAGCAATTTTAAACAATTATAAAATCATAAAACATTAAGCCTCATAGTATAGCTCAAAACCAGTCTATTACTTAACCAAAACAATCGTTTTTACAACTGAAAATCCAAGCTTTAATAACAAAAATGCGGAAGCAAAATTTACATTAACAATACTAAATATTCGCCAGCCCCAGAACAGCTCTTGTTCTTATTCTTCAACCTTCTCTTCGTTCTTATCTGGTGGGTGAAGTAAGGGGTGAGTGTTTGGGGAAACACTCAGCAAGTGGAGGATACCATTCGAGCATACAAAATATACATATACATATACAGATTCAGATCAGATCATGTAGCAGAACAGAGCATAGCATAACAGGTGGCATTGATAATTACTTCGTCTCTATGGTTTACTGATCGGTCCCTAATTTTTACTCTTCTAAGGGGTCGAGGCCATAGTTACACCTTGTAACTCAGAGTGCGGAATATTCCGTAGACCCATATTATGACAGAAAATATCTGTGCTAAAACAGAACACATATCGTAGCATAAACTGGACACGGAACGAAAGTTGATGCGAAACAGGCGCTCGAACGATAACTCAAAACTGGTTTTAACGTGAATAGTATATAATATTTCAAACGAATATATACATAGCAAAAGCCCAGTTACTGTGAGACCCGAAAGCTGATAGGATTAATTGAGTTAATTAATCAGGTTTTATTGAGATCAGCTTTGAGTTGTTATGCTTGGGGAAGCTATCGTGTTTTGTTTTAGTCCTTAGAACAGTTCTGGAGAGTTAGAGTTGGAGCGGAATCTGTTCAGTAGCGAGTGTTGGGTCATCGCTCAATGTTAGCGTTCAGCAGTAGTGACGTCAGCAGTTGACGCTGAGTGGTTATATTCAGCAGTCGTAGCGAGATCAGTTGTCGCTGAGCAGTAGCGAGTGAGCTAGAGTGTTTTGGTAGCGGGTGCTTCTACGTCATCGTTTGGATTAGTTGGAACGTCATCGTTTTGGATTAGCAAAGAAGGATCAGCTGTGAGTTGTGTTAGCTTCAGCTGTGTGAGAGATCTTTTGTTGCGTTGCGAACAGATGTTGGTTAGTTGTTCAGCAGTAAGTAGCGGTTGACGTGTCTAGTTGCGACAGTAGTTCTCTACGAGGTCTTTTGGGTTAAGTGATCGCTGTTTTGGCGTAGAGTGACATCTGTTGCAAGATCTGTTTGCGAGCGGAATATCGGTTGTGATAGCTTAATTTGTCGGTGGAGCTGTTCCCAGTTTCTGTCAGCAGTGAGATTTAATAGGGAGCTTGGCATTGTTCTCTATTATTGTTCCCGACACTTAGAATATTTCCCGATAGCAAGTTCTGTTGCGATACCCTAGCTACTGTTCAACACACCTTATCTTCTTCGATTGCCGACGATAGACAGCTCCGATTGAAGTAAGAGTGGTAGCGTTGGACTCCTCTTGCTGAGAAGCTTCGTTTGGATATTCTTTTCGAACGTTTGCTTGAAGCTGGTGAGGTGTGCAAAGACATCTCCCTTGTGTAGTCTGTTAGCATAAGCGTCAAATTTCGCTCCTATCTTGTTGGGGTAAGTAAGTTCCTGCCTTTGAGCTTTGTTTAGAGATTTCTGTTGAGTTAGAGAGGTAGGATTAGCGCTGGTGGAGTTTGTAACTCCCAGCTGTTGTTTTCTGTGCTTCGGTCCCTGAGGAATTGTGTGTTACCATTGAGCAGGTGGTAGATCTATGTGCTCGGGACGTCATTGTGGCAATCTGCTGTAGTAATTGTTGCACAGAGAATTGAGGTACGGATGTGAGCTTGCTACAGCTTAGGATTGAGCATGGATTATGTGCTTTGCTGTGTATGCTCTGTGCTGTTATTGGAGATCTGTTTTGCTAGCTGTGCCTGTTCTGTTGATTTGAGAATACCAGGATGCTGTGTTTGAGGACGAGCGGGTAGTTCCCGTTGTTGGGATCCGGATCGCGCCCCCCGGCGAGGCAGCGGAAGAACAGAAAAATCATGTCCGGGAGACGATCAATACTATAAAAATATACACGATATGACATTCATAGGGTGTTCAAAGTCACTACCTTGCTGGCACTTGTGCCTGGCTCCGACCGGTTTCGTAAAGAAAGCGGCACTTCACGGTAGATTGCGGTAGTTAACGCCAATCAGGTCCATGACCGGATTCGACACTCCTTCGTCAGCCTGCACTAGAAGGCCTGACGAGATCTGCACGGACGGATTCCCCTCGTCGAATTGGCCGGAAACAATTTTCCGGCGAAGAAGAGGCGGAGGCGGCGGCGGCGGCTCTTTGTGAGAGAGGAGGGAGGCGGCCGAAGCTCTTAGGGTTAGGGTTTAGTGCTTAGTCTTGTGTTTTAGTTAATGAGTTCTAGTCTAATTAAATAGACTTAAGTGTTGGACTTGGACCGGCCCAACGGGCCCGGGTCCAACGGATGAACATTCAGTTCATCTCCACCACCGAGACTTCATCGTAACTCCGATCGCCGATCAGATCGGACCGATCGATTCAGTTTCCAAAACTGAATACTATAATCTGAAAAACCATTTTTCAGAACCCCAGTGCAAAAAGACCGTTTTGCCCTCAACAGCGGAAAACCCGGTTTGACCCCTGTTGACTTTTAGGAAGTCGCACTCCCCAAAATCCTCTTCGTATGCTCAACACATTGAGCTGAGTATCCATGCGGGAATCTTGAATCCAGTTCTTGTGTGACCCTCAATGGTTCAGGGATACAGCTAGCCGTGGGCCCACAACCATTGTGGCTCCGGAATCACAATTCCGGACCTGCCCAACGGATCATGGTAAGAGCGTCTAGCAACATCGCCCCATGATCCCCTAGGTATCACTGATAGTGCCTGCAAGAACCAGTTGGTCGTGGTTAGCGTACAGTACGGTCCTTTCAATCCATATAT
>KV007754.1:219787-244157 GCA_001598015.1 Dorcoceras hygrometricum
CGAATTCAGCACGGACGGAAACTCCTCGTCAAGCTGATCGGAACAAGTCCGATCACGGCAAGAGGCGGCGGCGCAAGGCAGCGGCGGCGTTAGGCTTTAGAGGAGGGGGCGGCGGCCAACTAGGGAGTCCATGGTTTGTTGATGCTTGTGTTGTGCAACCCTAGGCTCAAGACTATGTATAGGTGTGATGGGCTTGAACCGGCCCATTGGACCTGGGGCGGGCCCAGTCCAACGTATGAACATTCGGTTCATTCCTATCAGCGTGACTTCATCATACTCCGATCGACGATCTGATCGGACCGATCTACACAGTTTCCAAAACTGAGTATTATGATGCGAAAACAATTTTTCAGATTACTTAGTCCAAAATGACAGTTTTGCCCCTCAACAGCGGGAAATCGCAATTTGACCCCTGTTGACTTTTAGGAAGTCGCACTCCCTAAAATTTTCCTCATATGCTCAACATATTGAGCTCAGTTTCCGTGCAGGAATCATGAATCCAGTACTTGTGTGACCCTCAATGGTTCAGGGATACAGCTAGCCGTGGGCCCGCAACCATTGCGGCTCCGAAATCACAATTTCGGACTTGCCCAACGGATCATGGTAAAGCGCCTAGAAACATCACGCCATGATCCCCTAGGTATCACTGATAGTGCCTGCAAGAACCATTTGGTCATGGTTAGTGTACAGTACGGTCCTTTCAACACATATATCCCGATCAGATCAACGACCATTGGTAAATCGAGAGTCGCTAGAGATCCGATAGCTATGCATACATCTTGGAGATCGAATAGTGACATCGCGAGTGTAACTAGGTAAACCCATTTACCTAAAACACTTCTAGTACTCTGGCCAGAGATTTATACACTATTATCCCCTCAAATAGAATAGGATATCCACGCATGTAAGAGAGCGGTGAATCCTCGACAACGAAGCATCGACTCCTACATGCATCGGGGTCTCACCAAATCCCGCCGCCTAATGACCCCAAGTGAGTCGGCAAATGAGTCAAAGTGAGACGCCTATCATGTAGAGTCTCAATGACGTTTCGAGTCGTGAGTACTAATCAGTACAACCAAGACCTCGGACTTATCCACTTGACAAATGGTAACCACTTGGAAAGTCCGAACGAGGGTAGTTCGATAGATCACTAGGTCACTATCTATCTCCATGCTCAGAACATCACAATGTTCCCTACCAATGAAACATGGTACTTCGCATCACAGATACTAGTCTCAATCTCGGACGGTCTTATCCTCATTTTGACGGCCCAATCGACTAGGAACGAGTTCAGAATACACAGTGACTATTAGATGTGTTTCATCATAGCCGTCATACCCACTATCACATCTAACATACACTATGGTGCATTCTAGGTCTTTATCCAACACTATTGTTAACATTATAGTCATAATGAAAATAAAGAAATCCATGAATAAATGCGAATATCATATATAAATATCGTTTCATACAAGAGTCTATAAACCCACACGCCACAAGTTGGCTAGTTGGGCATCTACTCTAACAATCTCCCACTTGCCCTAAAGCCAACTACTCCTCAGACGCAGTCCCATTGTTTCGTGATGTTTTTCAAACAACGGTCCTGGCAAGGGCTTCGTAAGTGGATCAGCAACGTTGTCCGCAGAGGCGACTCTATCAACTGCTATGTCACCTCTAGCCACAATATCCCGGATTATGTGGTATTTCCTCAGTATATGTTTGGATCTTTGGTGAGACCTAGGCTCCTTTGCTTGCGCAACGGCACCTGTGTTATCACAGTACACTGAGACTGGACAAAATCCATCAGGAATGACGCCCAACTCTTGGATGAAATTCCTTATCCAAACCGCCTCCTTAGCAGCAGCTGATGCTGCAATGTACTCAGCCTCAGTGGTTGAATCCGCGATGGTGTATTGCTTGGAACTCTTCCAAGAGACAGCACCACCATTGAGCATGAATTCAAATCCAGAGGTAGACTTCGAATCATCCACGTCACATTGGAAGCTAGAATCAGTGTAGCCTTCCAATTTCAGTTCACCACCCCCATAGACCATGAACATATTCTTAGTCCTTCGCAAGTACTTAAGAATATCCTTCACAGCCTTCCAATGCAATTGGCCGGGGTTGGCCAGGTAGCGGCTCGTGAAACTCAGAGCTTATGCGACATCCGGTCTAGTTGAGATCATGCCATACATAATACTACCTATTGCCGAGGCATATGGCACACGTGTCATACTTTCTATCTCCTCATCAGTCTTCGGACACATAGACTTAGATAGAGTGACCCCATGGCACATAGGTAGGTGTTCTCTCTTGGACTCTTCCATAGAGAACCGCTTAAGTATGGTACCGATGTAGGTGGCTTGGGTGAGTCCGAGCATCCGTTTCGATCTTCCCGATAGATCTGTATTCCAAGAATATAGGATGCTTCACCCATGTCCTTCATCGAGAATCTACTAGACAACCATATTTTAGTTGACTGCAGCATTCCTACATCATTCCCAATGAGTAGAATGTCATCAACATAAAGTACGAGGAATGTCACAGCGCTTTTAACTACCTTCTTATATACACATGGCTCCTCGGGATTCTTGATGAAACCAAATTCCTTAATTGTTTCATCGAATCTAAGGTTCCAACTCCTCGATGCTTGTTTGAGACTGTAGATCGATCTCTGAAGTTTGCATACCTTATGCTCACTTCCTACAGATGTGAAACCCTCAGGCAACGTCATATAGATCTCTTCCTTAATGTTTCCATTAAGGAACGCAGTTTTCACATCCATTTGCCATATCTCATAGTCGTACCATGCGGCTATGGCTAGTAAGATTCTAATCGACTTGAACATTGCCACTGGTGAGAAGGTTTCATCATAGTCAACACCTTTCCTTTGAGTGTAACCTTTCGCGACCAGTCGTGCCTTGTAGGTCATTACCTTACCATCAGGCCCAAGTTCCCTCTTGTATACCCATTTACACCCAATAGGAACAATTCCTTCGGGAGGGTTAACAAGAGTCCAAACTTGGTTCGTATGCATTGAGTCAAACTCAGACTGCATTGCTTCAAGCCACAAGTTAGAATCAGCATCGGAAATTGCCTCCTTGAAAGTTCTTGGATCAGATCCAACAACTTGATCACCTTGATCATCTTCAAAGAGAATACCATATCTCTCAGGAGCCCTAGGGACCCTTTCGGATCTCCTAGGTGCGACCATTTCTGGTACTGGCTCTGGAGGCGCAGGAGATTCACTTGGTACTTCAGTTGGTTCTCGAACCTCTTCGAGTTCTACTATCTTGCCTTTTCTATCATGTAGAAATTCCCTTTCCATAAAGGTGGCATTCCTAGAAACAAACACTTTCGTTTCGCTGGGATAGTATAAGTAGTATCCAATGGAATTCTTTGGATACCCAACGAAGTAACATAAGATGGATCTCGTATCCAGCTTATCTCCCAGTGTCTGCTTCACGTATGTAGGACATCCCCAAATCCTCATGTATGAGTACTTGGGTGGTTTGCCCATCCATATCTCATATGGAGTTTTATCCACTGCCTTTGTGTGGACATTGTTCAACAACATTACCACCGTTTCGAGCGCATAGCCCCAAAACGAGGTAGGAAGCTCAGTGAAGCTCATCATAGATCGAACCATGTCCATCAAAGTTCGATTACGATGCTCCGCTACACCATTGAGCTGTGGTGTGTCTGGAGGGGTCCACTGTGAGAGAATCCCATTCTCTTTCAGATAGTCTTGAAATTTAGCACTTAAGTATTCACCATATCGATCAGATCGAAGTGCTTTAATAATTTTGCCTAATTGATTTTCTACTTCAGCCTTGAATTCTTTGAACCTTTCAAAGGATTTAGACTTGTGCTTCATTAAGTACAAGTACCCATACCTTGAGTAATCGTCGGTAAAGGTGATGAAGTATTTGTGACCGTACTTAGTACCAATACTAAATGGGCCGCACACATCAGTATGGATCAAATCCAATAAGCTTTTAGCACGCTCACCCTTGCCCTTCAAGGGTTTCTTAGTCATCTTTCCCTTAAGACAAGATTCACAAGTCGGTAGGGAGTTAATGTCTGACAGCTCAAACATGTCACTCCTAACTAACTTGTTCATCCTACTTAGAGAAACATGACCTAGCCTAGAGTGCCAAAGTTGTGCTGATTTTAAGCTATCGTGTTTCCTTTTAATCGTTGTTGTATGTGTTTCGACATCGCGAGTTGGAAAGTCTTTTAATTTTAAGGTGTACAAATAGTTTTCGCGTTCCCCAATACCAATCAAACATTCATTCTGGTAAATATTGCAAATCGAATTAGCAAACATACAAGAATATCCATCACTATCAAGCATACAAACAGAAATAATGTTCTTTATTAATTCGGGAACAAACAAAACGTTTCTCAATAACAACTTAAAATCAGAAGACAGAAATAAATAAACATCTCCTATAGCTACTGCAGCAACTCTTGCTCCATTGCCAAGCCTCAAGTGCGTCTCATCCTCTCTAAGACGTCGGCTTCTTGTCATCACCTGCAAATCATTGCAGATATGAGATCCACATCCAGTATCAAGTACCCAAGAAGTCGAATTAAGAGACATATTTATTTCGATATAGAACATACCTTTTGCAGTTCGCAACTGCTCGAGGTATTCCTTGCAGTTCCTCCTCCAATGCCCAGGCTTGTGGCAGTGGTGGCAAACATCCTCAGTCTTGTTTGGCTTGGAAGCCTTTGCCTTGGGCTTCTTGGTGGGCTTTTCCTCCTTCGCATGGGCAGAACGCTTATTACCCTTGCGTCTCGGCCCCTTCTTCGCAGAGGAAGAAGAGCCCATGAGGAGGACGAGCTTGTCCTTCTTTATGGTTCCTTCGAACACTACAAGCATGTTAACCACCTCTTCAAAGGGTGGCTTCCAGCTTGTTCATGTTGAAGTTGACCACAAAAGGGTCGAATGCAGCAGGCAGTGAGAGGAGAAGCACATCCACAGACAGCTCGTGTGGAAGCGTGATATCAAGGCCCGACAGCTTTTCAACGAGCCCAATCATACGAACCCCATGCTCGTGGACCGAAGTCCCATCGCGCATGCGGCTCGTCATAAGCTCTTTGACAGCCATGAACCTCTCATGTCGAGAGTTCTCCCCATACAGTTCTTTGAGATGAAAGAGTATGTCAGCAGCATACTTTGTCTTCTCAAAGCGCCGTTGCATTTTGTTAGACATCGATGCCATCACATGCATCGAGTCTTAAGATCATCGTCCCACCATTTTTGAAGCGTCACCAGCTCCTCAGGACTGATATCGGCAGGGGATTCCTTCGGAGGGCTCTTCTCTATCGTATAAAGAAGTTTCTCCGAAGCCAACACAATGTTGAGGTTTCGAAGCCAGTCTTGGTAGTTCAGACCGGTGAACTTGTTGCTATCCAGTATAGCAGCGAGTGGGTTTTTGATCGAAGACATTATAAATGCAGTTATACTGAAAAGAAAACATACATACATTACTAACTATATATGAAATAATGCTAAGACATAAAGCAAGGTCGTTAAGTTTTATGAATTACCCTCCCACTATTTTAACGATTTCACCACCCTCTAATGAAATCGAGAAAGCAAGTTTCTTTAGTGGGTACACGGAGCCCAATCAAGCGATCATGGTCCCGAATAATATCAGCCAACCACGACCCCCAAAAGGTAGTTTCCGATTGCAACCGGTGCAACCTCCATGTATTCACCTCACGTCCAGTATGGGCCCAATAATATGACAACGTTTACTATCACGTGTCAAGATGACCCATCAATGTTGAGTCGTGAAGGACGGTCCCCTTAACGTCCCAAAAATATGAGCCAACGTTAAATGGAGTTTCAACCGACTCACAACAATTGTCAATGGCGTAGACAGCTTTCCGACATACATGACCCCCTCAATAATATGAGCCGGATCATGTATACGGGTAGCATCGACGTACACCCATTGTTGATGGAAGGTAGTGATAATTTAAACAAATTTAAATTTCCTTTAGCTTATCGAATAAACTTTTAATCTTGATATTAGCTTTAAATCGTATTTAAAATGAGGGATTTTATTTTTGAAAATTTGGTCTCATGCAATAATGTTAAATCAAATTTAAAACATGCAGATTCAACATATATATCAAATATATAAATAACTTTGGGATGATCGATCGCGAGAGCTATGCGGTCCGTGGTTGTCAATCACGGACCTGAGTCCAATCCTAGGTGAAATGCAATATGCAATGCAATCCTATTACATTTGCTTCTGGTTTTACAGATCTTCGGTCTTCAATATCTTTGATCGTCATGGGCCCACCATCTTCAAAAGTCCTCCCACTAAGTCTAATAATTTACAATTAAATTACATGACACATAAGGGATACATTTTACAAGGGATGGGAACGGGCCACAAACAGACCCACTTTAATAAATGATAATCAACAATATTAAATACAACCGAAATCGCAAAACCTAAAGCATACACCTAACACATTGGGCACGGCTCTCGATCATCCCAAACATGCAATCAATCAAATTAACTTGCATAAATTAAATAATCAAATTATTTACCACAAAATCATATTTTAATCATAAAATTGTATTTTATAATAAAATCGCATTTTGTCGATAAAATCAAATTTTAATAAAAAAAATCATATTTTAATTATAAAATCATATTTCACAAATAAAATCATATTTTGTAAATTTAATTGCATCAAATTGGGCTTAAAACGATTTTAGGCCCAAAATCTCAAAAAATTCAAAATCGACCAAAATCGGCCCGAAAACTTCATGGGCTGCCCGGGACAGGCCCGAAAAAAACCTAGAAGGAAAAATTAGCCGTCGCATCGCTTCCGGAAACATGCCGGACGGTGGCCGCCGCCATCAAATAGCATGCGGCGCTCGGCCGCACGCTCGCCGCAACGAGTGCGGCGCATGGCGCGCGATGCGCCCAACCGTTGGCGCATCCCGTCGCACGAGATCAGGAGATCTGATGCAATTCAGGCAACAATGTATTGAAGGATCCTAGCCTTGGCTCTGATACCACTGTTGGGATAGCGGTGGCGGATCCGGATCCCACTTCCCGGGGCACAGCGGAAAAAAAAAATTGCCCGGAAAGTGTTCAATACATTCAAAGAAATCTATAAACATGCATAGGGTGTTCGTAGATGATTACCTTGCTGGCGTCTAGGCGCCTGGCTCCGACCAGTTTCATGAGGAAACCGGCACTTCAAACTGTAGGCGACGGTAGATCGTCAATCAGGTCCACGACCGGATTCAAGACACCTTCATCAGCCTGCACTAGAAGGACTGACGAATTCAGCACGGACGGAAACTCCTCGTCAAGATGATTGGAACAAGTCCGATCAACGTATGCGGCGGCGGGGCGGCCGAGAGAGGGGGCGAGAGGAGAGGGGCGGCCGAGTGGTCTATGGAGGCTATGTTTAGGTTATGATCCGTGTGTGATCAAGCCCTAATCATCTTAACTTGATAAAGGTGATAGATGGGCTTGAACCGGCCCAATGGACTTGGGTCATACCCAGGTCCATATGAACATTCGGTTAATTTAAATCACTGTGGTTTCATCACAACTCCGATCGAAGATCAGATCAGACCGATCGAATAAATTTCCAAAACTGAATGTTTCGACGTGAAAAACAATTTTTCAGATACCTACTCCAAAATGACACTTTTGCCCCTCAACAGCGGGAAATCGCAATTTGACCTCTGTTGACTTTTAAGAAATCGCACTCCCTAAAATCCTCTTCATATGCTCAACACATTGAGCTCTGTTTCCTTGCGGGGATCATGAATCCAGTACTTGTGTGACCCTCAATGGTTCAGGGATACAGCTAGCCGTGTGCCCGCAACCATTGCGGCTCCGAAATCACAATTTCGGACTTGCCCATCGGATCATGGTAAAGCGCCTAGCAACATCGCCCCATGATCCCCTAGGTATCACTGATAGTGCCTGCAAGAACCAGTTGGTCGTGGTTAGCGTACAGTACAGTCCTTTCAACACATATATCCCGATCAGATCAACGACCATTGGTAAATCGAGAGTCGCTAGAGATCCGATAGCTATGCATACATCTTGGACATCGAATAGTGACATCGCGAGTGTAACTAGGTAAACCCATTTACCTAAAATACTTCTAGTACTCTGGCCAGAGATTTATACACTATTATCCCCTCAGATAGCATAGGATATCCACGCATGTAAGCGAGCGGTGAATCCTCGACAACGAAGCATCGACTCCTACATGCATCGGGGTCTCACCCAATCCCGCCGCCTAAGACCCCAAGTGAGTCGACAAACGAGTCAAAGTGAGACGCCTATCATGTAGAGTCTCAATGACGTTTCGAGTCGTGAGAACTAATCAGTACAACCAAGACCTCGGACTTATCCACTCGACAAATGGTAACCACATGGAAAGTCCGACCGAGGGTAGTTCGATAGATCACCAGGTCACTATCTATCTGCATGCTCAGAACATCACAATGTTCCCTACCAATGAAACACGATACTTCGCATCGCAGATACTAGTCTCAATCTCGGGCGGCCTTATCCTCATTTTGACGGCCCAATCGACTAGAAACGAATTCAGAATACACAGTGACTATTAGATGTGTTTCGATAGCCGTCATACCCACTATCACATCTAACATACACTATGGTGCATTCTAGGTCTTTATCCAACACTATTGTTAACATTATATAACATAATGAAAATAAATAATGCCATGAATAAATGTGAATATCATATATAAAGATCGTTTCATACAAGAGTCTATAAACCCATACGCCACAAGTTGGCTAGTTGGGCATCTACTCTAACACTGAAGTCATCAATGCTGATACCAGCTCTTCTTAATATCGACGTCTGATTCATTGCGCAACAGCTGATTTTTGTTCTTCACAACTGGTTCCATACTTCTACTGTTCATCTTCTTCTTCGAACATTTCTCCAACAAACTTCATCAACAATAACTCTTCGCACGATATCTGTTGACAGCAACTTTAACAGGCTTCTTCTACTGAGAACGCTTCATTAGATATCTCCTATTCACAACTGTTAACAGATTTCTCTTAAATTCGATTTTCTCTCTTCTGCTTTTCGATGTTCTTAACACTTTTGACCAAAACTCTCTTATAAAACCTACTGTTATCTGCACACTACGTAGAGTTGTTAGAAACACAGTAATAAGTTTTGTGTAATTCTAAATTCAATCTGGATCTGTTGACACAGATCCATCAATCTCTCCCTTTTTTATTTACACAAAACTTTTAAATAACAAATGCATGATCTAACAATTCTCTCCCTTTTTATGGGAATCAAAAAGAGGTCGAAAGCTTGTCTTCCCGAAATTTAAATCAAAGCTCTCCCTACACTGTCACAACAAAAACAACGTGACAGCAGGAATTTTGATTTTGAAAATCAAAACAGATTTTGGGAAGAACCGTGTGTATGAACGATATGACTTTGAAAGGGCTGCAAGTGTGCTTCTGCTTAGCTTGTAATATGCAGAAGAGAGATAAATAAAAACTCTCCCTATATTTTATAAAATAAGATCAAATCATTTTAAAAGAGAATGAAGCACCAGCTGAAATTCCGCATAGACAGTTTGAAAACTATCATAGCACTTTAAAAAAAAATGTTTCAAATAAACATGTGCTACTGAGTCACTCACATATGAAGAACCAGAAAGAAAATGTGACAATTAAATCTCAGGTTTTCATTTCTCCTATTTCATCCCATGTGCTTGTCACTGAGCCTCGCTCCAAGCGAACTTATAGTCCAACCGAAATAGGATCTTGGCATCCACACGAAACTCGCGCATTCCGTGACAGTTCATCAAGAGAAAACCAGTTCTATATATAAAAAAAATCATTTTCATCTGGCCTTCATAATATAAGCTTCTCAAAAACATTTAAAAAATTTTAAAAAAAAATTGCACATGCGTTTTAAAATAAGTGCTCGTTCAAGAACAACCCGCTCTGATACCACTTGTTTGGACCGAAAATAGGGAAATTAATGGAAAGCGAGCGCTGCTACTATAAATAAAAATTTTGCGCTGCTATTATGAGGTGCAATACCTCGGGTTCTTGAACATTAAAACAGAGCACCGGAGACAGATCTGGTATGTAATAAAACATGCGGAAAACACCAGAACTGAATCCTTATATTTTAAAACGCGATGCAAACAGATTTCTGTAAACAGAAATCTGTTCGACTTACAGTATGTGCAATAATGTATGCGTACTTGCTAAAGTAATTGTGTATGCGGAACTGTAAATAAGAAATACAATACACAGCTCATTTGTTTATGGAAGTTCGGACTTCAATGTCCTACATCTCCCCTTCTTCCTCCTCGGAAGAATCCACTAGAAGATTTGATCTATACATCGTGTACAGACCCGATCCCACAACCAGCAGCTGCGAGAAATCCTAGACTCTACCAGCCCTCAGCTGTTCACTCAATCACTTGTTTAACGCCAATGTGAGAAAGGCTACAGACACAGAGTTTAACGTCGTCGTGCTTGGACGGGATCTGATTTTGTATTGGGTTTGAGATTCATTCACTATACAATGAATGTGAATGAATCTCTGTGTGTGTGAGATTTTCAGTGTAAGCACAACTCTCGTAAACATTAAATCTCACACACTAGGGAAATGCTTCTACAAAAGCTAATTAAGACTCAGCAGCAGACACTCGTTAAGCGCTTCTCTCTAATGGCGGTCTACTGCTTCGTCTCCAATATTTCTTCCCTCCGTTTTTGAATCCTCACTGTATCATCACTCAGTCATCATGTTCTTCCTTCAATTCTTCTCCCTTAAATAGCCTCTGTTCAAATTCAATCCGTTGGACACAAATTCTTCCCGTTTGAAATATGTTATGTAAAGTACCGACAGGGAGTTGTCCTTGTTTCCTTTCTTTTGCAGGCTTTTTGTCGTCTTCAAAATTTGAACTAAGCTCAGCAGTTGACATCCAGCTTTAGTGAATCTTCATAATATAATTCGTCAACTGCTTCGCTACTGGTTGTATCTTCAACAACTGCGTCTGGTTATTTCCTTTAGCTTCTTTGCGTCTGGATTCTCTGCATCTGGTTGTAATTATCAGCGTCTGGTTTGCAACTCTTTACTACGTTTGCTTTTCCTGCATCTGGATTTCCTGTCGACGGGATATGCAAAACACTGTAGCCTGCGACTGGGTACACTGTAGCTTGCGACTGGTACATCATAGCTTGCGACTGGGTACACTGTAGCTTGCGACTGGTACATCGTAGCTTGCGACTGGTACATCAGCTTGCGACTGGATTAAGAAACTACTGTATCTACCTGCTGGTTATTACCATCGCAAAATCCATCGACTGAACCTTAGCGCGAAGGCAAAACGCTGTCGTATCCATTTATCCAAACGACATCGTTTTGCTATCGTTAACTTCAAGTACCATCGACTAGTTCTACTGTAGCTCACTGCTGATTGTGATGACATCACTGCTGACATCATCATCGCTGATTCCAGATAGTTGTCTGCTGATATTGCTGACGTCATCTTTGCTGCTCATAGCTTCTTCCAGTAGATAAGCTGACATCATCATTGCTGATACCAACTCTTCTTAACAATAGAAATGCTGACGTCATAGTTGCTGAGTCTCGATTTCTTCCAATCAGCAATGCTGACGTCATCATTGCTGATCACAGCTTCCTCCAGTAGATAAGCTGATGTCATCATTACTGATACCAGCTCTTCTTAATATCGACGTCTGATTCATTGCCCAACAGCTGGTTTTTGTACTTTCACAATAACTCTTCTTAACAATAGAAATGCTGACGTCATAGTTGCTGAGTCTCGATTTCTTCCAATCAGCAATGCTGACGTCATCATTGCTGATCACAGCTTCCTCCAGTAGATAAGCTGATGTCATCATTACTGATACCAGCTCTTCTTAATATCGACGTCTGATTCATTGCCCAACAGCTGGTTTTTGTTCTTCACAACTGGTTCCAGACTTCTACTGTTCATCTTCTTCTTCGAACATTTCTCCAAAAAACTTCATCAACAATAACTCTTCGCACGATATCTGTTGACAGCAACTTTAACAGGGATCTTCTTCTTCTACTGGGAACGCTTCATCAGATATCTCCTATTCACAACTGTTAACAGATTTCTCTTAAATTCAATTTTCTCTCTTCTTCTTTTCGATGTTCTTAACACTTCTGAACAAAACTCTCTTATAAAACCTGCTGTTATCTGCACACTACGTAGAGTTGTTAGAAACACAATAATAAGTTTTATGTAATACAAAATTCAATCTGGATCTGTTGACACAGATCCATCAATCTCTCCTTTTTTGATTTACATAAAACTTTTAAATAACAAATGCATGATCTAACACTATCACGTGTCAAGATGACCCATCAATGTTGAGTTGTGATGGACGGACCCATTAATGTCCCCAATAATATGAGCCAGCGTTAAAGTGAGTTCCAAACAAACTCATTGCAAGTGTCAATGACGTGTACAGCTTTCCGGCAAACAAAAGCCCCCCAATAATATGAGCCGAGCTATGTATACGGGTAGCATCGATGTACACCCATTTTTGACTGAAGGTAGGAAATTTTAAACAGTTTTTAGATTCCCTTAGCTTCATGATCTTATCGAATAAACTTTTGTTTTATGATCAATTTAGAATTCATGGACTAACATTCTCTAAGAGTGCTTCTAGGTGGTTGGAGGGTCTAAGGCCCACTTAAAAACCAACCTCCTTAGACAAAGCAACGCCCTTCAGGGAGACTTAGTGGTACAAGCCATTTTTAAGCCAGTCTATAAAGGACTCCCTTAGATAAAGTTTTGTCACATTTACTCATAATTATCAATAAACTAAGTTCCTTCAATTTAATCATGAAACTTTTAATCTTGATATAAATTTTAAATCAAATTTAAAATGAGGGATTTTAATTTTGAAATTTGGTCTCAATAATTTTAAATTAAATATAAAAATTACTGATTCAACGGATATCACATATTGGGAAGATCGATAAGCGAGAGCTATGCGATCCGTGGTTGCCAAAGCACGGATCTAGGTCCAATCCTAGGTGATATGCAGTATGAAAATGCAATCCTGTTACATAAGCTTCCAGTTTTACAAGTCTTCGGTCTTCAATATCTTTGATCATCATCTCCACCATCTTCAAAATTATCCTACCACTAAGTCTAATATTACATTTAAAAGGGGGCGGGAACGGGCCATAAACCAGGCTCACTTTGATATGATTTCCATAATATTACAACCAAGAAATGTAAAACCTAGCATACACCTAACACATTGGGCATGACTCTCGATCATCAAAAACATTATCTATTCAATTAATCCAATTAACTTGATATAAATAAAATAATCAAATCAAATTTGATTTTATCCAACAAAATCATATTTCAAATATAAAATAATATTTATAAATAAAATCTTATTTTGTCATTTACATGGCATCAATTTTGGGCTTAAAACAATTTTAGGTCCAATATCTCAAAATTTTTCAAAAATTAATTTTGGTCCACCCAAAAGGCCCAATAGCAAGTATCGGCACAAGAACCCCTCGGGTCACCCGGGACAGGCCCGAAAAAACACTAGAATTCAAAATCCATCGCTGCATCTCCTTCCCAATTTAGTTTCTACTTCAGCCTTGAATTCTTTGAACTTTTCAATTTCTTCAGACTTGTGATTCATTAAGTACAAGTACACATACCTAGAGTGATCATCGATAAAGGTGATGATGTAGGTGTGACCGGACTTAGTACCAATGCTATGTGGGCCACACACATCATGTTAGGATCAAATTTATTAAGTTTTGGTGATAACAAAATAATATAAGTACTGAATCTAAGCTAGATCTGGACAGATAGACGATGATATCAACTACGTATTTGGAACAAAGCATATTTCAGTCGACGGGTTGATTTTCAGCTGATGGTTGTTAAGTGGAAGTATTCAGAAGTTGCGTTGAGATTTTCAGATGCTAGATATCAGATGTTGATATTCGGGATTATTTCAGAGGTTGAATTATTACAGGTTATCCGTTTCTGGTACTGGATCAATCGTTGGAATTCTACGATAGCATTTGGTATTCAATCAGCCGTTGGGATAAATTCGGCCGTTGATTAGTAATCAGCAGTTGTTTTAGTTTCAGACGCAAGTTGTTGAGTGTTAGAGTATTTCGTTGAAGATTGCAAAACGACAGCGTTTGGATAAGTTGAAACGACAACGTATTGGATTAGCGCTAGAATTCAGCCGATGGGTTTGCATATAATCATCTACTGGTATATCAGTCGTTGGTATATCAGCCGTTGGTATTTCAGTTGTTGGAAAAATCAGGTGATGAAGTATTCAGGCATTGTAACCAGCCGTTACGTCATAATGGGAGATATTTCAAGCGATCAGCTGGTGCATATTTTCAGGAGTTGAAGCTATCAGCTGGTGCATATTTTCAGAAGTTGAAGCTATCAGCTGGTGCATACTTTCAGCCGTTCAAGTCATCAGCTGATGTACAAACAATGAATTGATTCAAATTCGATCATATACTCAAATTGGAAAAGATCGATGGCCATAACAGAATCGTACAATTGCCTGGAATTAAGGAGACAATGACGGTACTATTTTGGGTAAATAGTACATATTTACAGAGTTTGTTATACGGTGATTGAACAAATATGGAAAACGACAATCTGGTTCTGACGATGTGCAATTACGATTTGGTTGAGCAGGATATACGGTTACAGATCATCATATTTCAAAAAGGGATTTTATTTTCCTTACAGAGTTAAACGACCGTTGTGAACGAAGTCTATAAATAGCAGGAGTTTGAATTGTAGAACAACTTTTGCTCTCAACCTCCTGCCGTCACTCTGCCATTTTTACGAGCGCATTGCAATTTAAAGTTATTCTAAAAAAGCTCACAACTCGAATAACTTTCAAACAAGCCTTCATAAATTTACCTTCGAGTTTATTCTCTGGGTCAATATTTTGAATCGAGTTTCCTTGTTTAGAAACCAGAGAATTTACAGCACTCAATAGATTTGTATTCCATCATTGTATTCATTGTTGAGTCTGTAACAAACGCGCTGTCTAAAAGCCGTTTGAAAAATATCATTCTATGTGTTGTAAAACTAGCAGCTGCGTCTGCGAGATTGTTTGTGGAATTGCTAGGAGTTCACCTTGAGCGAGGCTCGGTGATCGGGTGTTTGTAGAAGTCCTGCACGCATCAAATCTTCTAGTGAAACCTTCCTGAAAAGGAATAAGGGGAGACGTAGGATATTTATATCCGAACTTCCAGAAACAAATTCTCTGTCCCTTAACTTTTACATTACGCATTTACTTACTTGTTACACTGTTCACTGATTAATCAATTTCTTTCCGCACATTTTTGTTAACCGAGAAATCAGCCTTTAAAATTGAGATACCTTAAGTCTGGTAACTCGGACTTATGTTTAGAGTTGCTTGTAAAAATAGTTTTAAACAGTTTCGAAAATTTAAAATACCAAGGAGTTCATTCAACCCCCCCTTCTGAAATCCTAGGCCTATTTTATTGATCCTATCAATTGGTATCAGAGCCTGCGCATCTCAGTTATTGAACAGTTGTTATTTGTGCGTTATTATATCTCAATATGTATACTTCTCACAACAAGATTCATGTTTCCCAAGGAGGACTACGATGATTGGAAGATTCGCATGCAGGCGCATCTGGCTGCTCTAGATGATGAAATGTGGGTGGTTATCACTGAAGGGCCGCTGAAGATAATGAAGCCGAATCTAGCTTTTGCTATATCCAATGGCGAGCCTTAGTTCCTAGATAAGAGTAGACATGAGTACACCAGTGAAGACAAGAAGAAAGCGAATCTGGACAATGTGGCCAGGGACATTCTATACAAGACGCTGGACAAGGACAAAAACATGTTCAGCAAAATCAAAACCTGCGCCACAGCTAAAGATATTTTGGAAAAGCTAACTCAAATATGTGAAGGAAGCGACGAAACAAAAGAGAACAAGCTGACGGTCGCTCAGCAGAAGTATGAATCCCTCAAGATGAGGGATGGTGAAACAATGACGGAGTTTGATGAAAGGTTCAGCGTAGTGGTGATTGAGTTGACAAGTCTTGGAAAAGAGTACAGTAACCGAGAGCTGGCGTTGAAGGTCATGAGAGCATTACCCAGGGAGTGGGACGTGAAGACTATGGCAATGAGGGAGTCCAAATATTTGAACAAACTAGAGCTGCACGACTTGTTGGCCAACCTAAAAGCCTATGAGTTCGAGTTGGAGACAAGAGCAGAAGCTGGACCCTCGACATCCCAGCCGACAAAAGCATTAGCTGCTACAACTACTGAACAGTGCTCTCCAAGCACAAGAAAGACAGCCGATCAACTCAGCGATGACGTCATGTCCCTCTTCGTCAAGAAGTTTGGGAAATACTTGAGAAGATCCTATAACACTTCTGCTCCTTACAATAATCATAAAAATGATAAAGCTGTATTTGATATCAAATGCTTTAACTGTGAACGTCCAGGGCATTTTGCAGCTGAGTGCAACAGACCCAAGAAAGACGATAGATACAAGCGATATGACAAGAGAACTGATGATAGATACAAGAAGGAGGATCGATATAACAGAGATGACAAATCAGATGAAAGAGCTGTGGAAAGATCGAAGGAAAGATCCAAAGATAGATGGATGAGGATGAGAGGTGACAAAAGATCCAGCCGCAAGCATGATCGCAAAGTACTGGTGGCTGAGGAAAGCACCAAAAGCTGGGCGGACACTGATTCAGAATCTTCATCCAGCAGCTCATCATCCAGCGATAGTGAACAGGAGGAGGTTCACTGTCTAATGGCTGACCAAACATCAGATGACGAGGTATTTGACTTCTCTAATGTTGAATTTACACGAGAAGACCTTGTCAGTGCACTAAATGACATGGTCAAAAGAGTACAGGAAGCTTTCTCACTCATTCGATGAATTTAAGGCTGAAAACAGTGATTTGAAAAATAGTTCAGCTGAACCAAGTGCTGTTGAACTTGGTGAAGCTGACAGTTTGAAAATCGAGCTGAGTAAGCTGATAGCTGAGAATGAATTGTTGAGAGAAGAGTCTAGTGAGCTCAAAGCTGAAATTGAAAGTCTAAATGAGCTTGTGAGTTCCTGGAACCAGTCTTCTCGTTCTCTCCATAAGCTGCAAGAAATCCAAAAGCAAGCGAATGATAGAACTGGTTTGGGTTTCAATAGTAGTGACAGCAGTGAAGGAGAAACGAGTACTCAATCACAGCTGGCACATGACAAGTTCAATAAGATGAGCTTTATCAAAGCCAACGTGGTATATGATCCATGTGAGTCGATGACATATAATGACCAGATCCCTCAGAAGTTGAACCATAAAGTAAAAGCTGGTATCGGCTTTCAAAAACCTGAGAACTCCAAGCCAAGCTGGCTAAAGAACAAACTGGACAAAGACAAACCAAAAGCTGGTCGAAAGTCATTTGTTCCTAACCAGTCATGGAGTAGTTCAAAGAAGGTAAAATCTGGTTGGAAAAAGGTTCAGCAGAAAAGATATCTAAGTGGTCAGAGTATGAAATCAAAGCTCAACAGATCTCACAGTACTTATGCACAGACCCTTATGGACTATCATACTGGGAAAGCTGTCAAAGTAATTCAAGTATGGGTCCCAAAAGGGGTAATCCTATCTGGACCCAAGTAAAATTGGGTACCAAAAGCTGGTTTTATGATTACAGGGCAACAGGTACGAACCAGCTGATGAATCAAAATTGTGGTATCTGGATAGCGGCTGTGCGCGACATATGACAGGAAATCAAAAGCTGCTATCAGACGTCATTCCACACAAAGGCGCAAAGATAGTCTTTGGTTATAACGCATACGGTAACACTGTGGGTAAGGGTAAGCTTATCCACGGTAACATCTCTATCTCAGACGTCCTAGTTTTTGACAATCTTCATTACAATTGTGCCTTGCAGCTGGTTCTTCCAAGAGCTGGCTGTAGCATCAAATAATGAATCATCTTGCATTCAAAACACTTGCTAAATTGAGTCAACGTGATATGGTTTCTGGACTGTCAAAAATCAGTTTTTCTAAGGATAAGATCTGTGCAGCCTGTCAGCTGGGTAAGCAAATTAAATCGACTTTCAAAAATAAAGGCGGAAAACGTTCTACCCGTTGCCTTGAGCTCTTGCATATGGATCTTTTTGGTCCTATTTCCGTAACGAGCATAGGGGGAACGAATTACACCCTTGCAGTTGTTGATGATTTTTCAAAATATACTTGGGTGTTGTTTTTAAAAGAAAAATTTGAAACCTCCGATCAGCTGATACTTCTTTTAAAACGTTCAGTCAATCGGATAAGAAGTGATCACGGTACTGAGTTTTTAAATTTAAAATTAAATTCTTATCTAGAAGACTTAGGAATAAAGCATGAGCTTTCAACAGCTAGAACTCCTCAGCAAAACGGCTTAGTTGAAAGGAGAAACGCACATTAAAAGAAGCTGCTAGATCTATGATTGCATATTCCGGTATTTCACAAAAATTCTGGGCAGAAGCAGTTAACACAGCGTGTTATACTCAGAACAAATCGATGATTAATAGGATGCACGATAAAACCCCATATGAGATCTGGCATGGCAAGAGTCCTGATATATCTTACTTCAGGGTGTTTGGGTGTAGATGTTTCAATCATAACAATGGTAAAAAGCATATAACTGCCTTTAAGTATAAATCTGATGCAGGTACCTTCTTAGGATATTCAGCTGTGAGCAAAGCGTATCGTGTTTTCAACAATCGAAGCTTGACAGTTGAGGAATCAGCACACGTGGTGTTTGATGAAACCAGTTTCAAATCAAATTCAGCTGCAAGCCTACATGATTTGTGTTCACGTCTGGAGTCAACAAGTCTTGAAGAATCAAACGACGACGTGCCACAAAGATATTCAGCTGAAGAACAATCAGCACTCGACACACCGCACAACATTGCACAACAAGACCTGACAGGTAACCCAGTAGTCATTGATTTAACTAACAATGATTCCATACAGGGTCAGATCTTCCCAAGTGTACCAGCTGCTGGAGGTGAAGTGATGAATGCTCAACCAGATGATACTCAATCAGATGTTTATCCAAAAGACGTTGCGCAAGCAGTCGCAAGAGCTTCTACATTGGTTTTAAGACCAACGTTTGAAGTACCAGCTGCTAGCACAAATTATCAATTGATATCTTCACCACCAACTGGACAACAAGGCGCGAGCACATCATATCATTCGGTATTAAGACCAACGTCTGGACAACCAGTCGCAAGTGATCATCAGC
The DNA here is from genome assembly GCA_001598015.1 of Dorcoceras hygrometricum. Classification (NCBI taxonomy): domain Eukaryota; kingdom Viridiplantae; phylum Streptophyta; class Magnoliopsida; order Lamiales; family Gesneriaceae; genus Dorcoceras; species Dorcoceras hygrometricum. The sequence continues at coordinate 239,159 of KV007754.1, forward strand.
TGGTATCCAGACCATCAACTGAAACAAGAGCTGATCCTAGCTCACATCTGGAACAACGATCACAACAGCTGGAAGAAGACGCACAAGCCAACAATGCTCAACATCAATTGGCATAAGCTGATCCAGCAGTTGCAAACCAGCCAGTGACACAGGGGGAACAAGGATCAAATCCAATTGGACTTGATCTCCGATGGAATAAAAATCATCCACCCGAGCAAGTCATAGGTAATTTTGAATCTCCTGTTCGCACATGAGGTCAGCTAATGCATGATCATTTTGATTCTTCTTTCATCTCGCATATAGAGCCTAAGCAGATGGATGAGGCCTTAGCTGACCCCAGCTAGATAGAAGCAATGCAAGAAGAATTTAATCAATTTAAGCGTAATAATGTTTGGACACTTGTACCTAGACCTTCTAACCATTCAATCATAGGAACTAGGTGGGTCTTTAGGAACAAACTAAATGAAGATGGCATAGTAACTAGAAATAAATCTAGGCTGGTAGCGCAAGGATTTAGGCAGATGGAAGGCTTAGATTTTGATGAGACCTTCGCACCAGTAGTAAGATTAGAAGCCATCCGCATGTTTCATGCATATGCTGCATTCAAAGACTTTAAAGTCTTTCAGATGGATGTTAAGAGTGCCTTTCTTAATGGCGTATTAACAGAGGAAGCGTATGTTGCACAACCTCCTGGCTTCGTAAGTCATACACATCCAGATTTTGTTTACAAACTGGATAAAGCTCTGTATGGGTTGAAGCAAGCACACAAAGCTTGGTATGATACTCTATCTAAGTTCTTCATAGAGCATGACTTCACAATAGGCACAGTTGATAAGACACTGTTTAAATTTGTTAAAGCTGACCATGTTTTATTAGTTCAGATTTATGTTGATGATATTATTTTGGGTCAACTAACCCCAAGCTGTGCCAAAAGTTTTCTAAGCTTATGCAGGACAAATTTGAGATGAGTATGATGGGGGAGCTGACGTTCTTTCTGGGTTTACAAGTTAGACAGCTGGAGAATGGTATATTCATTAACCAGACGAAATATACGAAAGAACTGCTGAAGAAATTTGGCATGGACAACTGTTCAGCAACTGAAACCCCCATGAGTTCTTCAATCAAACTGGATAAAGATGAAGCTGGAATTGCCATAGAGATATCTATTTATCGTGGTATTATAGGCTCTTTGCTTTACTTAACTGCTAGCAGACCAGACATCATGTTTGCTGTCTGTATGTGTGCTAGATTCCAAGCAGAGCCAAAGCAATCGCATTACATAGCTGTAAAAAGAATATTGAAATATTTAAAGGTTACTTCCAACGTGGGTCTTTGGTATCCCAAAGACTCAGGCTTTCAAATAATAGGTTACAGTGATGCAGATTACGCAGGATGCAGGATTGATCGTAGAAGCACAAGTGAGACTTGTCAATTTTTAGGAGATAGACCGATTTCCTAGTTTAGTAAGAAGCAGACGTCCATCGCAACGTCAACAGCTTAAGCGGAGTATCTTGCAGCTGGTAGCTGCTGTTCTCAAATCCTCTGGATACAACATCAGCTGAAGGACTATGGAGTCGATGCTTCTGAAGCGCCTATTCTCTGTGACAACACTAGTGCGATCGCGATCACCCAAAATCCAGTACTGCATTCAAGAACAAAGCACATCGACATCAGGCATCATTTTATAAGGGACCACGTGCTAAAGAAAGACGTTCGGCTGGAGTATGTGTCGACTGAGCAGCAAGTAGATGACATTTTCACAAAGCCTCTACCAGACGCTAAGTTTTCTTATTTTAGAAACATATTAGGTCTCCTTGAATTGCCTTGATTTTCTGTGAGCTAACGCATTTTTGCAGGTTGTCAGCTGTCGCTTGAATCAGCTGTAAGTCTTTTGTTCAGGGGGAACGCTAAGACTTTCAGCTGAGGCAAGTTTATCGCGTTGGAAGATTATCAGACGTAGGGGGAACCAGGAGCTGAATTGTTAAGCGCTACGTCAGCTGAATATGTTACGACTGGACACACTCAGTTGTTACATATACACAGCTGATGCTTATTTGTGATCATCTCCTGCCACCTTCAACTATACATTAAAAATCAGTTGTAATGTTGTTACATCAGCCGCAGTAGTTGTGACGTATACATTTTGGTGGGTGTTTTCAATCTTTTCCCTGTACGGGTAAAATCTTTCCAAATTATTTTCAAAATACTGTACGCACCATTGGATGATTGACACGTGGTTGTCATCATTCCACTCGTCACATCTACACCGTTTCCTATTCTTTCACCTTTTCGCATTCCTTATATATTTACAGTGTTTTTCTCTTTGCTAACGCTTACCTTGCAAACTTTGCTCTCTCGTATTCTCGTATTCTCTTGTGTTTTTCTACGTATATTTTTCAGGCAATCTCTCGCAATCTTTCGACTATTGACAATGGCATCTTCGTAATACACCAACACTCTTCATGTCAACTTTGCATCTGTTTTGTCCATGGACGACCCAGGTCTGGTGTCTATGTTTCAAGCCCTAATGGCATCTGGCCTAGAGGGATTTTTGGGTTGTCCCGCAGTAATCTATGAAGCTTCTTTGGTCGACTTCTTTGCGAATGCTTCAGTCCGTGATTGTATGGTTGTCAGTACAGTGCATGGGGTTACAGTGGAGATTTTTGAACAGTTGTTTGCTGAAACATTTGAACTTCCGGTAGAAGGTTTAACTGATTTAACAGAGATTCCTAAGGATTTGGTGGCTGATGCGAGGAGTATTGTTTCTTTGTCTGCTAAGCCGATAAGCATGTCTAGGAAGAAGAAGGAAATGAAGTTTGAGTACAGTCTTCTCTGTGATATTTTGGCGAAGACTATATCGGTAAAGGCAGGGTCCTTTGACGCACTCACCATGGAAAAATTTCTGATGTTGACTGCGATGATTTGTGAAGTGAAGATAAACTGGAACAGGGTATTGTTCAATATCTTGAAGGATATGGTGACTGCGGGGTCGAGGCAAGCAAAAGGCTATGCCATTCAAATTAGCTTGCTACTGGAGAATATTCCAAATTCGGAATTTGGAGAATCGTCTGAGTTTCCCTCTTCAAAAATTCTTACAGAAAAGACAGTTCATCGTTACGTTTTCTTAAATGAGAAAGTTGGTGTAGAAGAAGTAGCTGATGATGCACCAAAGGTAACGAGGGCACACAAGAAAAAGGCTGCATCAAAGAAACGACCAGCTTCTGTTCTTGTGGCTGAACCAGTAGTCAAAAAGAAGAGGACGACTAAGAAGAAATCTAGCTCTTCACAAGAAAATTTGGAGATAGTGGTAGTTGCACAGGAAGCGGTTCCCATTCAAATCATTGAGCCAATTCCTGCTGCACCAGTCGTGGAGCCTAGCGTGGCGGAACAGATGGCAGAACCAACAGCTGATGAGGAGAAAGTTGTTGTAAATACTACTGAACCAGCAGTAGAGCCTATTCCTTAGGAGGCTATACCCACATCGTTTGATGATGTGGACAACATCATTGAGCAAGTGTTGGCTAAAACCGCTCATTTTGAAGCTGATGAGGAAGATCATGGAGTTGGTACATCTGATGTTGGAGATCAACCAGCTGGGACAGCTGATGATTCGGTACCTTGGTTTAATCTTCCATATGAAGTGCTGATTGCTCATGATTCTGAGCGAGTCTTTGAAATGGCCAGTGACACGGAAGATGAGGAGATGGAAACAATTGATGTTGGGGACCAGAAGTTACAGGCTGTTGATGTGGCTGTCAGCAGGGCATATGCTGCAGCTGATTATTTTGTTGAAGAGCCGGTGGAGGAAACAGAGATAGAGGCTGGTGAACTATCAGCAGATGAGGCGAAGTCTATAGAAGATATCTTAATGACAATTCCAGTAGACGTTCCTTTGCCTTCTGCTGGCGTGGAAATAACTAAGATTACTTTGGGGAAGGACATCAAAATTCCTGGAGTTGATGAACGAACCTGGTACCTGGCCAGTCTTCCTAAGATCAGACCGGAGGAAAAGGGGAAGAAGCCTCTTCATCTGAAAGATCCTGTTAAGGGAAATCCGGTGAAGGAACAAGTTTTGTTGATTCTTGCTGATATTGAGTGCCTTGTACAGTTGCGGGAAAATATTATAGATGACGTTGACAGATTCTTTAATTCGTTTAGCTTTAATAAATAGCCAGTTTGAAAGTGGAAGACATTTCTGCTAAGGAGGAACTCGTTTTATCTTGGGGAGAAGCAGAGTCGACAAGAGTAGCCCTCAACAGGAGGATGTACATTTTAACCAAGTACAGAGAACTGTGTTGGGGATCCGGATCCACCCCCCGGCGAGGGAGCGGAAGAACAAAGAATAAACAGCCGGGAGACGATCAATACGAAAAAACAATAACAGTTATCAACATACATAGGGGGTTCAAAACCACTACCTTGCTGGCACTTGTGCCTGGCTCCAACCGTAGTTACAATAACGTCGGCTCTTCTCGGTAGACTGCGGTAGATATCGCCAATCCGGTCCACGACCAGAACCGAGACTCCTTTGTCAGCCTGCACTAGAAGCACTGACAAATTCTGCACGAACGGATTCTCCTCGTCGAATTGGCCGGAACGAATTCCGGCAACTCGAGGCGGCGGCGACGGCGGCGGCGCTAGGCTGCGGCGGCGGCGGTTTGTGAGAGGAGAGGGAGGGGCGGCTATGCACTTAGGGTTAGGGTTAATTAGAGTGTTGTATTATTAATCAAGTCTCTTAATTTTATAAATAGATTAAGTGTTGGACTTGGACCGGGCCAACGGGCCCGGGTCCAACAATGAACATTCAGTTCATCTCCACCACCGAGACTTCATCGTAACTCTGATCGCCGATCAGATCGGACCGATCGACTCAGTTTCCGAAACTGAATAATATGATCTGAAAAACCGTTTTTCAGAACCCCAGTGCAAAAAGACCGTTTCGCCCCTCAACAGTGGGAAACCCCGGTTTGACCCCTGTTGACTTTTAGGAAGTCGCACT
>KV007754.1:245115-264566 GCA_001598015.1 Dorcoceras hygrometricum
GATTATAGATGACGTTGACAGATTCTTTAATTCGTTTAGCTTTAAGAAATTAGCCAGTTTGAAAGTGGAAGACATTTCTGCTAAGGAGGAACTCGTTTTATCGTGGGGAGAAGCAGAGTCGACAAGAGTAGCCCTCAACAGGAGGATGTACATTTTAACCAAGTACAGAAAACTGCTGATCAGAAAATTCTTGGAGGCCAGGAAAATAAATTTTACCCCCGGTAATGGTGCATCTGCCGTTGACCAAAAAGTTTTGGATAGGTTATCAGAAATTCATTCCTTTGTGTTGGAAGAATTGAATGAACAGGAAAAAGCACACAGTCTTACGTGGAAGAAGACGTGCTGCTCGAAGTTTTTTGAAGGGCACCCACGTGATCGCGGTGCCGTCATAGCCAGAACCAACACCAACACTCCATCTAAGTGCTGGATTAGAACTATTATTCTCGTTGATGGAGTCTGGGTCGTTGAGCCATGCAGTGATCACTGGGTGAAGATCCCTAAGCCGATTGTACATAATGAAGTTCCGCAGCAACTGTCTTATGAAGACACTCTTCCAGCAGTCAGTACATTTTTCAAGTTGATGAAAAAGAGATGGGAGGATGTGTGTTTAGAGGTTTGTGAATTCTCTGTTTCTGGGAAATTGCTTGCAGTAGGTTCAATTAACTTCTGTCGATCTCTTGAGATTGTTGAGCCATTTTCTTATTTTGTCTCTCGACAGCCGACTATTATTTCTCTCAGATTATCTCAGTTTTGCACAGTTTTTGTTCAGAACAGCTTATTCAATGAGTTAAGTATCGCAGACATTCACAGTTTTGTTTCGTCTATTGTGTTTGAGAGGACAGCGTTGCGAGATGTACAGAGAATTCAAAGTTCAGTTTCTGTGTTTCCCAGTGTACAGAGTTCTTTTGTTTCAGCAGCCAGTCAAAATGTCTAGTTAGCATTCAGTTCAGTTGTTGAGGAAGAGGATAACCAGATGGACATCGATCAGCGATTAGCCTCTCCAACCACCACATGTGTTTCTTCCATGAACTTTAGTGACAATGGCATTCTTTTGGGAGATGATGAAATTCCAAATCAGCCTTCGCTACCGACTGTCGCTACAAATCTTTCTACTTATCTTGATGATTTCAGAACCCTTTTATGGCAGCGTCTTGATGCTCAGTCAGAGGATATCAGGCATATTGGTGATTCTCACAATGATGTTTTATCCAGGCTCACTACACTTGACAAGGGCCTTCAGGACGCTCTGCTACAACATGTAGAAGACCTTCGAAATTTGATTCAAAATGTTCGACAAGATGGTCGCACTCTCGATGATGTCCAGACCCTTCGTTTCAATGAGTTTAGAAAAGGTTTTCAAGATCACAGTGCTGCTGTCACTGCTGATTCGATGGATTTTCGAAAGGAATTTATAGCACTTAATGCCAAAGTTACTTATTTGGATGAGCAGGTGGCCGCTACTCGCAATGATTTATTAGAATTTAGTGCTCAGGCACAGGAAACCCTCAATCACATCACCGACCAATTGAGCGAACTTATTGCTTATATCAACCGTGGTGGTAATGACAAAAAGGGGGAAGTGAGTAGCAGCCGCCCTCAACCACCTCCTGATGATCAAAACAGAAGAAGTGGGAAAACAGGTGGTGGTAGTGGTGCTAGAACAACAGATATTGTGGACAGATTTAGTGGTAGCTTGAGCAGAGAATGTCGAGGCAGAGGCAGTGGTGGTAGTAGGAGTAGAGGACATTCCAAGAAAAGATATCCTAGCAGTGGTGGTGGACAGTTCAGAAGGTCGTTTGATGATTGGCTAGGATATAATGGTTGTTGATTCTTTGTACAAATCTTATGTACAGTTCTTCAGTAATGAAAGTTTGAATTTCAGCAGTCCTTGTGCAATTTATTTTTGCCTATTCATATATCTCGGCTGCTAAGTTTTGTCATCACCAAAAAGGGGGAAATTGTTAGGATAAAATTTATTAGGTTTTGGTGATAACAAAATAATATAAGTACTGAAGCTAAGCTAGATCTGGACAGACAGACGATGATATCAACTACGTATTTGGAACAAAGCATATTTCAGTCGACGGGTTGATTTTCAGCTGATGGTTGTTAAGTGGAAGTATTCAGATGTTGCGTTGAGATTTTCAGATGCTAGATATCAGATGTTGATATTCGGGATTATTTCAGAGGTTGAATTATTACAGGTTATCAGTTTCTGGTACTGGATCAGTCGTTGGAATTCTACGATAGCATTTGTGTTGATATTCGGGATTATTTCAGAGGTTGAATTATTACAGGTTATCAGTTTCTGGTACTGGATCAGTCGTTGGAATTCTACGATAGCATTTGGTATTCAATCAGCCGTTGGGATAAATTCAGCCGTTGATTAGTAATCAGCAGTTGTTTTAGTTTCAGACGCAAGTTGTTGAGTGTTAGCGTATTTTGTTGAAGATTGCAAAACGACAGCGTTTGGATAAGTTGAAACGACAGCGTATTGGATTAGCGCTAGAATTCAGCCGATGGGCTTTTTATATAATCATCTACTGGTATATCAGCCGTTGGTATATCAGCCGTTGGTATTTCAGCTGTTGGAAAAATCAGGTGATGAAGTATTCAGGCATTGTAACCAGCCGTTACGTCATAAAGGGAGATATTTCAAGCGATCAACTGGTGCATATTTTCAGGAGTTGAAGCTATCAGCAGGTGCATATTTTCAAAAGTTGAAGCTATCAGCTGGTGCGTACTTTCAGACGTTCAAGTCATCAGCTGATGTACAAACAATGAATTGATTCAAATTCGATCATATACTCAAATTGGAAAAGATCGATGGCCATAAAAGAATCGTACAATTTCCTGGAATTAAGGAGACAATGACGGTACTATTTTGGGTAAATAGTACATATTTACATAGGTTGTTATACGGTGAATGCACAAATATGGAAAATGACAATATGGTTCTGAAGATGTGCAATTTACCATTTGGTGGAGCAGGATATACGGTTACAGATCATCAGATTTCAAAAAGGGATTTTATTTTCCTTTACAGAGTTAATTGTAATGCCCGGGATTATGATATTAGACTTGATGATTTCGAATTTTCAGACTTTAGCTTTTGAAGAAGTTTGGTTGATGCAATATGGTTCTGAAGATGTGCAATTTACCATTTGGTGGAGCAGGATATACGGTTACAGATCATCAGATTTCAAAAAGGGATTTTTATTTTCCTTTACAGAGTTAATTGTAATGCCCGGGATTATGATATTAGACTTGATGATTTCGAATTTTCAGACTTTAGCTTTTGAAGAAGTTTGGTTGATGATTCGGATTTCTTCTGGAGATGTTGCATTTCAAGTTGAAATTCTTACGAATGAAATCGGGTTGAAATTCGAAGATGAATTGGTGAATTTCGGTAGGAATCTGATGTTCTGGTGTTTTGATGAAAGATGGTAGAAGACGACCAGTTCTTGATGATACAGGAGTGATACACGGTTATTTTGAGAAAACCAGTCGTAGAGAAAAACCAGTCGCAGCGGAAAAACCAGTCGTTGCGTTGATCAGTAGTTGCATTGTGAGGGATCTGCTTGCGACTGGGTGACTAGCTGTTGGTGTGAGGAACCAGTCGCTGGTGAGAAGCGACGTCGTTTTATGGATTAAAACGCAGCGTTTTGAATGAAGTGGTGTGATCAGCTGATAACAGAGAGTATGACGTATTCATTAAGACGTCGTTTAAATTATTTCGCGTGACCAGTCGCTGATGGTGAGGTGACGTCGTTTTGATAAGTTGAAACGCAGCGTGTTGATTGTAACGCTTGTGGCAGCTGCTGGAAGCGATGGTGATGTATCCCATAATTCATCGTTGGGTTTTTAGTCAAACCAGCTGTTGGCAGAAAAGATGACGTGATTCTTAACATCATCTTTTTGTTCGCGTTCAGCAGTTGGTCATTTTGAGAGAATCTGTCATCAGTCGTTGGCACGCTGCGGCGTCGTTTTAATTAGTTGATGCGACGTCGTTTTGAGGCGTGAATATAAATGCAACGTCTGATGGTTGCTGCTGGTTTTATCGAAAGAAAAAGCTGGTATCTGTTGAGAGTAAACATTGGTTTCTGTCATAAGATACCTACTGTAGCAACATCTGCTTATCTAGAACAGCAACTAGTGAAGTTTAAACAATAGTAGAGGAATCTGGTTAGCGATATGTATGGATACAGGAATGTGTTCAAACGGTGTGTGCATATATTATTTTGGTAGATAAATACTCAGCATGACACGTGGAATTCATCGGGATTGCATGTGGAACTCTGCAGAAAACAGAGATCTTCTCCTATAAATTAGATTGAATTCGAATCCTTGTAACTTTTGCTACAGACATCAGAATTCGATTCTGTGAATTTCTCTGGAATTCTTGTGATAAGGAGTTAGAAGTGGTAATTGAACCAGTTCCAAAACAAAGATAAACAAAGGTATAATTTGACATTGAGGATCAGGGAGTAGAGTACTCGAGAATGATATTTCTTGAGTTATCCCGCCAAACCACATACTTGATAGTTACTGTTCTTGATTTAGAACTTGAGATTATCTGTGTGATCCATCACAGGTAGTGGATCTTTTATTTCGATATGAATATGATGATACGAAGAGAAAATGAATTGATCTAATGCCAAGGTCTAAGGTGACCTTATTTTTTAAGTCTGAGTTGATTTCGTTAGATGGATATCCATGTCAAGATCGGATACGAATCTTGATGGCATTGATGTGAAATGGAATCAATTCTTAGTTGAAGAGAAGGGATATGTTCAGATTATTTTGATTTAATATTTTTGTTATGAACTTCTTTATGTTATTGGATGAACCTGTCGATTATACTGAGATTGTTTCTCACCGGAGTGTTCCAGCTGTTGTTTTTTTTTTGTATGTGTGCATGACAACAGGAGGAAAGAGCTGAATTGGTGGGACAGGGGTAGCAATAACCTAGAAGATGGGCGACAAACGAAAAGACTAGGAACCTGCTGTTAGTTTAGCTTCTTGGAAAAGTATTGCTAGTTTTTGTTGTATCTGGTTTTGTAATACAACTGGTCATAAGTTATGGCCGTGAACTTATAGTGTGTAAATCATTGTACAATGTATGCCCTGTTTATAAATAAACAACCTTTACGACATAATTTGAGTGTCCTTAGCTCACCGTTGCATATTAAAAGTTAATCAAGAATATGAGAGAAACAAGTTTTGTTTTTTAAAAAAAAATAAAGTGTACGCATAAAACCAGATTCGACTTAGTAAACTCGTTGGTTTAATTAGTCGCCATAAGATGGGATTAGAATAATTGTGGAAAGGGAGTCTCACAACAGGTGGTATCAGAGCATCACTAAGTTCTTGGATTGAGTTAGATGAGTGGGGTAGAACGAGTCTTCTTGAATGATTTATTAAATTGATTTCATGCTTGCATGATATATGTCTTACTATTTTGATTTTATATCACAAGATTGTGTGATTAAATGGTAAGAGTATGTCAGACAGACTTTAGAATTACATGCTCTTTGAATTGAATAGTAGCATGTATTGAATGAAGTATGAATCAGAACTCGATCTCTTGAAAAGCAGCACATTCGTGTGTGCTAATCAGAGGAGGGGCTGAGATTTGTTATCAATATGATGAGGAATTAGGAACAAATCCGTTTGATTACTAGATATGCCTCCTCGACGAACAACTACTCGGCAGACAGGAACAGTTCCACGAACAGAGCAGGGTAGTACTTCGACTGATGCGTTGAATGCAACTGCAACTCCGATGGAAACACTGTTGAAACGATTCCAATCCTTTAAACCGCCAACATTGACAGGAACAGAAAATGCAATAGATTGTGTGAACTGGCTGGAAAATATAGAACAGTTATTTGAAGCATTGGATTATACCGATGATCGTCGGGTGAAATTGATAATACACCAGGTGCATGATCTTGGTAAGAGCTGGTGGGTAGCGACGAAGAAAGATTTTGAAAATCAGGGTACTGTGATTACTTGGGCTGTAATCAAAACTTCTTTTTATCAACGGTTCTTTCCCGTTTCATATCGGAAGGACAAGGGAGCAGAATTTGCAAATTTGCGACAAGGGCAGCTAAATATCAAAGAATATGTTGCCAAGTTCACAAGTTTACTCAAATTTGCTCCGCACGTTTCTATTAGTGATGAAGCTCAAGCCGATCAGTTTATTAATGGCTTGAATCCCGATGTGTTCACCTTGGTGAATACAGGGTGACCGAATACTTTTGCTGATGCATTGAATCGGGTAAAAGGAGCGAAAGCCGGATTGATAAGGCAACGAGGAGCACATGTTGTGCCATTTCCAGCAAGATTCACCACAAGAGAAACCAATGATTCCACCACCCCCTCGATTTGATGCTGGAAGCAGCAGTAGTGGAAAGAAAAATTTCTTTAAAGGAAAGGGAAAACAGTTCAAGCGATCAGGTACTAATAGCTCTTCTAATTCGAGTGAATCTAGACAACAGAGAGCTGGACAGAAATCTGGTGGTCCGCAACGTGAATCTGGGAGTCCACAAAGTACTGGAGTATCGATCAATGTCACTGCCAGAAAGGCAAGCGTCTTCTGTGCATTCGTTTCAGCCTCAGAGTCAGCATCAGGGTAGACAGGGAGGAAGCCAGACAGTTAGCCAACCTCCTAGGCAACAAGCGCGAGTGTTTGCATTGACTGAGGAGCAAGCACAAGCAGCCCCTGATGATGTTATTGCAGGTAATAGCTATCTTTGTAATTATCCTGCTTATGTTTTAATTGATACTGGTGCTTCACATACGTTTATATCCGAGCACTTTGTTGTATCGCATGCGTTGCTTGTTGAATCCTTGACTGAGATAGTATCGGTTTCTTCACCTCTGGGAGGGGTATTTTATCGATAAAAACTGTTAGAAATTGTATACTACAGTTTGAGGGTCATGAGATTGAGATTGACTGTATTGTACTTGGGTTGTCTGATTTTGATTGTATCATCGGTATAGACATGTTAACCAAGTACAGGGAAATAGCAGATTGTTTTCAGAAAGTGGTTCGAATCAGATCTGAGGAAACCGATGAGTGGAAATTTTACGGTAAGGGATCACGCGCCAGAATTCCTTTAATTTCTGTTCTTTCCATGACAAATCTATTGCAAAAGGGAGCCGAAGTTTTCCTGATTTATGCAGTAGATGTGATGAAGACTAGCCCGAAACTGGTTGATATACCAGTAGTTTGTGAATTTGCTAATGTCTTTCCTGACGAGATTCCAGGATTGCCTCCATTTCGAGAGGTAGACTTCAGTATTGAATTGATGCCAGGAACACAACCGATATCAAAAGCACCTTATCGTATGGCACCAATTGAATTAAAAGAGTTGAAAGAACAGCTTGAGGATCTTCTTGCCAAAGGATACATTAGACCGAGTGTTTCCCCTTGGGGCGCTCCGGTATTATTCGTATTAAAGAAAGACGGGTCGATGAGGTTATGTATTGACTACCGACAACTAAACAAAGCAACGTTAAAGAATCGATATCCTTTACCTCGTATAGATGATTTGTTTGATCAGTTGCAGGGTTCGTCAGTATATTAGAAAATTGATTTGAGATCCGGCTATCATCAATTGAGAGTACGAGATGAGGATATATCTAAGACTGATTTCGAACGAGGTATGGTCATTATGAATTTATGGTTATGCCTTTTGGGTTGACCAATGCCCCAGCAGTATTTATGAGTTTGCTGAATAAAGTCTTCCAGAAATATCTTGATGACTTTGTGATTATCTTTATCGATGATATTCTGATTTATTCGAAGAATTTGTGCGATCACGCGCATCATCTTAGAATTGTTTTGAAGACTTTACGAGATGAGAAATTTTATGCCAAGTTGTCGAAATGCGAGTTTTTGTTGCGGAAAGTGTTATTCCTTGGACATATTATTTCAGGAGTTGGTATTTCAGTCGATCCGAACAAAATAGAAGCAGTGATTAATTGGCCTAGACCGACATCTGTGCCAGAAATTCGAAGTTTATGGGCCTAGCAGGGTATTACCGACGGTTTATCCAAGATTTCACGAGTATTGCGAAGCCTATTACTCAACTGAGTATCGGGTAAGCGATGATGAGGTATTGTATGTGAATAACAGACTTGTGGTTCCAGATGTAACAGAGTTGAAGCAACAGATATTGAACGAAGCGCATAGAAGTAGATTCAGTGTACATCCTGGAGGTAGAAAAATGTATAATGATTTGAGAAAGCAATACTGGTGGAAGAAAATGAAGTCTGAGGTGACTGATTTTGTTTCCAAATGCTTGGATTGCCAACAGGTGAAGGTTGAAAGGAAGAAACCTGCTGGTTTATTACAAAATTTATCAGTTCCTGAATGGAAATGAGATCACATTTCTATGGATTTTGTGACGAAATTGCCACGATCATCCCGAGGATGTGATGCTATTTGGGTAATTATCGATAGGTTAACGAAATATGCTTGCTTTATTCCTTATCGAATGACCTATCGACATGATCAAATGGCGAATCTCTATGTTCAAGAAGTGGTAAGACTTCATGGTGTGCCAAAATCGATTGTATCGGATCGAGATCCGAGATTCACTTCACACTTTTGGAGTAGCTTGCAACAAGCTCTAGGTACGAAATTACGTTTAAGTACCGCTTATCATCCTCAAACCGATGGCAATAGGAACGAACTATTCAGACTCTTGAGGACATGCTTAGAGATGTAGTACTGGATTTTGGTATTACCTGGAAAGATTCATTACCGCTTGTGGAATTTTTGTATAACAACAGTTATTAGGCGAGTATTGAGATGGCTCCATTTGAAGCACTGTATGGAAGAAAATGTCGTTCACCATTGTATTGGGATGATGTGTCAGAGGTACCTGAATTGGGACAAGATATGATCAGAGAAATGACTGAAAAGGTGAATGTAATTCAACAAAAAATGAGAACAGCGCAACATAGACAGACTAGATATGCGAATTTCAGACGTCGATCGTTGTGCTTTGAAACAGGGGACAGAGTATTCTTGAAAATTTCTCCCTTCAGGGGTACAATTCGATTTGGAAAACGAGGGAATTTTTCTCCACAATTTATTGGTCCTTATGAAATTCTTGAGAAGATAGGCGATCTTGCTTATCGACTTGCATTACCTCCGTCTCTTTAGGGTATACATGATGTCTGTCATGTATCAATGCTAAGGAAATATCTGCATGTTGCATCTCATGTTATTCCTGCTGATGAAGCTGAACTTGATGAAACTCTCAGTTACTTTGAACAACCGATTCAGATACTGGATCGAAAAGAAAAGAAACTCCGAACAAAAACCATTCCATTGGTAAAGATTCAATGGAATCGACAAGGAGTTGAAGAAGCCACCTGGGAGGTGGAAGATGACATGAGACAACGCTTTCCATATCTATTCCAATGAGGTGAGTTCTCATTTAGTCTCTGCTATTTCAATATTCTTACGTGTACGGAATGTTGGTAAAAATTGCTTGTGAGTTCGAGGACGAACTCATGTGTTAGAGGGGGAGAAATGTAATGCCCGGGATTATGATATTAGACTTGATGATTTCGAATTTTCAGACTTTAGCTTTTGATGAAGTTTGGTTGATGATTCGGATTTCTTCTGGAGATGTTTCATTTCAAGTTGAAATTCTTTCGAATGAAATCGGGTTGCAATTCGAAGTTGAGTTGGTGAATTTTGGTAGGAATCTGATGTTTTGGTGTTTTGATGAAAGCTAGTAGAAGACGACCAGTTGTTGATGATACAGGAGTGATACACGGTTATTTTGAGAAAACCAGTCGCAGAGAAAAACCAGTCGTTGCGTTGATCAGTAGTTGCATTGTGAGGGATCTGCTTGCGACTGGGTGACCAGCTGTTGGTGTGAGGAACCAGTCGCTGGTGAGAAGCGACGTCGTTTTATGGAGGTTAAAACGCAGCGTTTTGAATGAAGTGGTGTGATCAGCTGATAACAGAGAGTATGACGTATTCATTACGACGTCGTTTAAATTATTTAACGCGACCAGTCGATGATGGTGAGGCGACGTCGTTTTGATAAGTTGAAATGCAGCGTGTTTATTGTAACGCTTGTGGCAGCTGCTGGCAGCAATGGTGACGTATCCCATACGTCATCGTTGCGTTTTTAGTGAAACCAGCTGTTGGCAGAAAAGATGACGTGATTCTTTACATCATCTGAATTGTTCGCGTTCAGCAGTTGGTCATTTTGAGAGAATCTATCATCAGTCGTTTGCACGATGCGGCGTCGTTTTAATTAGTTGATGCGACGTCGTTTTGAGGCGTGAAGAGAAATGCAACGTCTGATGGTTGCTGCTGGTTTTATCGAAAGGAAAAGCTGGTATCTGTTGAGAGTAAACATTGGTTTCTGTCGTAAGATACCTACTGTAGCAACATCTGCTTATCTAGAACAGCAACTAGTGAAGTTTAAACAATAGTAGAGTAATCTGGTTAGCGATATGTATGGATACAGGAATGTGTTCAAACGGTGTGTGCATATCTTATTTTGGTAGATAAATACACAGCATGACACGTGGAATTCATCGGGATTGCATGGGGAACTCAGCAGAAAACAGAGATCTTTTCCTATAAATTAGATTGTATTCGAATCCTTGTAACTTTTACTACAAACATCAGAATTCGATTCTATGAATTTCTCTGGAATTCTTGTGATAAGGAGTTAGAAGTGGTAATTGAAGCAGTTCCAAAACAAAGATAAACGAAGGTACAATTTGACATTGAGAATCAGGGAGTAGAGTACTCGAGAATGATATTTCTTGAGTTATCCCGCCAAACCACATACTTGATAGTTAATTTTCTTGATTTAGAACTTGAGATTATCTGTGTGATACATCACAGGTAGTGGATCTTTTATTTCGATATGAATATGATGATACGAAGAGAAAATGAATTGATTCTAATGCCAAGGTCTGAGGTGACTTTATTTTCGAAGTCTGAGTTGATTTCGTTAGATGGATATCCATGTCAAGATCGGATACGAATCTTGATGGCATTGATGTGAAATGGAATCAATTCTTAGTTGAAGAGAAGGGATATGTTCAGATTATTTTGAGTTAATATTTTTGTTATGAACTTCTTTATGTTATTGGATTAACCTGTCGATTATACTGAGATTGTTTCTCACCGGAGTGTTCCGGCTGTTGTTTTGTTTTGTATGTGTTCATGACAACAGGAGGAAAGAGATGAATTGGTGGGACAGGGGTAGCAAGAACCTAGAAGATGGACGACTAACGAAAAGACTAGGAACCTGCTGTTAGTTTAGCTTCTTGGACAAGTATTGCTAGTCTTTGTTGTATCTGGTTTTGTAATACAACTGGTCAGAAGTTATGGCCGTGAACTTATAGTGTGTAAATCATTGTACAATGTATGCCCTGTTTATAAATAAACAGACTTTACGACATAATTTGAGTGTCCTTAGCTCACCGTTGCATATTAAAAGTTAATCAAGAATATGAGAGAAACAAGTTTTTTAAAAAAAAAAACAAAGTGTACGCATAAAACCAGATTAAACTTAGTAAACTCGTTGGTTTAATTAGTCGCCATAAGATGAGATTAGAATTTTTGTGGAAAGAGAGTCTCACATAATCGACCGTTGTGAACGAAGACTATAAATAGCAGGAGTTTGAACTGTATAACAACTTTTGCTCTCAACCTCTTGCCGTCACTATGCCAATTTTACGAGCGCATTGCAATTTAAAGTTATTCTCAAAAAGCTCACACCTCGAAGAACTTTCAAACAAGCCTTCATAGATTAACCTTCGAGTTTATTCTCTGGTTCAATCTTTTGAATCGAGTTTCGTTTAGAAACCAGAGAATTTACAGCACTCAATAGATTTGTATTCCATCGTTGTATTCATTGTTGAGTCTGTAACAAACGCGCTGTCTAAAAGCCGATTGTAAAATATCATTCCAAGTGTTGTAAAACTAGCAGCTGCGTCTGCGTGATTGTTTGTGGAATTGCTAGGAGTTCACCTTGTGCGAGGCTCGGTGATCGGGCGTTTGTAGAAGGCCTGCACGCATCAAATCTTCTAATGAAACCTTCCTGAAAAGGAAGAAGGAGAGACGTAGGATATTTATATCCGAACTTCCAGAAACAAATTCTCTGTCCCTTAACTTTTACATTACGCATTTACTTACTTGTTACACTGTTCACTGATTAATCGGTTTCATTCCGCACATTTTTGTTAACCGAGAAATCAGCCTTAAAACCGAGATATCTTAAGTCTGGTAACTCGAACTTAAGTTTAGCGGTGCTTGTAAAAATGTTTTAAACGGTTTCGAAAATTTAAAGTAGCAAGGAGTTCATTCAACCCCCCCTTCTGAACTCCTAGGCCTGTTTCGTGCCATATTGATCCTATCACATCAGTATAGATCAAATCCAATAGGCCTTGAGCACGCTCAGGCTTGCCCGTGAATGAAAATTTTGTCATTTTTGCTTTGAGAGAAGATTCACAAGTTGGTAGGGAGTTAATATCAGACATATTAAACATGTCGCTCCTAATCCACTTGTTCATCCTATTTAAGGAAAAATCACCTATCCTAGCATGCCAAAGTTTTGTCGGGTTCAGATTATCGTTTTTCCTTTTTATTGTTGTTGTGTGTGTTTCCACATCGCGATTTGACACTTCTCTCAATTTTAAGTAGTATAGATCGTTTTCACGTTTCCCAATTCCAATTAAACATTTATTCTTGTAAATATTGCTAATCGAATTGACAAAATGACAAGAATATCCATCACTCTCAATCGTAGAAACGGAAATAATGTTCTTTATCAATTCAGGAACAAATAAAATATTTCTCAACAACAACTTAAAATTTGAAGAAAGAAATAAATAAAATCTCCGATAGCTTCGGCTGTAACCCTTGCTCCATTGCCAACCCTCAAGTGGTCTCACCCTCCCTAAGACGCCGGCTTCTTGTCATTACCTGCAAGTCATTGCAGATATGAGATCCACATTCGGTATCAAGTACCCAAGAAGTCGAGTTAAGAGACATATTTATTTCAATATAGAACATACCTTTTGCAGTTCACAACTGCTCGAGGTAATCCTTACAGTTCCTCCTCCAGTGTCCAGGCTTTTGGCAGTGGTGGAAAACATCTTCAGATTTGTTCGGCTTTGAAGCCCTTGCCTTTGGCTTCTTGGCAGCCTTTCCCTCATTTGCAGGGGTAGAACGCTTCTTACCCTTGCGCTTGGGCCCCTTCTTCGCAGAGGAAGAAGAGCCCAAAAGGAGGATGTGATTGTCCTTTTTTATGGTCTCCTCAAACACGACAAGCATGTTTACCACATCTTCAATGGTGGACTCCAGCTTTTTTATGTTGAAGTTGACAACAAAGGGGTCGAACGCAGCAGGAAGGGAGAGGAGAAGATGATCCACAGACAGCTCATGTGGAAGCGTGATATCAAGGCCCACTAGCTTCTCAATGAGCCCAATCATACGGACCCCATTCTCACGGACCGAAGTCCCCTCACGCATGCGACTCGTCATGAGCTCCTTCCCAAAAGGAGGATGTGATTGTCCTTTTTTATGGTCTCCTCAAACACGACAAGCATGTTTACCACATCTTCAATGGTGGACTCCAGCTTTTTTATGTTGAAGTTGACAACAAAGGGGTCGAACGCAGCAGGAAGGGAGAGGAGAAGATGATCCACAGACAGCTCATGTGGAAGCGTGATATCAAGGCCCACTAGCTTCTCAATGAGCCCAATCATACGGACCCCATTCTCACGGACCGAAGTCCCCTCACGCATGCGACTCGTCATGAGCTCCTTGACAGTAATGAACCTCTCAGTCCGAGAGTTCTCCCCATATAGTTCTTTGAGATGAAGGTGTATGCCAGCAGCATACTCCTGTTAGAGTAGATGCCCAACTAGCCAACTTGTGGCGTGTGGGTTTTATTGAATCTTGTGTATAACGATCTTTATTTATGAAATACGCATTTCTTTATGGAATTCTTTATTTTCATTATGTTATAATGTTAACAATTGTGTTGGATAAAGACCTAGAATGCACCATAGTGTATGTTAGATGTGATAGTGGATATGATGGCTATCATGAAACACATCTAATAGTCACTGTGTATTCTGAACTCGTTCCTAGTCGATTGGGCCGTCAAAATGAGGATAACGCCGCCCGAGCTTGAGACTAGCATCTGCGATGTGAAGTACCATGTTTCATTGGTAGGGAACATTGTGATGTTCTAAGCATGCAGATGGATAGTGACCTGGTGATCTATCGAACTATCCTCGTTCGGACTTTCCAAGTGGTTACCATTTGTCGAGTGGATAAATCCGAGGTCTTGGTTGTAATGATTAGTCCTCACTACTCGAAACGTCATTGAGACTTGTTAGAACATGCATCGTTAATTTAAGGTTTTGTGTAAATCAAAAAGGGAGAGATTGATGGATCTGTTTTGACAGATCCTGATTAAGTTTTGAATTACACAAAACCTGTTATTGTGTTTCTAACAATTCCACTTAAGTGTACAGATTCTAGCTATCGAAGAAGATGATGAACAGTCGAAGAATCTGTCCAGCCGATGGTTCACAATATAAAGATTCAGCAGTTGGTTTGGTGCTCATGGAATCGGCAGCTGGATTAGCAATGGAGACGTCCAAAGTTTAATCAGCTGTTCGTAATCAGGCGGAGGCCAAGTTGAACCAGCTGGAGCACAATAAATCAGCTGAAACGATGACAACCAGCTGCAAGCGCTAAAGAGAAAAGATGAACCAGCTGGAACAGGAATTGAGAAGTCTGTTGGGAAATAGATCGAAGAAGAAGATTCCAGGCGCAAGTTACTGTTGACGAATCTGTTAGCAGTCGCAATTATATGTACTGTTGACGAATCTGTTGACAGTCGCTATTCAAGAAGCTAAGAAGAATCGCAAGCTGGAGCTGGAACGATAAAGATCAGCTGGAGCGCTAAGCGAAGATGACATCAGCAGTGACGTCATCATTCAGCAGGAAGCTACAGTACATCCAGACGAGAGCTTCAGCGTTATATTCAACCAGTCGAGGATGCATAGCAAACGATGTCGTTTGAATAAGTTGATACGACATCTTTGATCTAACCAGCTGTACAACCAGTCGCAAGCATTTGAAACCACCAGCTGGACAACCAGACGCAAGCAACAGAACATCCAGTCGTAAGCTACAATGAACCAGCTGTTGCTATGCATTCAGTCGCAAAGATGTTGTACCAGTCGCAAGCAAGCTTCATCGCTATGAATCCAGTCGCAAGCATTTTACTACCAATGACTGGATAACCAGCTGCAAGCGAAAACCAGACGCAAGATATCCAGTCGTAGTGATGAATCAGCAGCGAAGCAGTTGACAATTTAGGAAGAGTTATCAAAGCTGGATGTCAACTGCTGAGCTCAATTCAAATGGCGAAAACGACAAGAATCCTACAAAAGAAAAGGACACAAGTATTATTCCCTGTCGGTACTTTACAGAACAATTTTTAACGGGAAGAATTTTGTGTCCAACGGGATTAATTTGAACAGAGGCTTATATACTTCGAGAAGCGCCATTGAAGTGATATTGTTGGTTGGAGATAACCAGAGCGCTGTTGCTGAAGTTGATCGCACAGTGCACCAACAGAGGGAAAATGAATCTGAAGTGAAGCTTTCAACTATCATACGAGAGAGAGCTTAATTGCAGTTGACAGTGGAGCTAGAATTAGCTAATTAGAGCTTTTCCCTACTGTGTGAGAAACAGAGAGTTGAGAGCTTCATTGTATCAAATCTCACACACAGAGATTCATTCACAGTTTATTGGTGAATGAATCTCAAAACGTTTTCACAGTTTCCGACCAAGCACGATGACGTAAAACTCATGTGTATGTAGTCAGTCACACAGTTGCGGCTGGTGTGCATTTGTGGAGTCTAGGAGTTCTCACAGCTGCTGGTTACGGGATCGGGTGTTTGTAGAAGTGCTACTCTCATCAAAGTCTTCTAGTGATACCTTCCGAGAAGGAAGAAGGGGAGACGTAGGACATTGAAGTCCGAACTTCCAGAAACAAATTCTTGACTCAATCTTTTACATACAGCATTTATTTATTGTTGCGCATTATTCACTGTTCACAAACCAATCGGCCTTTTTCCGCACATATATTGTTGGCTGAGAAGTTTGCATAAAACTGAGATCCAAAAGTTTTTTAAAAGAGTTTTGAAATAGAAAATCGAAGGAGTTCATTCAACCCCCCCTTCTGAACTCCTATTTACTTAGTGATCCTATTTCTGGGACCATCAAGTGGTATCAGAGCAGGCACATCTCAGTTATTGAACAGTTGTTTTTGTGCTTTACATCATACTAATATGTCTACCTCACAAAACAAGATTCCTTTGTTCTCCAGAGATGAATATGATGACTGGAAGATTCGCATGCAGGCGCATCTTGCTACCATGGATGATGAAATGTGGAATGTTATTACTGATGGGTCATTGAAGATAATGAAGCCCAATCTTGCATTTTCTGTATCAAATGGCGAGGCTCAGTTTCTCGAGAAAGCCAGACATGAGTACACCAATGATGACAAGAAGAAAGCAAACTTGGACAATGTGGCCAGGGACATTCTATACAAAACGCTGGACAAAGAAAAAAACATGTTCAGCAAAATCAAGACCTGTGCCACGGCAAAAGAAATCTGGGAAAAGCTGGTCCAAATCTGTTAGGGCAATGATGAAACTAAAGAAAACAAACTTACTGTGGCCCAGCAGAAGTATGAGATGATCAAAATGAAAGATGGAGAGACAATGGCAGAGTTTGATGAGCATTTCAGTGCTGTGGTGATCGAGTTGAATAGCCTTGGCAAAGAATACAACAACCGTGAACTGGTGATGAAAGTGATGAGGGCACTACCAAAGGAATGGGATGTAAAGACTATGGCAATGCGAGAGTCCAAGGATCTAAACAAAATGGAGCTTCATGACCTGTTTGCCAATCTCAAAGCATATGAGTTCGAACTGGAAACAAGATCAGAAGCTGGTCCATCAACCTCCCAGCCGACGAAAGCTCTTGCTGCTACAAATGCTGAACCATGCTCTCCAAGCATAAGCAAATCAGCAGATCAACTTTCTGATGATGTCATGTCCCTCTTCGTTAAGAAGTTTGGGAAATACCTGAGAAGATCTTTCAACCCTTCTACTTCTTTCAATAATTATAATAAATCTGATAAAGTATCTTCTGAGTTGAAATTCTATAACTGTGATCGTCCAGGTCATTTCGCTGCTGATTGCAACAGACCCAAGAGAGACGATAGGAGCAAGCGAGATGATAGAAGAGCTGACGATCGTTACAGGAAAGAAGAGCGATACAGACGTGATGAGGAAGATAATGAAAGAACTGTTGATAGGTCCAAGGACAAATCCAAGGACAAGTTCAAAGAAAGATCGAACGACAGAAGGATGAAGACCAGCAGCAACAAAAGATTCAGTCGCAAGCATGACCGCAAGGTGTTGGTGGCTGAGGAAAGCACCAAAAGCTGGGTGGATAGTGACTCAGACTCATCCAGCAGCAGCTCGTCTTCAAGTGATAGTGAACAAGAGGAGGTTCACTGCTTCATGGCTGACCAAACAGACGATGATGATGTATTTGTTTTTTCGAATGTTGAATTTACACGCGATGACCTTGTCATAGCACTCAATGATATGGTCAAAGAGTACCGGAAGCTTTCTCATTCGTTCGAGGAAGCTAAAGCTGAGAACATGAGTCTCAAGAGTAGTTCGATTGACTCAAATTCTGATTAGTTTGAGGATATTGACATTCTAAAGACTGAGTTTAGTAAGCTACAAGCTGAGAACGAGATGCTGAAAAATGAGACTAGCGAGCTCAAAGCTGAAATTGAAGAATTGAATCAATTGGTGAGCTCCTGGAATCATTCTTCTCGAGTCCTTCACAAACTGAACGAATATAAAAAACAAGCCAGTGATAAGACTGGTGTGGGATTCAACAATAGTGAGTTCAGTGAAGGCGAGACTAGTACTCAATCACGATCAGCCTATGACAAGTTCAATAAAATGAGCTTTGTCAAAGCTGACATGATATATAACTGCCTTGAGTCGGTGAAATATGACAATTGACATTCTAAAGACTGAGTTTAGTAAGCTACAAGCTGAGAACGAGATGCTGAAAAATGAGACTAGCGAGCTCAAAGCTGAAATTGAAGAATTGAATCAATTGGTGAGCTCCTGGAATCATTCTTCTCGAGTCCTTCACAAACTGAACGAATATAAAAAACAAGCCAGTGATAAGACTGGTGTGGGATTCAACAATAGTGAGTTCAGTGAAGGCGAGACTAGTACTCAATCACGATCAGCCTATGACAAGTTCAATAAAATGAGCTTTGTCAAAGCTGACATGATATATAACTGCCTTGAGTCGGTGAAATATGACAATCAGAACTCTCCAAAGCTGAGCGAAAATGGAAATGCTGGTATCGGCTTTTCAAAACCTGAGAGTTCCAAGCCTAACTGGCTAAAGAACAGATTGGAAAAAGACAAAGCGAAAGCTAGTCAAAAACCATTTGTTCCTAACCTGTCGTGGCATAACTCAAAGAAGGTTAAATCGGGTTGGAAAAAGTTTCAGCAGAGGAGAGATCAACATGATCAAAATATGAAACCAAAACTCAAAAGACCAGCACGTGATTTTGCACATACTTTCGTGGATCCTAGAACTGGAAAAACCGTGAGGATTGTTCAAATCTGGGTCCCGAAAGGGGTAATCCAATCAGGACCCAAGTAAAATTGGGTGCCAAGAGTGATTTTCTTGCGTGCAGGTCAGCAAGTAAGAACCAGCAGACACATCACAAATATGGTACCTGGACAGCGGCTGCGCAAGACATATGACTGGAAATCCCAAGCTATTAACCGATGTTGTTCCTCACAAAGGAGCAAAAATAGTCTTTGGAGACAATGCCTACGGTAACACTGTGGGTAAGGGTAAGCTTACCCATGGTAACATTTCTATTGCTGATGTTCTTGTTGTTGATAACATGCGTTACAATCTGATAAGTATCAGTCAGCTTTGTGACAAAGGTTTCCTTGTCAATTTTCAACAACACACGTGCATAGTTCAGAACTCAACTGGTCTAACAGTGTTGGTGGGTAAGCGTTCTAGGAACACCTACGTTATCAACTGGTTAGAGCAAGTGAAGTCTGAACACTTGTGTCTTGCAGCTGGCTCTTCCAAGAGCTGGTTGTGGCACCAGCGAATGAATCATTTGCATTTCAAAACAATTGCTAAATTGAGTGCGCATGATTTGGTTTCTGGTCTGCCAAAAATCTCTTTTTCAAAGGACAAGATTTGTGCAGCTTGTCAACTGGGAAAACAAATTAAATCTACTTTCAAAACAAAAGGCGGTAAACGTTCTTCCCGAAGCTTAGAGCTTTTGCAT
>KV007754.1:265636-279426 GCA_001598015.1 Dorcoceras hygrometricum
TCTTCTTATCTGGAAGACATTGGAATAAAGCATGAGCTTTCAGCAGCTAGAACTCCTCAGCAAAATGGCCTAGCTGAGAGGAGAAATCGCACTTTAAAAGAAGCTGCTAGATCCATGATTGCTTATTCAGGCATTTCGCAAAAATTCTGGGCAGAAGCAGTTAATACAGCATGCTATACTCAGAACAGATCAATGATAAATAGGATGCATGATAAAACACCCTATGTGATATGGAATAGCAAGAAACCTGACATTTCTTATTTCAGGGTGTTTGGATGCAAGTGTTTCATTCATAATAATGGCAAGAAGCATCTAACAGCTTTTGAACCAAAATCTGATGCAGGTATCTTTTTAGGATATTCGGCAGTAAGCAAAGCATATAGAGTGTTCAACAGCAGAAGCTTAACGGTTGAAGAATCAGCACATGTCGTGTTTGATGAAACCAGCTTCAAGTCAAACTCAGCTGCAAGCTTACACGATTTATGTTCACGTCTGGAATCGACAAGTCTTGAGGATTCAGAAGATGACGTGGCACAAAGAACATCAGCTGTAGAGGAACAACCAGCAGTGGTCACAATGCACAACAACGATCAACAAGATCCAGCAGGTAATCCAGTTGTTATTGATTTATCTAACATGGATCAATCGCAAGATCGAACTACAAGTGCACCAGCTGCTGGTGAAGAAGCGTCGAAGAATCAAGATAATGTACAAGCAGACGATGCTCAACCATCGACTGGTCAACCAGCAGCAAGCAATTCCCAAATAGCATCTGCTGGACACCCAGTCGCAAGAAATCATCAACTGGTATCTCCTGCTGGACAACCATTCGCGACTCCTTCTCAATTGGCATCAAGACCATCGACTGGTGAACCAGCCGCAAGAACTCATCAATTAGTACCACCTGCTGGTGAACCAGTCGAGAGCACATCTAGGCCACCTGCTGATGTACCAGCAGCGAGCACTTCTTACCAGCAGGAAGCAGACGCACGAGCTAGCGACTCTTCACATCTTATGGCGTCTGCTGATCCAGTAGTGACAACACAGGGGGAACAAAAACGAACAAATCCCATTGGACTTGATCTTCGGTGGAATAGAAACCATCCACCTGAGCAAGTCATAGGTAATTTCGAATCCCCGGTTCGCACTAGAGTCCAGCTATCTCACGATATTTTTGATTCTGCATTCATCTCACATATAGAACCAAAACAAATAGATGAAGTTTTAGCTGACCCAAGCTGGATAGAAGCTATGCAGGAAGAATTGAACCAGTTTAAGCGTAATATTGTTTGGCAACTTGTACCTAGACCTAAAAATCATTCAGTCATAGGTACTCGTTGGGTCTTTAGAAATAAACTGAATGAAGATGGCATAGTAACTAGAAATAAAGCTAGGCTGGTAGCACAAGGCTTTAGGAAGATGGAAGGAATAGATTTTGATGAAAATTTTGCACCAGTAGCTAGATTAGAAGCCATACGCATGTTCCTTGCATATGCTGCATATAAAGACTTCAAAGTCTTTCAGATGGATGTCAAGAGTGCCTTTCTAAATGGCGTTTTGACAGAGGAAGTGTACGTTTCACAACCTCCTGGCTTCGTTGATCATACAAATCCAGAGTTTTTTTACAAACTGGACAAAGCTCTATATGGGTTGAAACAAGCACCCAGAGCTTGGTATGATACACTCACAAAGTTCCTGCTTGAGCATCAATTCACAATAGGCACAGTAGATAAAACTTTGTTTAAATTTGTAGGATGATCACGTCTTGCTTGTTCAAATTTATGTTGATGATATTATTTTTGGGTCAACTAACCCCAAACTGTGCAAGAAGTTTTCAAAAATTGATGCAGGACAAGTTTGAGATGAGCATGATGGGGGAGCTGACATTCTTCTTAGGCTTACAAGTGGTATCAGAGCAGGTTGTTCTTGAACGAGCACTGATTTTAAAACACATATGCTATGTTTTAATGTTTTAACTATTTTGAGAAGCTTGTCTATGAAGGCCAGTTAATCTGTTTAAATGTAGAACCGGTTTTTCGCTTGATGAACTGTCGGGATGCACGAGTCCCGGGCAGATGCCAAGTTTCTATTTTCGTTGTGCTGTAAGATCACTTGGAGTGAGGCTCAGTGACAAGCACGTGGGGCGAGATAGAAGAAGGAAAAATCTGAGCTGTTCTCTATTTACTGGTTCTTCATATTTAAGTAACTCAGTAGCACTTGTTCATTTTAAATATTTGTATGCTCTGATGAGTTTTAAAATGTTCTGTTTTGCGGATTTCAGCTGATGCTCAAAATTTTGTTCTTAGGATTACAAGTGCGCCAGTTGGAGAATGGAATATTCATCAACCAGGCGAAGTATACTAAAGAACTGCTGAAGAAATTTGGAATGGAAAATAGTTCAGCAGCAGCTACTCCCATGAGCTCCACCATCAAGATGGACAAAGATGAAGCTGGATCTGCCATCGAGGTATCTTTGTATCGTGGTATTATAGGCTCTTTGCTATACTTAACTTCTAGCAGACCAGACATCATGTTTGCTGTCTGTATGTGTGCTAGATTTCAGGCAGAGCCAAAGCAATCGCATTACATTGCTGTAAAGCGAATATTGAAATATTTAAAGGGTACTCCTAACGTGGGTCTTTGGTATCCCAAAGACTCCGGCTTTGAACTAATTGGGGGCAGATTACGCAGGTTGCAGGATTGATCGCAAGAGCACAAGTGGAACATGTCAATTTTTAGGGGATCGACTGATCTCTTGGTTTAGTAAGAAGCAGACGTCAATTTCCACATCAACTACTGAGGCTGAATATCTTGCTGCTGGCTGTTGTTGCGCACAAATCCTCTGGATTCAACATCAATTGAAGGATTATGGCATTGATGCTTCTGAAGCTCCTATTCTCTGTGACAACACAAGTGCAATTGCAATCACCCAGAACCCTGTACTGCACTCACGAACCAAGCACATCGATATCAGGCATCACTTTATAAGAGACCACGTACTAAAGAAGGACGTCCGGTTGGAGTACGTGTCGACGGAGCAACAAGTTGCTGACATCTTCACAAAACCTCTGCCAGACGCTAAGTTTTCTTATTTTAGAAGCACCTTAGGTCTTCTTGAATTGCCTTGATTTTATGTGCACTAATTGTTGCAGGTTGAAAGCCATTGTCTACTTCAGCTGAAGGTATCTTGTTCAGGGGGAACAATAGCCTGCAGTCGAGAGGATAACTTGCGTTGGAGAATACCAGTCGACTGGTATACCAGTCGCAAGATACCAGTCGCAGAGCACCAGTCTCATGGTATGTACCAGTCGCAGGGGGAACCAAGGTCTGATTGATAAGTGTGACGTCATCTGAATATGTTGCGTCTGGACACTCAGATGTTTCATATATACAGTTGATACTTATGTGTGACTAGATATTGCTTACCTAGCGATATATTAAAATACCAGCTGCAAGGTTATAAAACCAGTCGCAGCAGTTGTGACTCGTTACTTTTTGGCGCGCGTTTCTACGATTGAATAAAATAGGGCAAATTGAATATGTATTTTGCAAATATTCTTTAAAAAAAAAATTATTCTGCTTTCTTAAAATATATTGCAAAATCTTTTACTCCGTACTGTTGAAATATTTTGAAATCTTTTCCCAAAATAGTACGCGCCTCTGGATGACTGACACGTGTCTTTGTCATCATTCCAGCAGTCACATCTACATCGTTCCCTCTTCTGAACTTTTCGTATTCCTTATATATATTACGCACTTACTGTTTATCTTCTTTTACCTTGCTTCATTTGCATTTTCGTACATTCGTATTCTCTCGTATTCTCTCTCTCAAAACATGCAGGTACTCTAACACTTTCATTTATCGGAAATGGCATCCTTCTTGATCAGCCGTAGCCACCACATCGATTTTGACTCCGTTTTTCGCTTTGACGATGCTGAAATAGTACAGATGTTTGAATATCTTGTAACGAAGGGATTAATGGAGTTCTTGGGATGTCCCGCTATCTTCCATGAAAATGCTCTTACCAAGTTCTTTGCAAATGGTTCCGTGAGAGACGGCATGGTTGTTAGTACCATCGATGGAATAGCTGTTGAGATCAGTGAATCAGTTTTTGCTGCGACGTTTGGGTTGCCAACGGAGGGGCTGACAGACCTATCGGAGGTGCCCAGGAATCTCTTATCTGACGCGCAAAGGCTTTTCTCTGCTTTTGAAAAGGAGGTTAGAATTTCGTGCCTGAAAAAGGAAATAAAGATGCAATATCGTCTCTTAAGTGATATTTTAGCGAAGTCTCTTTTCGTTAAAGCCGGGTCTTTTGATGCGGTGACTCGAGATCGATTCTTATTAATGACGGCGATCACATTTGACGTAAAAGTCAATTGGGGGAATCTCCTGTTCGGAGTGTTAAAAGAGATGGTGACTCCTGATTCCCGCCAGGCAAAGGGTTACGCCATTCAAATATGTGTTTTGTTAAAGAATATACCCGGACTGGAGCTTGGTGAATCAAAAGCATTTCCTGCTCCTCGCATCTTGAATGAGAAGACTGTTCACCGAATTGTTTCAGTCAATGAGAATGTTGGGGTAGAAGAAGTGGGAGAGGCACCCAGGGCAAAGAAAACTCCAGTGAAGCAAACCATGTAAAAGAAGAGACAGACTGCCAGTGAGGCTGAGGTGGCCCCAGTTATCAAAAAGAAACGATCCACCAAAGGCAAACTGGCCGTCGCAAGACGAATTTCTTTGGACAAACAGGTTGAGGATACTACTGCGGATGAAGAAGACTCTGTTGGGGGAACTGTTGGCAAAGTGAGCCACGTGCCTGTCCAGGTGGCACCTATCTTGGATGATGTGGATATGATTATTCGCCAGGTCATCTCTGAGTCTACTGATTTATCATCAAATAAGAAGGACCAGGGAGACAAGCTTGTTGATGAAACAGACATTGGCGATGATTTTGATGCATGGTTGGATTCATCGTTCCCGGTTTTAGATTCTCGAGTTGATGAACCAGTGGTGGCCTCAACCAATCTTGAGAAAGCAACCAGCAGCAGGCAAAGTGCAGAGGTGCATATGTCTTTCGATGATTTTCTGTTACAAATTCCCAATGACATGTTGCTGCCCTCAATTAATACTGCGGAAGTCTCCATGCTCAGGCTTGGTGAATCCTCTTCCTTTAGGGACAAGGGCAAAGCTATACTGGTAGAGGATGACCAGCTTACAGAAAATCCTGCTAACGAGATTGTTGCTTTGGTTTGAAGTGATGTTGAGTTCTTGGTTCGGGTGCGTGATAGTGTGATGAACGCTGTTGTTGATTTCTTTGCCTCTTTCAGTCTTAATAATATGCCTGATATGGAATCGTTAAAGGATTTGAAAGAAAAAGAAAA
This sequence comes from Dorcoceras hygrometricum, assembly GCA_001598015.1. NCBI lineage: Eukaryota > Viridiplantae > Streptophyta > Magnoliopsida > Lamiales > Gesneriaceae > Dorcoceras > Dorcoceras hygrometricum. The sequence goes on from KV007754.1 coordinate 271,016, forward strand.
GTTGATGATGAAGTGGGCAGAGACCACTACTCTGGAAACAGCTGTAAGGAGGCAAATGTATGTCCTTGCAAAATATCGAGAAATGCTCCTACGCACATTTGTGGAATCTTATAGCAGGTATCTTGAGAGTGATCAACCATGGAATAATATGGCCGTCCAGGTTTTTAATTTGTTGTCTGCTGCTCACTCTAAATCTCTTGACGATCTCAAAGCACAGCAACTAGAGCACAACTTTGAATTGGTACAACCCACCTCCTCTCCTCCTGTCCTTGATTGCACTGATTGTAGTGGGGTTCGTCTTGCTCATTTTTACTCCATTGCAAAATCTATGTGTTGGGTGCGACCAGTGGTGTTGATTAATGGAGTCTGGACGCCCCTTCAAGAATCTGGTTATTGGAGGAGCGATTGCGCGTTGTCATTGTTTGTAGATAGAAGGAGGCTGCCTGCGAGTGTGACTGCAGAATATCTTGATTCTGAGGTTCCTTTGATAGAGCCTGCACGGTATTGGGGAGTAGCTCCTTTGTTGGTAAATATTTGGGCATGGCAACGTGTCTGTACAGAGGCTACTCAGTTTAGTATGTCTGGGCGTCTAAGGCCGGCCAGTTTTTCTTCAGATATCGTTATTAGAAATTTAGGTGTTGAACGGCTACCGGATTATTTTTTCGATGATTTTGAACATGGTGTCAATACCGGCTATTTTTCAGATTTTCTTAGTTGTTCCAGTGGTCAATCAGGTTCAGATTTTGATTCAGCGTCTTCTAGTGGGGATACAGTGTACAGGCCTCCTTCTCCACCGGATTATGCTTATGCTTTAGGACCACCAATTTTGTCGCCTACTGCTCAGGAAGAGAAACTTTATTTTGTACAGAGTCCCGATTCTTCTCCGGCCGCCTCTCCTCCTCAGAAATCTAGTTCCTCCTCTTCTGACGCTTCTATGCATTTTGACTCTGAGGATTTGCCTGTGCATGATCAAGAAGCTGCTCATACATCGGCACCAGTTGACTCTAATGTGTTTACCAATGCTCTTGAAGATCTCAGATCTTATCTTTCTCAGCGCATTGATGAGTCAACCTACGAAATTCGTTCCAAGGCCAATGATGTTGAATTCAATGTTCGAGGGGATCTTCTTAAAAAACAAGCCTGGCTTCGCCAAACGTTTCGGGATGCTTGTGATGTTCTTGAAGGAAGAGTAAGCAAATGACTGATCTGAAGAAAGGCTTGATGGCTCCCGTAGGGACGATCCTTCAAGATCTCTTTGATATCAAGAAAAATCAAAGAGCACAAGAGGCTAAACTAAATGTGTTGGATGGACAAGTGGCTGCCCTTAGAAATGAACAGCTGGAGTTTCAGAACAGAATATCAGCGGATCTTCTAAGTATTTCCACCCAATTTGCTGATATCGTCGAGTATATTCGCGGCGGTGATGCCAAAAAGGGGGAAGGTGGAAGTAGCAGCCGCCCTCCTCCTGTTCGTGTGGAGCGTCGTCCCTTGCCTACTCCTCAATCACCTCATGATGTTGCTGGTGGCAGTAGTGCAGTGAGAATACCAACTTTCCCACGCACTACTGGAACTTTTGCAGAACGAGTTGAACAGGCGCGGAGACACATCTTGGAGAGTGGTCAAGTTATCACTATAGAAGAAGCCGTCGAAAGAATTCGTCAAGCAGATTTTCAGGAGTCTGATAGATTGCAAAGAGAAAGAGAGAGGGCAAAAAGAGAAAAGAGAAGTAGTTCCTCTAGAAGGAGAAGAGGATTTTGAGTAAAATTTCTTTTGTACAAAACTTATGTACAACTCTTCCTATGTAATGAAAATTTGATTTTCAGCAGTTCATGTGCAATTTATTTTTGCCTATCTATTTATTGCGGCTGCTGAAGTTTTGTCATCACCAAAAAGGGGGAAATTGTTAGGATAAAATTTATGGTTTTGGTGATAACAAAATAGAACAAGCTATATCTGGTGTTGTCAATAGTAAAGGAAGAACCAGTCGACAGGATTGCTATTCAGACGTAATGAATAGTGTATCAAGACGCAAGCTTTTGTACTAGAAACGACGGCGTTTTGAAGTAATCAACCAGACGAGAGCTTTCAAGCAGTGGTTAGTATCCAGTCACAGTGAGTAGTGGTTAGTATCCAGTCACAGTGAACAGTGGTTAGTATCCAGTCGCAGTGAACAGTGGTTAGTATCCAGTCGCAGTGAACAGTGAAGTATATAACCAGTCGAGAGTTTAACAAACGATTTCGTATGGATGAAGTTAAAACGTCAGCGTTTTAACTAACTAGTCGCAAGATAGTATTGGTAATCCAGACGCAAAGATTCAAATAGTAGCATCTGCAAACGACAACGTTTAAATTAGTTGTAGCGACACCGTATTGAAACCAGACGCAAGCTACAGTGGTGCTATATCTAGACGAGAGCTATAGAGTTTTATTCAACAAGTCGTTGGATCATATATATAACCAGGCGCTGGAAAATCACACGTGGAAAACCAGTCGACGCATACAAGTATTTTCCAGTCGCAACATTTGAAACCACGATGAAGGAAATTGGATCTGGTTGTCAAAGTTGTTTCAGGCGCAAGCTAAAATTGATTCAAATACGATCGTTTACTCAATTGGAAAAGATTCGTAGAATCGTACAAATTGCCTGGAATTAAGTGGACAAGATTGGTACTATTTTTGGATGTATAGTACACATTGGCAGAGGTCGTTACAACGGGATTGCTCATATATGGAAATAATTCTCGTATCCCTGACTTAACGCAATTTACCTTATAGTGGAGCAGGATTGACGGCGTACTACTGTCAGAATTTCAAAAAGGATTTGTTGCCTTATCTGGATTCATCGACCGTTGAATGAAGGATATAAATAGCAGACGCTTTGAATTGAAGAACACCTCTCGCTATTGCTATTACTGAAACGCTGTCAAAATACTCCCAGAGCTAGCTACTTGTTGCAATATTCAAAAGCTCAAAGACTCGAAGAACCTAACAGTTGATCTTCATTGAAATACCTTCGAGTCAATCTTCTGGTTACCTTGTTGTAATCGAGTTTCATTGTTGAAACCAGAAGATTTTTACAGTCTCAAAATACGTGTTTTCATTGTCATATTCCATTGAGTCTGTAACGAACTGTCTTTGTAAAGAAGTTCGAAAAACTATCAATTGTTGTAAACCAGCAGCAAAGTCTGCGTGAAGTGTTGTGAAGTGCTAGGAGTTCTCGTAGCTGCGGGTTACGGGATCGGGTGTTTGTAGAAGTGCTACTCTCATCAAAGTCTTCTAGTGATACCATCCGAGGAGGAAGAAGGGGAGACGTAGGACATTGAAGTCCGAACTTCCAGAAACAAATTCTTGACTCAATCTTTTACATACAGCATTTATTTATTGTTGCGCATTATTCTCTGTTCACAAAACAATCGGCCTTGTTCCGCACATATATTGTTGGCTGAGAAGTGTGCATAAAACTGAGATCCAAATGTTTTTTAAAAGAGTTTTGAAATAGAAAAATCGAAGGAGTTCATTCAACCCCCCCTTCTGAACTCCTATTTACTTAGTGATCCTATTTCTGGGACCATCAAGACTCTACATGCTAGGCGCCTCACTTTGACCCGTTTACCGACTCATTTTGGGTCATTAGGTGGCGGGATTGGGTGAGGTCCCGATGCATGTAGGAGTCGATGCTTCGTTGTCGAGAATTCACCGCTCGCTTTCATGCGTGGATATCCTATGCTATCTGCGGAGATAATAGTGTATAAATCTCTGGCCAGAGTACTGGATGTGTTTTAGGTAAATAGGTTTACCAAGTAACACTCGCGATGTCACTATTTAATCTCCAAGATGTCTGCATAGTTATCGGATCTCTAGCGACTCTCGATTTACAAATGCTCGTTGATCTGATCGGGATATATGTGTTGAAAGGACCGTACTGTACGCTAACCACGACCAATTGGTTCTTGCAGGCACTATTAGTGATACCTAGGGGATCATGGGGCGATGTTTCTAGGCGCTTTACCATGATCCGATGGGCAAGTCCGAAATTGCGATTTCGGAGCCACAATGGTTCTTGGCCCACGGCTAGCTGTATCCCTGAACCATTGAGGGTCACACAAGTACTGGATTCATGATTCCCACACGGAAACTGAGCTCAATGTGTTGAGCATAGGAGGAGGATTTTACGGATTGCGACTTCCTAAAAGTCAACAGGGGTCAAATTGCGATTTCCCAAAGTCGAGGGGCTAAAATGTAATTTTGGACTAGGTGGTCTGAAAAATTGTTTTCGCATCATAATACTCAGTTTGGAAACTGTGAAGATCCGTCCGATCAGATCGTTGATTGGAGTTATGATGAAGCCACGGTGATTTAAATGAACCGAATGTTCATATGGACATGGGCTTGACCCAAGTCCATTGGGCCGGTTCAAGCCCATGTATTTTTTAAATACTAGACTTGGTCTAGGGCTAGATAACACAACATCATCACAACTCACAACCCTAGCCTCCAAGCTTGTGACCGCCCCCCTCTCCTCCCAAAACCCTCACGGCCGCCGCCCTTGCCGCCACGCCGCCGCCGTTGCTTCGTGATCGGACTTGTTCCGATCACCTTGAAGAGGAGATTCCGTTCGTGCCAAATTCTTCAGGCCTTCTAGTGCAGGCTGACGAAGGAATCCTGTTCCGGTCGTGGACCTGATTAAGGAGGATCTACCGCCGCCTACCGTGAAGAGCCAGAATTCCCTGTGAATCTGGTTGGAGCCAGGCGCCTAGACGCCAGCAAGGTGACACTCTATAAAACATCCTATGTATGATTTATAGATTATATTTGATGTATTGAACGTTCTTCGGGGCAATTTTTAAACTTCAGCTGCGCCCCCGGGTAACGGGATCCGGATCCGCCATTGTCGCCAACAGTGGTATCAGAGCCAAGGCTCGGATCTATCAATACATAATTTGTGCCTTATTGCATCAAATCACAAATTTTTGAAAATCCAAAAAAAAAAAACACGGCGGCACTGTAGCCGCCGCACGCCGGCACTGTAGCCGCCGCACGCTGCTCGCACGGCGGGCGCCGCCGTGCGGCCGCCTTCCGGCGTACCCGAGGCGGTGTTGCAACGCTGTTTTTCGACTCCTTGGATTTTCGGGCCTGTCCCGGATGGCCCGAGGTGTTTTCGGACCAATATTTGATATTGGGCCATTTTGGTCCGACCAAAATTGATTTTTGGAATTTTTGAAATTTTGGGCCTAAAATTGTTTTAAGCCCAAATTGATGCAATTAAATTGACAAAATGTGACTTTATTTATAAAATATGATTTATAATTAAAATATGATTTTGTTGGATATTTTAATTTGATTTGATTATTTAATTTATGTCAATTAATTGGATTCATTGCATGTTTGGGATGATCGAGAGCTGTGCCCAATGTGTTAGGTGTATGCTCTAGTTTTGCGATTTTGGTTGTAAATATTGTTGATATATCATTTATAAAGAGGGCCTGGTTTATGGCCCGTTCCCACCCCTTAAAATGTATCCCAATGTGTCATGGATATTTAATTGTAAACATTAGATTTAGTGGGAGGACATTTGAAGATGATGGCGATGAGGATCAAAGATATTGAAAACCGGAGATCTGTAAAACCGGAAGCTAATGTAATAGGATTGCATAGCATACTGCATTTCACCTAGGACTGGACCCAGGTCCGTGATTGGCAACCACGGACCGCATAGCTCTCGCGATCTATCATCCCAAAGTTTATTTATATATATGCGATATATATGTTAGTTGAATCCGCATGTTAAATTTTGATTTAATATTTATGAGACCATATTTTTCAAAAATAAAATCCCTCGTTCTAAATATGATTTAAAACTGATATCAAGATTAAAAGTTTATTCGATAAACTAAGGAAATTTAAATTTGTTTAAATTCTCCTACCTTCCATCAACAATGACTGTACGTCGATGCTACCCGTATACATGGCCCGGCTCATATTATTGAGGAGATTATGTATGCCGGAAAGCTGTACACGTCATTGACACTTGCTGTGAGTTGGTTGGAAATCCCTTTAACGTTGGCTCATATTATTGGGGACGTTAAGGGGACCGCCCTTCACGACTCGACATTGATGGGTCATCTTGACACGTGATAGTAATCGGCGTCATATTATTGGGCCCTTACTGGACGTGAGGTAAATACATGGAGGTTGCACCGGTTGCAATTGGGCTCTACCTTTTGAGGGTCATGGTTGGCTTGTTAGAGTAGATGCAATCGGCGTCATATTATTGGGCCCTTACTGGACGTGAGGTAAATACATGGAGGTTGCACCGGTTGCAATTGGGCTCTACCTTTTGAGGGTCATGGTTGGCTTGTTAGAGTAGATGCCCAACTAGCCAACTTGTGGCGTGTGGGTTCATAGACTCTTGTATGAAACGATCTTTATATATGATATTCGCATTTATTTATGGCATTCTTTACTTTCATTGTGTTGTATAATGATTAACAATTGCGTTGAGTAAGACCTAGAATGCACAATAGTGTATGTTAGATGTGATAGTGGGTATGACGGCTATCATGAAACACATCTAATAGTCACCGTGTATTCTTAACACGTTCCTATTCGATTGGGCCGTCAAAACGAGGATAAGGCCGCCCGAGCTCGAGACTAGCATCTGCGATGTGAAGTACCATGTTTCATTGGTAGGGAACATTGTGATGTTCTGAGCATGCAGATGGATAGTGACCTGGTGATCTATCGAACTACCCTCGTTCGGACTTTCCAAGTGGTTACCATTTGTCGAGTGGATAAGTCCGAGGTCTTGGTTGTACTGATTAGTCCTCACGACTCGAAACCACATTGAGGCTCTACATGATAGGCGCCTCACTTTGACCCGTTTGCCGACTCATTTGGGGTCGTTAGGCGGCGGGATTGGGTGAGGCCCCGATGTATGTAGGAGTCGATGCATCGTTGTCGAGGATTCACCGCTCGCAGACATGCGTGGATATCCTATGTTATCTGAGGAGACGATAGTGTATAAATCTCTGGCCAGAGTACTAGAAGTGTTTTTGGTAAATGGGTTTACCTAGTTACACTCGCGATGTCACTATTCGATCTCCAAGATGTGTGCATAGCTATCGGATCTATAACGACTCTCGATTTACCAATGGTCGTTGATCTGATCGGGATATATGGATTGAAAGGACCGTACTGTACGCTAACCACGACCAACTGGTTCTTGCAGGCACTATCAGTGATACCTAGGGGATCATGGGGCGATGTTGCTAGACGCTCTTACCAAGATCCGATGGGCAAGTCCGGAATTGTAATTCCGGAGCCACAATGGTTGTGGGCCCACGGCTAGCTGTATCTCTGAACCATTGAGGGTCACACAAGTACTGGATTCGAGATTCCCGCACGGATACTGAGCTCAATGTGTTGAGCATAGGAGGAGGATTTTAGGGAGTGCGACTTCCCAAAAGTCAACAGGGGTCAAATTGCAATTTCCAAAAGTTGGAGGAATAAATTGCAATTTAGGGTTGGATGATCTGAAAAATTGTTTTTCATATCATATCATTCAGTTTTGGAAACTGAGTCGATCGGTCCAATCTGATCTGCGATCGGAGTTACGATGAAGTCGCAGCGATGGATATCGTCATTTGGACCCGGGCCCGTTGGGCCGGTCCAAGTCCATTGCTAGTCTATTTAATTAGACTTAAGGCTTAATTGATGATAACTTGACAAGTGATTCAGATTACACAACTCCTTAACCCTAACCCTAAAGCACGGCCGCCCCCTCTCCCTCTCCTCCCACGCCGCCGCCGCTGCCGTCGCTTCCCGCCATCGGCCGCCGCCCGCCGTTGATTGATCGGACTTGCTCCGATCAATTTTTCGAGGAGAATCCGTCCGCGTTGATCTCGTCAGGCCTTCTAGTGCAGGCGATGAAGGAGTCTCCCTTCCGGTCGTGGACCTGATTGACGAATCTACAGCCGCCTACCGTGAAGAGCCGGTCTTCTTGTAATTCCGGTTGGAGCCAGGCGCAAGTCGCCAGCAAGGTAATCTACTAAGCACCCTATGAATGGTTCGTAGTTTATAGCGATGTTTTATTGTATTGAACGTTTCCCGGCCTAATTTTATTCTTCCGCTGCCTCGCCGGGAGACAGGATCCGGATCCGCCACCGCAATCCCAACAGTGGTATCAGAGCCAGGGCTCGGATCCATCGATACAATTGCTGCCATATTGTATCTAATGTCCTGATTTTTCAGAAATGAAATCAAAATCAAACAAAATTTTTGTTGCTTCGGACGCCGGCCGCCGCCATGTTCGGCTGCCCCTTCCCCGCGCGCATGTGCGCGCGCGACATGCGCACTCGATGCGCATGGCGGCCGTGTGTTGGCCGTCTCCCTCCTGCCTGGAGGGCCGCCGG
>KV007754.1:309458-331263 GCA_001598015.1 Dorcoceras hygrometricum
GAGTGTGATGCACCAGTGTCAAACAAAACTCTCGCAGGATAATCATAAATAGAGCATGTACCTCTAATCACCATGCCCGGAGTCTCCTCAGCCTGATCTCCTGTCAAGGCGTTCGCCTGCGCCTGCTGGGGAATCTGAAACGGGGGTCGGGAAGGTCCTCCAAAACATGACGGCTCACGAGGCTGAAACCCAGATCGCTGGGACTGAGCAAAAGCTTGCTGTCGCTGAGAAGAACCACTAGCGGAACCCTGCTGCGACTGACCAGTAGACCTCCCTCCAATCGAAGGACATGCTCTAGCGAAGTGTCCCGGCTGACCACAAAGATGGCAGAGTCCTCGGACTCCTCGACACTGCGAAATCTCATGCCTCCCTCCGCACTGGATACAGAATCCTCCTCCAGAACCGCTACCAGAACCACTGCCAGAACCAGAGCTCACGGAACCAGAAGAACTCGAATGGCCCTTCTTCTTGAACTGCTTCCCTGTAGGTCTAAACTGATGGCGACTCGACTGCTGTGACCCCTGAGGAGACTGATACGATTGCGACACCGCCTGAGCTGGCTGAGAAGCACGCACGGTCGTCTGATGCACTGGAGCCTCAGGATCCATCAAACTCTCCTCGATATCAACTGCATTGTTCACAGCTTCCATAAAAGTCGCCGGTGACCCAGACAGCACCATTCGATAAAGATCAGGTCTCAACCCTTTCAAGAACTTGTTCCTCTTCATTCGCTCTTGGTTCGCCACAGCTGGCATGTACACTAGAAGCGCAGAAAACCGCCTCGCATACTCGGCCACACGCATATCACCTTGCTTCAAATTATCAAACTCATGCTCCCGGCTAGCGAAGTATGACTCTGGAGTGTATTCACGTCGAAAAGCCTCACAGAAAACATCCCAAGTGAGCATCGTCCCACTATCTCGAAGCTTCCTAGATGTACTCCTCCACCAGCGCTGTGCATCATCTCGTAGCTGCAGCACTGCCAACTTCAGTCTCTTTTCCGGAGCGTACTCCAGGGTATCAAATAGTTCCTCCATCTGAACAAGCCACGCCTCAGCCCTAGCGCCACCCTCAGTACCGGCCAACGTCGGTGGGTTCGTCCGCTGAAATCGGGCTAAGACTAACTCCATTCCACCTATCTGCCTAGTGACGTCCTCAACCTGAGCGTCATCATCACTACCTGCTCTAGACTCCTCCTCAGAACATATAGTCCTCCTACCTCCTCCTCGTCTCGGCGGCATCTAACAAGCCTAGAGGTAAGATCTCACAGCAGATATAATAACAAGACATATAATAAAGCACATAAGTCACAGAGGCAATCAAAATCAAATCAAAACTCTGTGCCTAGACTCGAGTGTGATCAAAAGAAATCGAGCTTATCCCAGTTTAAGCTCTGATACCAAAAATGTCAGGCCCCGTGCTAATTACTAACAATTAACACATAATAAGCGCAAAAACACGGAAGCTTAAAATCAGGGCTTAAAAATTTTTCGAAATACAATGGGCCTGAACTTCAAAATCATTCATTCAAAATATTCAATACTCAAAATATGAGTTAACTCAAACTCATACAACAAGTAACCACATAAAATCAATTCAAAATACAGATCCCCAATCAATGCTATGAATGCATGAGGGCTATCAAGAAATCGGATAGCTAGACCAGTCTATCAACTGGCAACTCAAATCAAGCCTCTATACCACTCACAGCCAATCAGCCGGTGGAAATCATCGGTCCGTGATCATCGGGGCCCGTCAGCCCATCACAGCTCGGCGGTAGACACTCGTATTCGGTAGTCACCACTCCGACGATAGCGTTGGACTTTTTGGGCACGACTCAACAGTCGGCCAGTCACAACGTGGCACCCAATCAGGTAATAAAATCAATCTATCAATTCAGGCTCAAGATGTATGCATGAATGCCATTCAATATCAATGCTTAATGCATACAATTCATAATACGTGCAACAGAATGTATAGCTCAAGCAATTCATCAAACTGTTCCACGTAATCACATAGCAGCAAAGTCACGGGCTTCACAACATTGAAATATAGACAAGTTCACGCTTAAAGCTGCTAAGGGCTGCTCAATCGTACCTTTCCTCTTCAATTTACCTAACAGATTTCTCCTGGCCCAAATCACGCAGCAGGAACTTCCTGGAAGTTGAAATCTGTTACAACATAGCTAATATCTTAGCTCAATCTCATCATAAATACGCTAATCCTACGGCCAGAAGTCTAATTCAATTCCTACACTTCTATGCGGACATTAGCTACAAGAACAGAGCTCAATTCTATCAGGAATGCTCACCCAAAGGCTCACGCTAGCAGAAGAACGCACGCACAGACTTTTCTTAAAAAGCTTCGAACTCCAGCAGCTTCGCGTTTCCACACCAGCGCTAATACAACATCTCAATTGGGTAGCAAACGAAAGAGCTAAGCAAGGGAAATCCAGCGCCACTAAGATTGTCAAAAACAAAGGCTGGATGCGATGGAAATCGGCGGTGGAAAATCACGGTGAACAGTAGCTCGACGAGGGTTTGGAGAAGAAGAGATAAGAAATATCTGGCTCAAAATAATTCTAATTGTCGAACAACACTTCTATATATAATCTCCCCAAATCAAAGTCTGCTGAACACCAATATTCAGTCGACTGAACAGTAGAGATCTTCCAGCAGATACCTCCTTTCTTTCGCTAAATTCAGCAGCAACGAATACACAAACAATCGCACAAAACACTTCAAAACGACACCGTTCCCACTTATCAAAACGACGCCGTAGCAAACACCAGCTGACAACAGCTCTCGCAAACAAAACTACCAAGAGCTGGTAACAGCTCTCGCTCTTCAAAACAATCTATCTGCTGGTCGCCACTCAAAACGACGACGCATCTACTAATCCAAACGACGTCACTTTTCAACATAAAAGTATTTGCGCGCCTTCTGGTCAGCAGCAACCATCGCAACGCAAACTACTGCCAGCAAAAAGGAATACGTCACGCCTACGTCATCATATCTATCGACAGCTCTTGCGACTGATTCCACAAACCATCAGCTGATCGCTCCACACAAGCGCAACTGTTGAATCCAATAGTCAACACTTCAAAATGTTGACTAACACGTGTCGCTTCCTCATTCAATCTCACGCTAATCTCAACATCTTCCAGCAGCAACTTCAACTCGAACTAAAACCAGCAGATCTTTATGCGTCACGCTTACATCACCTCTGCTGATTCTAATTCCACCAGCAGCGAGCTACAGTAAGGTTGACCTGCGTTGACTCCGCTACAATAGCGTACTGTTAACAGCTTTGCACCAAGAATCGCTACGATTGAATTTCCCAAAATTAACGCAACGCTCAAAATCAGCAGGGACTTCAAAATCTACGTGATTAATTCCCAAATAAAATCAACTAATCACTAATCTAAATTCTCAATCCTCACAGTCACTCTATCTATGTCTATGTGTCCGAAGACTGATGAGGAGATAGAGAGTATGACACGTGTGCCATAAGCCTCGGCAATAGGTAGTATTATGTATGGAATGATCTTAACTAGACCGGATGTCGCATATGCTCTGAGTGTCACGAGCCACTACCAGGCCAACCCCGGCCAAATGCATTGGAAGGCTGTGAAAGATATTCTTAAGTACTTGCGAAGGACTAAGAATATGTTCATGGTCTATAGGGGTGGTGAACTGAAATTGGAAGGCTACACTGATTCTAGCTTCCAATGTGACGTGGATGATTCGAATTCAACCTCTGGATTTGTATTCATGCAGTGCTGTCTCTTGGAAGAGTTCCAAGAAAGACACCATCGCGGATTCAACCACTGAGGCTGAGTACATCGCAGCATCAGCTGATGCTAAGGAGGCGGTTTGGATAAGGAATTTTGTCCAAGAGTTGGGCGTAATCCCTGTTGGAGTTGGTCCAGTCCCGGTGTACTGCAACAACACGGATCCCGTTGCGCAAGCAAAGGAGCCTAGGTCTCACCAAAGATCCAAACATATACTGAGAAAATACCACATAATCCGGGATATTGTGGCTAGAGGTGACATAGCAGTTGAGAGATTCGCCTCTGCGGACAACATTGCTGATCCACTTACGAAGCCCTTGCCAGGACCGTTGTTTGAAAAACATCACGAAACAATGGTACTGCGTCTGATGAGTAGTTGGCTATAGGGCAAGTGGGAGATTGTTAGAGTAGATGCCCAACTAGCCAACTTGTGGCATGTGAGTTTTATTGACTCTTGTGTATAACGATCTTTATTTATGAAATACGCATTTCTTTATGGCATTCTTTATTTTCATTATGTTATAATATTAACAATTGTGTTGGATAAAGATCTAGAATGCACCATAGTGTATGTTAGATGTGATAGTGGATATGATGGCTATCATGAAACACATCTAATAGTCACTATGTATTCTGAACTCGTTCCAAGTCAATTGGGCCGTCAAAATGATGATAAGGCCGCTCGAGCTTCAGACTAGCATCTGCGATGTGAAGTACCATGTTTCATTGGTAGGGAACATTGTGATGTTCTGAGCATGCAGATGGATAGTGACCTGGTGATCTATCGAACTAACCTCGTTCGGACTTTCCAAGTAGTTACCATTTGTCGAGTGGATAAGTCCAAGGTCTTGGTTGTACTGATTAGTACTCACTACTCGAAACGTCATTGAGACTCTACATGATAGGCGCCTCACTTTGACCCATTTACCGACTGATAAGGCCGCTCGAGCTTCAGACTAGCATCTGCGATGTGAAGTACCATGTTTCATTGGTAGGGAACATTGTGATGTTCTGAGCATGCAGATGGATAGTGACCTGGTGATCTATCGAACTAACCTCGTTCGGACTTTCCAAGTAGTTACCATTTGTCGAGTGGATAAGTCCAAGGTCTTGGTTGTACTGATTAGTACTCACTACTCGAAACGTCATTGAGACTCTACATGATAGGCGCCTCACTTTGACCCATTTACCGACTCACTTGGGGTCATTAGGTGGCGGGATTGGGTGAGGTCCCGATGCATGTAGGAGTCGATGCTTCGTTGTCAAGGATTCACCGCTCGCTTTCATGCGTGGATATCCTATGCTATCTGAGGTGATAATAGTGTATAAATCTCTGGCCATAGTACTGGATGTGTTTTAGGTAAATGGGTTTACATAGTAACAATCGTGATTTCACTATTTATCTCCAAGATGTATGCATAGTTATCGGATCACTAGCGACTCTCGATTTACCAATGGTCGTTGATCTGATCGGGATATATGTGTTGAAAGGACCGTACTGTACGCTAACCACGACCAACAGGTTCTTGCAGGCACTATCAGTGATACCTAGGGGATCATGGGGCGATGTTGCTAGGCGCTTTACCATGAACCGATGGGCATGTCCGAAATTGCGATTTCGGAGCCACAATGGTTGTGGGCCCACGGCTAGCTGTATCCCTGAACCATTGAGGGTCACACAATTACTGGATTCACGATTCCCGCACGGACACTGAGCTCAATGTGTTGAGCATAGGAGGAGGATTTTAGGGAGTGCGACTTCCTAAAAGTCAACAGGGGTCAAATTGCGATTTTCCAAAGTTGAGGGGCTAAACTGTAATTTTGGACTAGGTGGTCTGAAAAATTGTTTTCGCATCATAATACTCAGTTTTGGAAACTGTGTAGATTGGTCCGATCATATCGTCGATCGGAGTTATGATGAAGCCACGGTGATTTAAATGAACCGAATGTTCATATGGACATGGGCTTGACCCAAGTCCATTGGGCCGGTTCAAACCCATGTATGTTTTAAATACTAGACTTGGTCTAGGGCTAGAAGAAAACAAAAATCACAACTCAACCTCACGGCCGCCTCCCCTTGCCGCCGCGCCGCCGCCGTTGCTTCGTGATCGGACTTGTTTCGATCACCTTGAAAAGGAGATTCCGTTCGTGCTAAATTCGTCAGGCCTTCTAGTGCAGGCTGACGAAGGAATCCTATTTCCGGTCATGGATCTGATTAAGGAGGATCTACCGCCGCCTACAGTGAAGAGCCAGCATTCCCTGTGAATCTGGTTGGAGCCAGGCGCCTAGACGCCAGCAAGGTGACACTATATAAAACATCCTATGTATGATTTATAGATTATATTTGATGTATTGAACGTTTTTCAGGGCAATTTTTTAAACTTCCGCTGCGCCCCCGGGAAACGGGATCCGGATCCGCCATTGTCGCCAACAACTCCGTCTTCTCAAGTCGCCACTACAATTCGTTTGACATAGATTCTATCATATAGAACCGTGCCTTAAGCTCATCATCCCACCATTTATCCAGCTTTTCCAGCTCCTCAGGACTGGCATTGCAGGGGCTTCCTTCGGAGGGCTCTTCTCTAGCGTGTAAAGAAGTTTCTCCGAAACCAAGACAATCTTGAGGTTTCGAAACCAATCTTGGTAGTTTAGGACAGTGAACTTGTTGCTATCCAGTATAGCCGCAAGTGGATTTTTGATCGAATACATAATGAAAGCAGTTTATACTGAAAACAAAAACAGACATGAATTACTGACTATTCATGTAAAATGCTAAGACATAAAACAAGGTCATTTAGTTTTATGAATTACCCTCCCACTATTTTAACGATTTCACCACCATCTAATGAAATCGAGAAAGCTAGTTTCCTTAGTGGGTACACAGAGTCCAATCAAGAAATCATGGTCCCGAATAATATCATCCAACCATGACCCTTAAAAGGTAGAGCCCAATTGCAACAGGTGCAACCTCCATGTATTTACCTCACGTCCAGTAAGGGCCCAATAATATGACGTCGATTACTATCATATGTCAAGATGACCCATCAATGTTGAGTCATGATGGACGGCCCCATTAATGTCCCCAATAATATGAGCCAGCGTTAAAGGGAGTTCCAACCAACTCACAGCAAGTGTCAATGACGTGTACAGCTTTCCGGAAAACAGAACCCCCCCAATAATATGAGCCGAGCTATGTATGCGGGTAGCATCGATGTACACCCATTGTTGACGGAAGGTAGGAAATTTTAAACAGTATTTAGATTCCCTTAGCTTCATGATCTTATCGAATAAACTTTTGTTTTATGATCAATTTACAATTCATGAACTAACATTCTCTAAGAGTGCTTCTAGGTCGTTGGAGGGGCTAAGGCCCACTTAAAAACCAACCTCCTGAGACAAAGCAACGCCCTTCTGGGAGACTTAGTGGTACAAGGCATTTTTAAGCCAGTCTATAAAGGACTCCCTTAGATAAAGTTTTGTCACATTTACTCATAATTATCAATAAACTAAGTTCCTTCAATTTAATCATTATACTTTTAATCTTGATATAAATTTTAAATCAAATTTAAAATGAGGGATTTTAATTTTGAAATTTGGTCTCAATAATTTTAAATTAAATTTAAAAATTACGGATTCAACAGATATATCACATATTGGGATGATCGATTAGCGAGAGCTATGCGATCCGTGGTTGCCAAAGCATGGATCTAGGTCCAATCCTAGGTGATATGCAGTATGAAAATGCAATCCTGTTACATAAGCTTCCAATTTTACAAGTCTTCGGTCTTCAATATCTTTGATCATCATCTCCACCATCTTCAAAATTATCCTACCACTAAGTCTAATATTACATTTAAAAGGGGGTGGGAACGGGCAATAAACCAGGCTCACTTTGATATGATTTCAATAATATTACAACCAAGAAATGTAAAACCTAGCATACACCTAACACATTGGGCATGACTCTCGATCATCCAAAACATTATCTATTCAATTAATCCAATTAACTTGATATAAATAAAATAATCAAATCAAATTTGATTTTATCCAACAAAATCATATTTCAAATATAAAATAATCTTTTATACATAAAAAGTTATTTTGTCATTTAAATTGCATCAATTTTGGGCTTAAAACAATTTTAGGTTCAATATCTCAAAATTTTTCAAAAATTAATTTTGGTTCACCCAAAAGGCCCAATAGCAAGTATCGGCACAAGAACCCCTGGGGTCGCCCGGAACAGGCCCAAAAAAACCCTAGAATTCAAAATCCGTCGCTGCATCTCCTTCCCAATTTATTTTCTACTTCAGCCTTGAATTCTTTGAACTTTTCAAAGGATTCGGACTTGTGCTTCATTAAGTACAAGTACCCATACCTAGAGTGATCATGGGTAAAGGTGATGATGTAGGTGTGACCGGACTTAGTACCAATGCTAAGTGGGCCACACACATCAGTATAGATCAAATCCAATAGGCCTTGAGCACGCTCAGGCTTGCCCGTGATTGACAATTTTGTCATTTTTCCTTTGAGAGAAGATTCACAAGTTGGTAGGGAGTTAATATCAGACATATTAAACATGTCGCTCCTAATCCACTTGTTCATCCTATTTAAGGAAAAATGACCTATCCTAGCATGCCAAAGTTTTGTCGGGTTCAGATTTTCGTTTTTCCTTTTTATTGTTGTTGTGTGTGTTTCCACATCACGATTTGACACTTCTCTCAATTTTAAGGCGTATAGATCGTTTTCGCGTTTCCCAATTCCAATTAAACATTCATTCTTGTAAATATTGCTAATCGAATTGACAAAAAAACAATAATATCCATCACTCTCAATCGTAGAAACGGAAATAATGTTGTTTATTAATTCAGGAGCAAATAAAACGTTTCTCAACAACAACTTAAAATTTGAAGAAAGAAAGAAATAAAATCTCCGATAGCTTCGGCTGCAACCCTTGCTCCATTGCCAACCCTCAAGTTTTCTCACCCTCCCTAAGACGCCGGCTTCTTGTCATTACCTGCAAGTCATTGCAGATATTAGATCCACATTCGGTATCAAGTACCCAAGAAGTCGAGTTAAGAGACATATTTATAATGTAGAACATACCTTTTGCAGTTCACAACTGCTCGAGGTAATCCTTACAGTTCCTCCTCCAGTGTCCAGGCTTTTGGCAGTGGTGGAAAACATCTTCAGATTTTTTCGGCTTTGAAGCCCTTGCCTTTGGCTTCTTGGCGGCCTTTCCCTCATTTGCAGGGGTAGAATGCTTCTTACCCTTGCGCTTGGGCCCCTTCTTCGCAAAGGAAGAAGAGCCCAAAAGGAGGATGTGATTGTCCTTTTTATGGTCGCCTCAAAGACGACAATCCTTACAGTTCCTCCTCCAGTGTCCAGGCTTTTGGCAGTGGTGGAAAACATCTTCAGATTTTTTCGGCTTTGAAGCCCTTGCCTTTGGCTTCTTGGCGGCCTTTCCCTCATTTGCAGGGGTAGAATGCTTCTTACCCTTGCGCTTGGGCCCCTTCTTCGCAAAGGAAGAAGAGCCCAAAAGGAGGATGTGATTGTCCTTTTTTATGGTCGCCTCAAAGACGACAAGCATGTTTACCACATCTTCAATGGTGGCCTCCAGCTTGTTTATGTTGAAGTTGACAACAAAGGGGTCGAACGCAGCAGTCAGGGAGAGGAGAAGCAGATCCACAGACAGCTCATGTGGAAGCGTGATATCAAGGCCCACTAGCTTCTCAATGAGCCCAATCATACGGACCCCATTCTCACGGACAAAAGTCCCCTCACGCATGCGACTCGTCATGAGCTCCTTGACAGTAATGAACCTCTCAGTCCGAGAGTTCTCCCCATATAGCTCTTTGAGATGAAGGTGTATGCCAGCAGCATACTCCGTCTTCTCAAGTCGCCACTACAATTTGTTTCACATAGATGCTATCATATAGAACCGTGCCTTAAGCTCATAATCCAACCATTTATCCAGCTTTGCCAGCTCCTCAGGACTGGCATTGCAGGGGCTTCCTTCGGAGGTCTCTTCTCTAGCGTGTAAAGAAGTTTCTCCGAAGCCAAGACAATCTTGAGGTTTCGAAACCAATCTTGGTAGTTTAGGCCAGTGAACTTGTTGTTATCTAGTATAGCCGCAAGTGGATTTTTGATCGAATGCATAATGAAAGCAGTTTATACTGAAAAGAAAAACAGACATGCATTACTGACTATTCGTGTAAAACGCTAAGACATAAAACAAGGTCATTTAGTTTTATGAATTACCCTCCCACTATTTTAACGATTTCACCACCATCTAATGAAATCGAGAAAGCTAGTTTTCTTAGTGGGTACACAGAGTCCAATCAAGAAATCATGGTCACGAATAATATCATCCAACCATGACCCTTAAAAGGTAGAGCCCAATTGCAACAGGTGCAACCTCCATGTATTTACCTCACGTCCAGTAAGAGCCCAATAATATGACGTCGATTACTATCACATGTCAAGATGACCCATCAATGTTGAGTCGTGATGGACGGCCCCATTAATATCCCCAATAATATGAGCCAGCGTTAAAGGGAGTTCCAACCAACTCACAGCAAGTGTCAATGACGTGTACAGCTTACGGAAGGTAGGAAATTTTAAACAGTATTTAGATTCCCTTAGCTTCATGATCTTATCCAATAAAATTTTGTTTTATGATCAATTTAGAATTCATGGACTAAAATTCTCTAAGAGTGATTCTAGGTGGTTGGAGGGGCTAAGGCCCACTTAAAAACCAACCTCCTTAGACAAAGCAACGCCCTTCAGGGAGACTTAGTGGTACAATCCATTTTTAAGCCAGTCTATAAAGGACTCCCTTAGATAAAGTTTTGTCACATTTACTCATAATTATCAATAAACTAAGTTCCTTCAATTTAATCATGAAACTTTTAATCTTGATATAAATTTTAAATCAAATTTAAAATGAGGGATTTTAATTTTGAAATTTGGTCTCAATAATTTTAAATTAAATTTAAAAATTACGGATTCAACAGATATATCACATATTGGGATGATCGATTAGCGAGAGCTATGCGATCCGTGGTTGCCAAAGCGCGGATCTAGGTCCAATCCTAGGTGATATGCGGTATGCAAATGCAATCGTGTTATATAAGCTTCCAGTTTTATAAGTCTTCGGTCTTCAATATTTTTTATCATCATCTCCACCATTTTCAACATTATCCTACCACTAAGTCTAATATTACATTTAAAAGAGGGTGGGAACGGGCCATAAATCAGGCTCACTATGATATGAATTCAACAATATTAAAACCAAGAAATGTAAAACCTAGCATACAACTAACACATTGGGCATGACTCTCGGTCATCCCAAACATTATCTATTCAATTAATCCAATTAACTTGATATAAATAAAATAATCAAGTCAAATTTTATTTTATCCAACAAAATATATTTCAAATATAAAATAATATTTTATAAATAAAATGTTATTTTGTCATTTAAATTGCATCAATTTTGGGCTTAAAACAATTTTAGGTCCAATATCTCAAAATTTTTCAAAAATTAATTTTGGTCCACCCAAAAGGCCCAATAGCAAGTATCGGCACAAGAACCACTGAGGTCGCCCGGGACAGGCCCGAAAAAACCCTAGAATTCAAAATCCGTTGCTGAATCTCCTTCCCAATTTATTTTCTACTTCAGCCTTGAATTCTTTGAACTTTTCAAAAGATTCAGACTTGTGCTTCATTAAGTACAAGTACCCATACCTAGAGTGATCATCGGTAAAGGTGATGATGTATGTGTGACCGGACTTAGTACCAATGCTAAGTGGGCCACACACATCAGTATAGATCAAATCCAATTGGCCTTGAGCACGCTCAGGATTGCCCGTGAATGACAATTTTGTCATTTTTCCTTTGAGAGAAGATTCACAAGTTGGTAGAGGGTTAATATCAGACATATTAAACATGTCGCTCCTAATCCACTTGTTCATCCTATTTAAGAAAAAATGGCCTATCCTAGCATGCCAAAGTTTTGTCGGGTTTAGATTATCGTTTTTCTTTTTATTGTTGTTGTGTGTGTTTCCACATCGCGATTTGACACTTCTCTCAATTTTAAGGCGTATAGATCGTTTTCGCGTTTCCCAATTCCAATTAAACATTCATTCTTGTAAATATTGCTAATCGAATTGACTAAATGACAAGAATATCCATCACTCTCAATCGTAGAACGGAAAAAATGTTCTTTATTAATTCAGGAACAATAAAACGTTTCTCAACAACAATTAAAATTTGAAGAAAGAAATAAATAAAATCTCCGATAACTTCGGCTGCAACCCTTGCTCCATTGCCAACCCTCAAGTGGTCTCACCCTCCCTAAGACGCCGACTTCTTGTCATTACCTGCAAGTAATTGCAGTTATGAGATCCACATTCGGTATCAAGTACCCAAGAAGTCGAGTTAAGAGATATATTTATTTCAATGTAGAACATATCTTTTGCAGTTCACAACTGCTCGAGGTAATCCTTACAGTTCCTCCTCCAGTGTCCAGGCTTTTGGCAGTAGTGGAAAATATCTTCAGATTTGTTCGGCTTTGAAGCCCTTGCCTTTGGCTTCTTGGCGGCCTTTCCCTCATTTGAAGGGGTAGAACGCTTCTTACCCTTGCGCTTGGGCCTCTTCTTCGCAAAGGAAGAAGAGCCCAAAAGGAGGATGTGATTGTCCTTTTTTATGGTCCCCTCAAACACGACAAGCATGTTTACCACCTCTTCAATGGTGGCCTCCAGCTTGTTTATGTTGAAGTTGACAACAAAGGGGTCGAACGCGGCAGGCAGGGAGAGGAGAAGCAGATCCACAGACAGCTCATGTGGAAGCGTGATATCAAGGCACACTAGCTTCTCAATGAGCCCAATCATACGGACCCCTCTTTGAGGTGATGGTGTATGCCAGCAGCATATTCCGTCTTCTCAAATCGTCACTGCAATTCGTTGGACATAGATGCTATCATATAGAACCGTGCCTTAAGCTCATCATCCCACCATTTATCCAGCTTTGCCAACTCCTCAGGACTGGCATTGCAGGGGCTTCCTTCGGAGGGCTCTTCTCTAGCGTGTAAAGAAGTTTCTCCGAAGCCAAGAAAATCTTGAGGTTTCGAAACCAATCTTGGTAGTTTAGGCCAGTGAACTTGTTGCAATCCAGTATAGCCGCAAGTGGATTTTTGATCGAATACATAATGAAAGCAGGTTATACTGAAAAGAAAAACACACATGCATTACTGACTATTCATGTAAAATGCTAAGACATAAAACAAGGTCATTTAGTTTTATGAATTACCCTCCCACTATTTTAACGATTTCACCACCATCTAATGAAATCGAGAAAGCTTGTTTCCTTAGTGGGTACACAGAGTCCAATCAAGAAATCATGGTCCCGAATAATATCAGCCAACAATGACCCTGAAAAGGTAGAGCCCAATTGCAACAGGTGCTGTCAGGCCTCGTGCTCACAACCGAGTAAAAACCCAAACAAATGCGGAAGCTTATCAAAAAGTGGGTAAAATTTTTCGCTTTTAGGCCCGACGGTTTAAAACATATAATTTAAAATAGAACGATACTCAAAATAAGTTCCCAGTTTACAAACCAACAAAAAGCAAGTATAGCATCAATACAAATAAAAATATCAGACTCCACATCAGAATACAACAACAAAGCACAGGGCATCTCCCCGGCTACTAGACTGATACATACATGTATGCTATACGCTACTGGGACACTCAACCACCTCCTGGGGCACCGCCAGCTAGGTAACCTCCTCTACCAGCTGCATGACCTGGACAACACAACAGGCAACAAACAAACCAAGCCCCAGAGGGACATGGGGTCAAACCCCAGTACGGAGAGCAAATAAACAGCAAAGATACAGTATAAATAAAAATGCAGATGCTATGCATGAGACACCGGATAACAACAGGAGCTACGACCAACAAGGGAGCCAAAGAACTCAAGGCATAGCTCAATAAAATCTGCAACGGATAGGTGGCCACTGTGAGTGTAGGACATATGGGAGTTACCCACTCACCCCTACTCGCTCACCAATTCCAGGTGCATCAATCACTCCACCTGCTGTTGCCCAACCTATGAACTGTGGTAGTTAGCCACTCGGCGCATAGGGGCTAACACAAACCAAAAAAACCAACTAAAGCTTCCAAAATGGGTACGAGATGAAAGAGCTTTCCAAGAGGAGTCCAACGCTACCTCGAACGTGAAAAATGGTGGCCGGAATCGACGGGAATCTACGGGAGAAGCTCACGGTGAATAGTAGTCGAGGGTTTGGAAAACAGAGAACGAAGATAAGAAATATTTACTAAGTATGGGATCTGGTTTCTCAATAATTGAAGGCCAAAGCTTCCAATATATACACGCGAGAAGTCTGGATAAAATGCCCACCGACAGAAACAGCTTTCAAGAATTCTAAATGCACAACAGATCCCACAAAAAAAACTAACGCATGCGCTAAAACACGATGAAATCTGAACGCAAACAACGCGGGAACCAAAACGACGTCGCACAGGTGAAATCTGAATGCTAGCACTAAAAGCTGGACACTGAAAGCTGGTCGCTCAAACGAGCGCTGAAATCTGGTCACCAGTACGCTATACTCACAAAACAGATCTCATGCAAACAGATCTCACGTGAACAGATCTCACGCAAAACACTATACCAGATCTCTCCCATAAGCGCTAATCAAAACGACGCCGTGCTTACTTATCCAAACGACAGCGTTTCGATCCTCAACAAAAACACGCTAGAACCAGATCTCACACCTTAGCGCAAAACAGATCTGACAAACAGACCTCACCAAACCACGGGCCATTCAGATCTCTCACGCTAGCTCAAAACGGCGTCGCACCACTTAAACTAAACGGCGTCGCGTTGCACTAACCATAAAACACGTGGGACAGATCTCTCCTCGCACAAGAAGACTTCACGCTAGCGCTAAACCAGCAAGGCTTACGTCATCCCCACAACATTAACACGTGATGCTGACGTCATCAAATCTGTTACCAGATTTCACCAAAATTTCGAAAATCTCAAAATTTCCAGAAATTCTCCAAATATGATTTCCGACCGGAAAATGCAACCCAAACATTCAAAATGAAATCTGAATCACCAGAAATCACTAAAAACCCGATTAATTCCACAATTAATCCTTAATACAATTTCCAGGTCTCAAACCTCAGTAAGGGCCCAATAATATATCGCCGATTACTATCACGTGTCAAGATGACCCATCAATGTTGAGTCGTGATGGACGGTCCC
Source organism: Dorcoceras hygrometricum (assembly GCA_001598015.1). Classification (NCBI taxonomy): domain Eukaryota; kingdom Viridiplantae; phylum Streptophyta; class Magnoliopsida; order Lamiales; family Gesneriaceae; genus Dorcoceras; species Dorcoceras hygrometricum. The sequence goes on from KV007754.1 coordinate 324,546, forward strand.
ATTAATGTCCCCAATAATATGTGTTCCAACCAACTCACAGCAAGGGTCAATGACGTGTACAACTTTCCGGCACAAAGAAACCCCCCGAAAATATGAGCCGAGCTATGTATGCGGCAGCATCGACGTACACCCATTGTTTACGGAAGGTAGGAAATTTTAAACAATATTTAAATTCCCTTAGCTTCATGATCTTATCGAATAAACTTTTGTTTTATGATCAATTTAGAATTCATGGACTAATCATTCTCTAAGAGTGCTTCCAGGTGGTTGGAGGGGCTAAGGCGCACTTAAAAACCAACCTCCTTGGACAAAGCAACGACCTTCAGGGAGACTTAGCGGTACAATCCATTTTTAAGCCAGTATATAAAGGACTCCCATAGATAACTTTTTGTCACATGTACTCATAATTATAAATAAACTAAGTCCCTTCAATTTAATCATGAAACTTTTAATCTTGATATAAATTTTAAATCAAATTTAAAATGAGTGATTTTATTTTCGAAATTTAGTCTCAATAATTTTAAATTAAATTTAAAAATTACGGATTCAACAAATATATCACATATTGGGTAATTTTGGTCCAACCAAAAGGCCCAATAGCAAGTATCAGCACAAGAACACCTCGGGTCGCCCGGGACTGACCCCAAAAAACCCTAGAATTCAAAATCTGTCACTGCATCTTCGCCCCGGCACCGCCGCCCCATGCGTGCAGCAAACGTGCTGCACGCTGCGCGTCCCTGTGCGCGACGTGCGTGCATAGAGGGCTGCCACCTGCGCGACCAGCTCGCGTAGGAGGGGCGGCAGGCGTGTTCACGCACCACCGTGCATGACATGCACGCACGGGTACCGGTCAGCGGGTGCAACGCCCGCCACAACATGCACGTGCAATGCACGCACTGGCCCCGTGATACCCGTTGCGATGTCCAAGATGCAGCCACGCGCGGCGTGCCCAACGTGCGCACGGTGGTAGGCGGCGGCACACACGGCGGTGGTGGCAGAAGGGTGTATTGATATATCCGAGCCAAGGCTCTGATACCACTGTTGGTTCAACGGCAGATCTGGATCCCGCTCGCGGGGCGCAGCGGAAGAATTTAAAAATTGGAGACCGAGAATGGTCAATGCACGTATACAATAATCAAAACATTCATAGAATGTTCAAAGGTACCTTGATGGCGTCTAGGCACCTGGCTCCGACCAATTCCACGAGGGAATTGGCACTTCAACGATTGAACAGCTGGATCGACGTCTAATCTGGTCCACGACCAGAATCTCAACTCCTTCGCCGGTTTGCACCAAAAAACCGAAGAAAATTTCACGGACGGAATCTCCTCACCAAGATGGTCGGAACAAATTCTGACTGCGGCGGCGGGCGGCGACGGCGAGGGAATAAGTGAGAGGGGAGGAGTTTGCTGAATAGCTTTTGGTTTTTTTCTTTCTCACTATTGAAAGTGTCTCCTCATTTCCACATTTATAGATCGAGGGATAGAGTTTCATTTGAACAAAACAGTGAACATTCGGTTCAACTCAAACTGTGAACATTCTGTTCAACTCGAATAGTGAAAAATTCGGTTCAAGTCAAATAGTGAACATTCGTTTTGACTCCCTCGATTATGGTCAAATGATAATCCTGATCGATGATCAGATATCACCGATTTTCTCAATTTACGAACCTAATCATTATGATGCAAAATCAAATTTTCGGACTACTAAATCAATATATGATAGGTTTAATCTCATTAGCTAAATATGGAAGTCCTAGTCCCATAGATAGTTTTAGAAAGTCATACTCCCAACCTTCCACCTACTATACTCAGCACTTTGAGCATCATATCCTACGGGAATTGGAAAACCAGTACTTGTGTGACCCTCAATGGTTCAGGGATACAACTAGCGGTGAGCTCACAACATTTGTGACTCCGAAAACACGTTTCGGACTTACCCATCGAATCATGGTAAAGCGTCTAGCAACATTGCCCCATGATCCCCTAGGTATCACTGATAGTGCCTGCAAGAACCAGTCGGTCATGGTTAGCGTACAGTGCGGTTGTTTAAACTCAAATATCCCGATCAGATTAGCGACCATTGGTAAATCGAGGGTCGCTAGAGATCCAACAACCATGCATACATCTTGGAGATCAAATAGTGACATCGCATGTGTTACTAGGTAAACCCATTTACCTAAAACACATCTAATACTTTGGACAGAGATTTGTCACACTATTATCTACTCAGATAGAATTAGGATATCCATGCACAAGGGCGAGCGGTGAATCCTCGACAACGAAGCATCGACTCCTACATGCATCTGGACCTCACCCAACCCCGCCACCTGATGAACCCAACTGAGTCGGTAAACGTGTCAAAGTGAGGTACCTATCATGTAGAGTCTCAACGACGTTTCGAGTAATAAGGACTAATCTGTACAACCAAGACCTCGGACTTAATCCACTCGACAAATGGTAACCACTTGGAATGTCCGAACGAGGGTAGTTCGATAGATCACCAGGTCACTATCCATCTGCATGCTTAGAACATCACTATGTTCCCTACCAATGAAATGTGGTACTTCACATCGCAGATGCTAGTCTCAAGCTCGGGTGGCCCTTATCCTCTTTTGGACAGCCCAATTGACTAGGAACATGTTTAAAATACACAGTGACTATTAGATGTGTTTCATGATAGCCATCTATCACATCTAACATACACTATAGTGCATTCAAGGTCATTATCCAACAATGGTAATCATAATAATGAAGATAAAGAATGCCATAAAAGAATTCAAATTTCATAAATAAAGATCGTTTTACATAGATCCAACAAGAGCCCACACGCCACAAGTTGGCTAGTTGGGCACCTAATCGAACACCTCTCGTATTGGCCATCTGTCTAAGGGTGATAAGCTGTACTCATAGCCAATCTAGAACTCATTGCTGCTTGCAAACTCTTCAAAACTCTGGAATTAAATCGTGGATCTGTATCGGACACTATCAAAATCGGAACTCCATGAAATATAACCACATGATCAATGTACATTTTTGCCATCTTCTTCATGGAACACCTAAAGTCATAGGGAATGAAGTGGGCTGACTTATAAAGTCTGTCAATCACCATCCAAATCCATCACATCCCATGTTCGAACGAGGTCAATGGGTCACAAAATCCATGGTAACGTGCTCCCAATTCCAATGAGGCACCACTAAGGTCTGTAGCAATCACCTAGGTCTCATCCTTTCAGCCTTGACATTCTGAAGTTCAAACATTGTGGTACAAACCTTGAAATATCATACCTCATGCCTTCCCACAATAGTGCGACTTCAAGGCATTGTACATCTTCTTCTCACCTGGATGTACAATGTAACGACTACAATGGGCCTCGTTCAAGATGATTTCTTCCAGGTCTATCAGATTCGGAACCACTAATATACCACGAAATCTCAGACATCCATCATAATCAACAGGAAAATCATCCGACTGACCATTCTGGGCTTTTATCCTCAGCTCATGGATATAAGGGTCAGTCCTCTGTGCTGCTCCAATGTTTGCTACAATCTGTGGTTCAACCTTAAAATAAGAAACTACAAAGTACTGATCATCCGGATGAAAACGCCATCCAGAAGTCCCAAGATGCTCATGGACTTTTGAGATAATCAAAGATGTTAGCATCGCAGGCTGGGCTCTCCTACTCAATGCATCGGCCACTAAGTTAATTCTCCCAGGCCGATACTGAGTCTCAAAATCAAAAGCCTTGAGCAACTCCATCCAACGATGCTGTCTCATGTTCAAATTTGACTAAGTGAAGATGTACTTCAAGCTCTTGTGGTCAATGTACACAACGAACTGCTCCCCATACAGGTAATGACGGCAAATCTTCAAGGCAAGTACGATAATCTGCCATCTCCAAATCATGAACGGGGTATCTGGTATCATGGGGTTTCAGTCGTCGAGACGCGTAAGATATGACTCACCCGTTCTGCATCAACACACATCTAAAACCACTTAGAGAAGCATCAGAGCATGCAACAAAACCTCCACAACCCGAAGGTAAAGATAACACAGAAGAAGTAGTCAACATGTCCTTGAGAAAAAGAAAACAAGACTCATACTCGCCTGTCCAGATAGATTTCCTATCTTTCTTGGTCAACTGCATCACCGGACTGGCTATTTAAGAGAATCCCTCGATGAAACGTCTATAATAGCTAGCCAAACCAAAGAAACTACGGATCTCCGAAACATTCCTTTGTCGCTCCCAGTTAAGAATTGCCTCAACCTTACTAGGATCCATTGAAATATCTTGTGCAGAAATGACATGACCCAAAAGATCACCCTGTCTAACCAAAATTCACACTTAGTGAACTTTCTGTTAGAGTAGATGCCCAACTAGCCAACTTGTGGCGTGTGGGTTTTATAGACTCTTGTACAAACAATCTTTATATATGATATTCACATTTTCTTATATGGCATTCTTTACTTTCATTATGTGTGTAATGATTTACAATTGTGTTGAGTAAAGACCTAGAATACACTAAAGCGTATGTTAGATGTGATAGTGGGTATGACGGCTATCATGAAACACATCTAATAGTCGCTGTGTACTCTAAACGTGTTCCTAGTCGATTGGGCCGTCAAAATGAGGATAAGACCGCCCGAGTTCGAGACTAGTATCTGCGATGCGAAGTACCATGTTTCATTGGTAGGGAACATTGTGATGTTCTGATGGCTTGAGTCTGTTGGGTGAAAATCTGTTGATAGATCTCATGACGTCAGCAGAGTGTGTGTCGTCGTGAGGCTGACGTAAGCGTTGCTTTTGACAGATTTGGTTGAGATCTGTTCAGCGTGCTTTCTATGGTGCGGCGCCGTTTAGTGAACGCGGGAGGAGAGATCTGTTTTGTTTAGTTGGCGTTCGAAAGTTCAGACCTGATGATGTAAGCATATCTGTTGTGTTTCGCGCGACTAGTATAGTGACCAGACTTGCTTGCGTAAGCAAACCTCTCCGCGGTTTTGTTGATGCGACGTCGTTTTGGGGTTTTTAGTGTATTTTAGCGCCTGCGTTGGTTTTGCGAGATCTGTTGAGTAATTGTAGTTTTGAAAGCTGTTTTGGTCGGTGGAATAATTGAACAGATCTCTCGCGCCTATAAATTAGAAACGTTGGCTTCGTTTCTTTTCACCCGATCCCATACTTAGGAAATAATTCTCTCGACTTCGTTCTCTGTTTCTTCAAAACCTAGCACTGTTCACCGTGAATTTTTCCGGCCATTTCCCGTTGATTTCGGCCACCGTTTTTCACATTCGAGGTAGCGTTGGACTCCTCTTGGAGAGCTCTTTCATCCTATACCAATCTTGGAAGCTACGGGTTGTCCAGGGAGAGATCGTGAGGAGGCAGAAGCTTATTCCTGTTCGTGTGTTTGTGCGCGCAGGTAGCCTCCGGGTTTTAGCTTTGAGATCTCGTTCCTAGTTGTTAATTTTAGCTTCCTGTTAAGATGTTTAAGGATGATAACTAGCTGGTTGAGTGGTAGCTCCCAGCCGTGTGTTTGATATTGGTTTGGCCGTAAGTTTCTGTGTGGAGGCTGAGAATTGTATGTCGTGTATTTTAGCAGGTTTCGACCAGCTTTCTCAGGCCTTGAATTGTGGTAATTATTGCACAGAATCTAAGGTACGGATTTGAGCTTGATTTAGCTTGGAAATGGTGTGAGATATTATGCGTGGCTGCTGGAATGTTTCGGTGAACTTATCTGTGTATTGTTTGCTGAGCATTGGTGTTTATGCTAGCTGTTTCTTGTGAATTGCATACACGCATTCGTTCACGCATTTTTCAGGTCCCATGTGCATTGTGTCTTGCAGCCTTGTATCTTGTATTACTGTTGTTGATTTCTTACCAGGATGTGAGGGCGAGCGGCAATACCGCACTCTCATCTCCCTGCTGGATCGTTAGCCATCATGAGCCGAGTGGTTAACTACCACAGTTCATGGGCGAGGCAACAGCAGGTCGAGTTGTTTGATGCATCTGGTAGTGGGAGTATTGTCATGGCGAGTGGCTCATTACCACACTGTGAACATACCCCGTGGCCACTATTTCGTTGTTGATGATTCTTGGAGCTATGTTGAGTTCCTTAGCTCCCTTGAGGGTCGAGCCTTCCGTTGTTGATTCGTCGTCTCATGCATAGCATCTGCATTTTATCTTGTGCATTCTTTTAGCTTTATCTGTTGCTCTCCGTACTGGGGTTTAACCCCATGTCCCTCCGGGGCTTGGTTTGTTTCTTTGTTGTGTTGTTTTCAGGAAACCCAGGTTCTACAGCTGGTCGTGGGTTTAACCCAGCTGGTGGTGCCCCAGGAGGGGGCTAGTGTTTCCCAGTAGCATATAGCATATATATATATATGTATCAGCTGGCCAGGGGGATGCCCTGTGCCTTGTTGTTGTACCCGTAGGGAGTCTGATACATGGTTGTATTTATGTATGCTTTATTGTTGATTGTTTTACGAATTGGGAAACTTATTTTAAGTATTGTTGTACTTTAAATTATATGTTTAAATCGTCGGGCCTAAAAGCGAAAATTTTACCCACTTTTTGATAGCTTCCGCATGCGTTTATCTGTTGTGAGCACGAGGCCTGACATTTTTGGTATCAGAGCTTAAACTGGGATAAGCTCAATTCCTTTGATCACACTTGAGTCTAGGCACAGTGTTGCGTGTTGCATGTGCTTGACTTATATGACTATGTGCT
>KV007754.1:346362-359085 GCA_001598015.1 Dorcoceras hygrometricum
GATATTCTTAAGTACTTGCGAAGGACTAAGAATATGTTCATGGTCTATGGGGGTGGTAAACTGAAACTGGAAGGCTACACTGATTCTAGCTTCCAGTGTGACGTGGATGATTCGAAATCAACCTCTGGATTTGTATTCATGCTCAATGGTGGTGCTGTCTCTTGGAAGAGTTCCAAGCAAGACACCATCGCGGATTCAACCACTGAAGCTGAGTACATTGCAGCATCAGCTGCTGCTAAGGAGGCCGTTTGGATAAGGAATTTCGTCCAAGAGTTGGGCGTCATTCCTAATGGAGTTGGTCCAGTCCCGGTGTACTGCGACAACACGGGTGCCGTTGCGCAAGCAAAGGAGCCTAGGTCTCACCAAAGATCCAAACACATACTGAGAAAATACCACATAATCCGGGATATTGTGGCTAGAGGTGACATAGCAGTTGAGAGAGTCGCCTCTGCAGACAACGTTGCTGATCCACTTACGAAACCCTTGCCTGGACCATTGTTTTAAAAATATCGCGAAACAATGGGACTGCGTCTGATGAGTAGTTGGCTTTAGGGCAAGTGGGAGATTGTTAGAGTAGATGCCCAACTAGCCAACTTGTGGCGTGTGGGTTTTATAGACTCTTGTACAAACAATCTTTATATTTGATATTCGCATTTTATTATATGGCATTATTTACTTTCATTATGTGTGTAATGATTTACAATTGTGTTGAGTAAAGACCTAGAATACACTAAAGCGTATGTTAGATGTGATAGTTGGTATGACGGCTTTCATGAAACACATCTAATAGTCGTTGTGTACTCTAAACGTGTTCCTAGTCGATTGGGCCGTCAAAATGAGGATAAAACCGCCCGAGTTCGAGACTAGTAACTGCGATGCGAAGTACCATGTTTCATTGGTAGGGAACATTGTGATGTTCTGAGCATGAAGATAGATAGTGACCTGATGATCTATCGAACTACCCTCGTTCGGACTTTCCAAGTGGTTACCATTTTTCGAGTGGATAAGTCCGAGGTCTTGGTTGTACTGATTAGTCCTCACGACTCGAAACGTCATTGAGACTCTACATGATAGGCGTCTCACTTTGACCCGTTTGCCGACTCATTTGGGGTCACCAGGCATCGGGATTGGGTGAGACCCCGATGCATGTAGGAGTCGATGCATCGTTGTCGAGGATTCACCGCTCGCAGACATGCGTGGATATCTTATGCTATCTGAGGGGATAATAGTGTATAAATCTCTGGCCAGAGTACTAGAAGTGTTTTAGGTAAATGTGTTTACCTTGTTACACTCGCGATGTCACTATTCGATCTCCAAGATGTACGCATAGCTATCGGATCTCTAGCGACTCTCGATTTACCAATGGTCGTTGATCTGATCGGGATATATGGATTGAAAGGACCGTACTGTGCGCTAACCACGACCGACTGGTTCTTGCAGGCACTATCAGTGATACCTAGGGGATCATGGGGCGATGTTGCTAGACGCTTTACCATGATCCGTTGGGCAGGTCCAGAATTGTGATTCCGGAGCCACAATGGTTGTGGGCCCACGGCTAGCTATATCCCTGAACCATTGAGGGTCACACAAGTACCAGATTCGAGATTCCCACAAGGATACTCAGCTCAATGTGTTGAGCACGAGAAGAGGATTTCGTGATCTAAAAAATTGTTTTTCACATCATAACATTCAGTTTCGGAAACTGAGTCGATCGGTCCGATCTGATCGGCGATCGGAGTTGCGATGAAGTCACAACGATGGATATCGTCATTCAGACCCGGGCCCGTTGGGCCTGTCCAACTCCATCATTAAGTCTATTTAATTAGACTTAATGACTTCATTGAATATACTTGATACTTGAATCAACTAAAACCCTAAACCTACAAGCTAGCCGCCCCCTCCTTTCCTCTCTCACGCCGCCGCCTCCAGTTGTCGCCGGAAATCTGTTTCCGGCCAACTCGACGAGGAGAATCCGTTCGTGCTGATCTCGTCAGCGCTTCTAGTGCATCCTGATGAAGGAGTCTCGGATCTGGTCGTGGACCGGATTGGCGTAAACTACCGCAATCTACCGAGAAGAGCCGAATTATTGTAATTCCGGTTGGAGCCAGGCACAAGTGCCAGCAAGGTAATCCTCTTAAACATCCTATGAATGTCGTAGTTTGTTTATGATTTTTCGTATTGATCGTCTCCCGGTTTTCATTCTATTGTTATTCCGCTGCCTCGCCGGGGGGCGGATCCGGATCCCCAACACTTTCATACAACTGCGAGTCCCTTAGTGTCTGAAACACAAATCTTATATGCTCATTATGCTCTCTATAGCTCCTCGAATACACCAGAATATCATATATGAAGACAATCACAAAGAAATCAATATACTAACTAAAGACGTGGTTCATCAAATCCATGAAGACAACAGGTGCATTTGTCAATCCAAACGTCATCACAAGGAATTCATAATGCCCGTATCTAGTCCGAAACGTCGTCTTTGCTAAATCAGCGTCTCTAATCGGCAATTGATGATAAGAAGGTCGTAGATAAATCTTTTAGTATACTTCTGATCCCTATAGTTGATCGAACAGATCATCTATTCTCGCCAGTGGGTACTTATTCTTAACTGTTGCTTTGTTCAACTGCCGACAGTCTACACACATCCTCATAGATCCATCCTTCTTATTCACAAAGAGAATTGGAGCTCCCAAAGGCTACATACTCGGCCTTCTCTAAAATATCACCCAACTGGTCCTTGAGTTCCCTTAGGTCAGCTGGCGCCAACCGATATGGAGCTCTAGAAATAGGGGCAATCCCTGGCACCAACTCAATGCTGAAATCAATATCCCATCTCGGAGGAAAACCAGGAATCTCATCCAAAAAAACATCTGGGAAATCCCGGACAATTGGAATATCACTCAATTCTAGTCGCAATTCTTTGGTCACATCCAAGGAAATAATCATAAACCCTGCATTCTCAAGTGGTAACAGGCTAAACATCTCTATGGCTGACACAAGTGGAATCTTAGACTACGAATATGCACCGTAAAAATCCAAATTTTCACCCATTCAGGTCTAAACCTCACCAATCCATCGAAACAATCGACAGTGGCTCTATAACTGGACAACACGTCCATACCAAAGATGCAATCGAATTCTCTAATCTCAAAAGAAATCAAATTTGTCACCAGCACGTTCTAATCAAATCTGATCACGCAATCCAACACCATCCCACGAGACAAAAAACTCACACCATCAGGAGTGAAAAAAATTTAACATCACACAGTGGGGTAGCACTCAACCCACACTCATACACAAACAGATCAGATATAAAGGATAGAGCAAGTACTGCAATAAATCCCTCAAGCATATCATCAGCTTTCACCCGAGTCAAGGCATTCACCTGAGCTTGCTGAGGTCCTGAAAACTTAGGTCTAGAAGGTCCTCCAAACCTAGACGCTTCACGAGGTTGGAATCATGGTCGCTGGGATGGGGCAGGAGGTTGTGGCCACTGCAAACAACCACCAGCCGAACCTTGCTGTGACAGATTAGAGGTCAGTACCCTCATCAAATGACACACTCTAATGTCCAGGTTGCTTGCATTTATGGCAAAGACCCTGAACTCCACGGCACTGGGCAGTCAAATTCTTACCCCCGCACTGACTACGCATCCCTTCTCCCAAATCACTTCCTCTCGAACTAACTGAACTAGAAGAACTCTAATTTGATAGTCTCTTAAACTATTTCCCCCAATTCTTGAACCTCTGGCGATTCGAATGTTGCAACGTCTGGTGAGGCTAAAACGCATACATACCTTTAGGCACGGGATGAAAACCTTGTTCAGCTATTGGATGAACCTGCGTCTGTGCATCCAAAAGAATCTCCTCAATGTCAACAACCCTATCCACGGCCTCAGCATAAGTTGAAAGAGAACCAGACAACGCCAACTGAAACTAATCTGGCCTCAAACCTTTCAAGAACTTTTTTCGCTTCGTCCTCTCCTGGTTAGCAATGTGAGGAACATACGCAAGAAGTGAGGAAAAATGTCTAGCATATTCTGCAACATTCAGATTCCCTTGCTTCAGATTATCGAACTCCCTATGTCGGTTGTTGAAATAAGACTCTGGGGTATACTCACAGCGAAAACCAGCACAAAATCTCTCCCAAGTGACCAAGACTCCGGTCTCTCCCATAAATCTGGAAGTACCCTTCCACCAGTGTTGAGCATGCTCCCTTAACTGAAGAACAGCCAACTTCAGTCTCTTCTCCTCATAATACTCCACAGTATCGAACAACTCCTCCATGTGTTCCAACCTTCCTTCAGCCATCAAACCACCTTCGGCTCAAGTAAACGTAGGGGAATTCTTCCTCTGGAACCTAGCCAACACTAGTTCCATTTTACCAATCTGTCTAGTCACATCTTCCACCCCAGCCTCTCCTGTCCATCTCGACGGCGCAAACACACTCAGTTGAGAAACATCCTCATCACTCTCCGGGTCTCTAGGTTCCCCCAACTACCTGCCTCACAACTCTACCTTTTCTTCTCAGCGTCATCTAACCAAGACTCAGAAGGTAAACACATGGGATGATAAATAAATCACAGATATCAAATAAATCACAGATTTAATCATAAATATAAATTCAAACTCTGTGCCTAGACTCAAGTGTGATAGAAATGAATCGATATTATCACAGTTTACGCTATGATCCCAAAAATTTCAGGCCCGATGCTTTAAATAAGAGATTAATTACTCAATTAATCGCAATTACGCGAAAGCTAAAATATGGGTTAAAATTTTTTGTTTCGGCCTGATACTGAAAATATAATTCAAAATACCATCATACTCAAAATATAGATTGTAACTCAAAAATCTACACAACAAAAAAGTACCAAAAATTTATACAAGTATCTCAACGAATACAAAACTCAAGTATAGTATTCACGCAGGGCATCCCCTTGTAAACTAGCTCAATAAATATACATAATTGGGACTCAATATGGGGCTCTACCATCTGACGCACCCCTCGGTCCAGCTGGATTACCTGAAAAACCTGCAAAGGCCAAACAAAAGACCAAAGCAGCCCCAAGAAAGGAAAGAAAATGAGGTCAAACCTCAGTAAGAATAGCACTCAAATAACAGCAATCAGACAATGCATGAAATATCTCAAGTCGTGCAATGCATGAATGACACAAAGAATCATCGGTAATCAGGCACAGCGACTCAGTTGGCAATCAAATATCGATAAATAATCGGAGTCCAAATCACAGCGACTTAGCTAGCAATCATGACACAGTGAAAGCATTGGATTCTCAGTCACAACGACTCAGCGATTAATCGGTTCTCAAAAGAACAAGCTCAATATTTTATGCATGAATGCAAGGTAGAATAAGCGCACAAATAATGCATAATAAATCGAACATAAGCAAATCAGATAATCATGAAGAACAACACGGCTAAGCAAAATCAGCTTACGGTCGGTGCGGATACACAACAATAAATTCACACTGGAAATATTCTCATTCTTATGTCAAAGCTGTTAAAGTAAGCTCAATCCGTACCTTTCGCTGAGCTTGGTACAACACCTCATCTCAGCTTGCAGTAGATCACACCCTACCAGCTCTACCCAAGTCTCGGCCAACAAATCTAGACAATAAACCTCAAGAAAGTATCTAATCTGCCAAGATTATCAAGAAAATCTGCTCTACTCAAGCTTACTAGATCGTGGTCTAAATCCTCGTAGCCCATACCAGCTACATCTAGCCAACAGAGCACTACTCAACTCAAAGATAAACGCAAGGAACAGAAAATAGCACTACCAGAACACCGTTACCTGAACCGTAGCTCAACTTTGTCGAAAAATCTCAAGAACTAGCTCACATAGTTTCTCAGCTATTATCCATATCCGGCCTCCTTCCGAATCCAAACTGGTACAATCTAGCCAACAGAGCACTACTCAACTCAAAGATAAACGCAAGGAACAGAAAATAGCACTACCAGAACACCGTTACCTGAACCGTAGCTCAACTTTGTCGAAAAATCTCAAGAACTAGCTCACATAGTTTCTCAGCTATTATCCATATCCGGCCTCCTTCCGAATCCAAACTGGTACAAGAACGTTGATCTCGAAGATAGGTCTCCAACCGAGGTACTCTCACTCAAATCTGACCAAAAAATCTCTGGCAATCGGGAGAATAATTTATCCGATGAACAGTAGTCATGAGGGTTTAAAGATATAAGTCGGGAACTCACGAGAGAAGATAAGATATGTTTGTCGTAAAATAACTAAGTGCTGGTCAATACTTATATATATATATATATATACTCCCAGTAAAAGCTACAGTAAAGTAAAATCAGCTCAGACTTCTCTACTGTACCATCTCAGGCACACAAAACAGCTCAAGGAGTACGCTGTCTTCAACCAGCACAGTGCTCTGTTGACCAGCTCAGGTACTTCAACAACACACACCCAGCTTGGATGACTCACATGATCCCGTCTGGTCTACAATGCTCAGATCAACTCAGACCTCTCCACTGTTCTAGCTTAAGTACATAGACACCAATACCATATCGCGTTCCAACAGACCAGATCGGAGCTTCCAGTACATCTCTAGGATGAATCAAACTTTCACAACACAGGAAACCTCAGAGCTGATCATCCCTAAGCTGGTATCCCCGAAAAAACCAGCTCAGCGAAATAGCCCAGCCTAGAGATATACTCTCAGTCCAGCTCACGCCCGATCTGCTCCAAACCCAAACCCTAAAGTTACCAACAACTTACACCAAAACTGGTCTTGGTTTATCCTCAAAACTCACCAACAGACCTCTAAGCTGGTACCAGATTACACTGGACTTGGAACAATTTACCTGTCAGGCCCCGTGCTAATTACTAACAATTAACACATAATAAGCGCATAAACACGGAAGCTTAAAATCAGGGCTTAAAAATTTTTCGAAATACTATGGGCCTGAACTTCAAATCATACATTAAAAATATTCAATACTCAAAATATGAGTTAGCTCGAACTCATACAACAAGTAACCACATAATATCAATTCTAAATACAGATCCCCAATACATGATAACACGGGGCATCCCCCGGTTCAATACATATCATATATAGACTGGGACTCAGGGACGTGGGGATCGACAGCTGAACTGCCACTCTGCCCAGCTTGGTTACCTGAAGCTCCTGCAAATGGGAAACGCAGACCCAAACAAGACAAAAGCAGGAAACAAGTACGAGGTCAAGCCTCAGTACGAAGAGCTATCAAAGTAGATAAACATGCAACATGCTATAATCAATGCTATGAATGCATGAGGGCTATCAAGAAATCGGATAGCTAGACCAGTCTATCAACTGGCAACTCAAATCAAGCCTCTATACCACGCACAGCCAATCAGCCGGTGGAAATCATCTGTCCGTGATCATCGGGGCCCGTCAGCCCATCACAGCTCGGTGGTAGACACTCGAATCCGGTAGTCACCACTCCGACGATAGCGTTGGACTTTTCGGGCACGACTCAACAGTCGGCCAGTCACAACGTGGCACCCAATCAGGTAATCAAATCAATCTATCAATTCAGGCTCAAGATGTATGCATGAATGCCATTCAATATCAATGCTTGATGCATACAATTCATAATACGTGCAAACAGAATGTATAAATCAAGCAATTCATCAAACTGTTCCACGTAACCACATAGCAGCAAAGTCACGGATTTCACAACATTGAAATATAGACATGTTCACGCTTAAATCTGCTAAGGACTGCTCAATCGTACCTCGAATCCACAAATTCTACCTCACAAATTCGAACAGGGCACGACAGCACTCACAACCAGAAACCAGCAGCTTTCGCGATCTTCTCCAAGGTCGTTCTGTAGCTTCAAATGGGTAGCAATCGAAAGAGAAGTTCACAGGGAACCCAGCGCCACCGAAATCACTCAAATCTTCGGCGGAGAACGACGAAAATCTAGGGAAGAAATGTCTCGGTGAACAGTAGCTCGACGAGGGTTTGAGAAAGAAGATAAGAAATATCTGGCTCTCAATTATTCTAAGTGTCGATCAACACCTCTATAAATATACATCTCAAATCTCTCGACTGCTGCTCACCAATCCAGTCGTCTTGAACCGTAGCAACCTTACGACTGGCACTCATGCTTCCTACAACAAACCAGACGCAACAAACCAGTCGCAACTATCCAGTCGCAAGCTATCCAGTCGCAAGCTATCCAGTCGCAAGCTATCCAGTCGCAACTATCCAGTCGCAACTATCCTCGAAACGCAGAGTTTCAACTAAACCAGACGACGTCGCGTTGCTTCCTCGACTGGTTCCTCAATTCCACAGCTCATCACCCAGTCGCAATACAATTCCTCCCACGACTGGTTCTTCAATTCATCGACTGGTCATTCTCTCACGAGCGCAACGACTGCCAGACACAACACAAGCGCAACAACTGATTTTCCATTTCCACCATCTGCAAGCTACAGTAACCATCAAATTCCAAATCCTACCAGTCGTTGGCTACAGTACGGTTGATTCAATACTTGGAGGAATTCGACAACTCTATAACTTCAAAATTCACGTGGCTAAACCCAAACAATAAAATTAACCACTAATCTAAATCTGAATCCTCACATTCTCCCCACCTTAAGGGATTTCGTCCTCTAAATCAAAGGTAAGCTCAGGGAAGAAACAATCAAACATGCAAATCTGCACCAGCAGCTACTCAAATTCGAAGCTAAAACCAGAAGTTTACCTGGAAATGTTGTACGATCAGTGCTCAAACAGATGAGGCCAATCCTGCCGCATCTTTTCCACAACTTCCCAGGTTGCTTCTTCTCGGCCATGCTTGCTCCATTGGACCATCACCAATGGAATTATCTTGTTCCTCAGCTGTTTCTCCTTCCTGTCCAAGATCTGCACCGGATATTCGACATAACTCAAGGCAGAATCCAGCTCAACTTCGTCAGTTATCAAAACATGGGACGGATCCGGCTCATACTTTCTCAACATTGACACATGAAACACGTCATGCATCGCGGCTAACTCCTCGGGCAGCCTCAGTCTATAAGCCAATTGTCCAATCCTCTCGATAATCTCAAAGGGACCAACGAATATGGGAGCCAATTTGCCTTTAAATCGGAATCTCATCACGCTCTTGAAAGGAGAAATATTGAGAAACACATGATCGCCCACCTCAAACTCTAACAGTCGACATCTACGGTTCGCATAACTCGAGAAACGGTCTTGGGCAGCCTTCATTCTACTTCGGATCAAATCAATTTGGTCTTTCATGTGCTGAACAAACTCTGGTGTAGAAAGCTGTCTCTCGCCAACTTCTTCCCAACAAATTGGGGATCTGCACTTTCGACCATACAACGCCTCAAACGGAGCCATTCCAATAGTGACTTGGTAGCTGTTGTTATACGAAAACTCCACCAAGGAAAGCGAATCCTGCCAGCCACCGCTGAAATCCATCACTACCGCTCGCAGCATATCCTATAAAGTCTGGATAGTCCGCTCAGACTGTCCGTCCGTCTGTGGGTGATAGGCTGTGCTCATCGCCAATCTCGAACCCATTGCTGCTTGCAGACTCTTCCAAAAGCGAGAAGTGAACCTCAGATCTCTGTCAGACACTATCGAAACCGGAACTCCATGCAATCTAACCACATGGTCGATGTACAATTTCGCCATCTATTTCATCGAACACCTCACATCATAGGGAATGAAATGGGCTGACTTCGAGAGTCTATCAATCACAACCCAAATCGCATCGCATCCCCTACTCGATCGAGGTAAATGAGTCACGAAATCCATGGCGATGTGCTCCCAATTCCATTGGGGCACCTCCAAGCTGTGCAGCAAACCACCAGGTCTCATCCTCTCAGCCTTGACCTGCTGGCAATTCAAACATCTAGCAACAAAAGCAGAAATGTCGCTCTTCATACCTGCCCACCAGTAGTGAGACTTCAAGTCATGGTACATCTTTCGCTCGCCTGGATGCACACTGTACCGACTACAATGCGCTTCATTCATGAGGGTCTCCTTCAAATCAATCAGGTTCGGAACTACTAATCTCCCTCTGAATCTCAAACATCCATCAGAAGCAACAGAGAAATCATCAGACTGACCCGACTGCGCCTTAATCCTCAACTCATGGATATAGGGGTCGGTCCTCTGCGAAAAAAAAAGGGGCATTCGTCAATCCAAACGGCATGACAAGAAACTCAAAATGCCCATATCGAGTCCGGAAGGCTGTCTTTGCCACATCAGCGTCTCTAATTCGCAACTGGTGATAACCAGAGCGCAAGTCAATCTTCGAGTAAACAACCGATCCCTGCAGCTGATCGAACAAGTCATCAATCCTCGGCAGAGGATACTTGTTCTTCTCTGTGGCCTTATTCAACTGTCTGAAGTCCACGCACATCCTCATAGTGCCATCTTTCTGCTTCACAAAGAGAATCGGAGCTCCCCAAGGCGACATGCTCGGTCTGATGAAGCCTTTCTATAAGAGATCGCTCAACTGTTCCTTCAGCTCTTTCAACTCTGCAGGCGCCAACCGGTAAGGAGCTCTAGAAATCGGGGCGGTACCAGGCACCAACTCAATACTGAAGTCTATCTCACGTCGAGGAGGGAATCCAGGAATCTCATCTGGAAACACGTCGGGAAACTCTCGAACAACGGGGATGTCGCGCAACTCCAATCGCTGCTCCTGGGAACTATCAAGTGCATAGATCATGACTCCTGCATTACCTAGCGATAGCAGGCTAAACATCTCCATAGCGGATACTAGGGGAATATTCGACCTCGAATCCGTGCCGTAGAAATCCCACCTCTCACCCGTATCAGGGCGAAATCTCACCACACCATGGAAGCAATCAACGGTAGCCTTATAGCTAGATAATACGTCCATTCCCAAAATACAGTCGAAATCTCTAATCCCCAACACAATCAAATTTGTCACCAACACATGTTCATCAAACCTAATCAGGCAATCTACTACTACCTCTCGGGACCACAGGTTCACACCAGCAGGAGTAGACACAGAAACAACATCACACAGTGGGGAAGAACTCAACCCACGCTCAAACACAAACATCTCAGATATGAAAGAGTGTGATGCACCAATGTCAAACAAAACTCTCGCAGGATAATCATAAATAGAGCATGTACCTATAATCACCATGCCCGACGTCTCTTCAGCCTGGTCCAACGACAAGGCGTTCGCCTGCGCCTACTGGGGAATTTGAAACAGGGGTGGGGAAGGTCCTCCAAAACGTGACGGCTCACGAGGCTGAAAACCAGATCGCTGGGACTGCGCAAAAGGTTGCTGTCGCTGAGAAGAACCACTAGCGGAACCCTGCTGCGACTGACCAATATATCGTCCTCCAATCGAAGGACACGCTCTAGCAAAATGTCCCGACTGACCACAAAGATGGCAGAGTCCTCTAACTCCACGACACTCCGAAGTCTCGTGTCTCCCTCCGCACTGACTACAAAATCCGCCGCCAGAACCACCACCTGAACCACTGCCAGAACCCGAGCTCACGGAACCAGAGGAACTCGAATGGCCCTTCTTCTTGAATTGCTTCCCTCGAGGTCTGAACTGTTGGCGACTCGACTGCTGTGACCCCTGAGGAGATTGATACGACTGCGACACCGCCTGAGCTGGCTGAGAAGCACGCACGATCGTCTGATGCACTGGAGCCTCAGGATCCATCAAACTCTCCTCGATATCCACTGCATTGTTCACAGCTTCCATAAAAGTTGCCGGGGACCCAGACAGTACCATCCGATAAAGGTCAGGTCTCAAGCCCTTCAAGAACTTGTTCCTCTTCGTTCGCTCTTGGTTCGCCACAGCTGGCATGTACACTAGAAGCGCAGAAAACCGCCTCGCATACTCGGCCACACGCATATCACCCTGCTACAAATTATCAAACTCACGCTCTCGGCTAGCGAAGTAGGACTCTAGAGTGTATTCACGTCGAAAAGCCTCACAGAAAGCATCCCAAGAGAGCACCGTCCCACTATCTCGAAGCATCCTAGAAGTACTCCTCCACCAGCGCTGCGCATCATCTCGCAGCTGCAGTACTGCCAACTTCAGTCTCTTTTCTGGGGCGTACTCCAGGGTATCAAATAGCTCCTCCATCTGAACAAGCCACGCCTCAGCCCTAGCGCCACCCTCAGTACCGGCCAACGTCGGTGGGTTCGTCCGCTGAAATCGGGCTAAGACTAACTCCATTCCACCTATCTGTCTAGTGACGTCCTCAACCTGATCGTCATCACTACCTGCTCTAGACTCCTCTACGGAACGTCTAGTCCTCCTACCTCCTTCTCATCTCGGCGGCATCTAAACGAGCCTAGAGGTAAGATCTCACAGCAGATATAATAACAAAACAAATAATAAATCACATAAGTCACAGAGGCAATCAAAATCAAATCAAAACTCTGTGCCTAGACTCGAGTGTGATCAAAAGAAATCGAGCTTATCCCAGTTTAAGCTCTGATACCAAAAATGTCAGGCCCCGTGCTAATTACTAACAATTAACACATAATAAGCGCATAAACAGGGAAGCTTAAAATCAGGGCTTAAAAATTTTTCGAAATACTATGGGCCTGAACTTCAAATCATACATTCAAAATATTCAATACTCAAAATATGAGTTAGCTCGAACTCATACAACAAGTAACCACATAATATCAATTCAAAATATAGATCCCCAAATACA
>KV007754.1:359687-371960 GCA_001598015.1 Dorcoceras hygrometricum
CTCAAAGCTGCTAAGGGCTGCTCAATCGTACCTCGAATTCACAAATTCTACCTCACAAATTCAAACAGGGCACGGCAGCACTCACGACCAGAAACCAGCAGCTTTCGTGATCTTCTCCAAGGTCGTTCTGCAGCTTCAAATGGGTAGCAATCGAAAGAGAAGTTCACAGGGAACCCAGCGCCACCGAAATCACTCAAATCTTCGGCGGAGAACGACGGAAATCTAGGGAAGAAATGTCTCGGTGAACAGTAGCTCTACGAGGGTTTGAGAAAGAAGATATAAGGAATGGCTGGCTCAAAATAATTCTAAGTGTCGATCAACTCTATAAATATACATCTCAAATCTCTCGACTGCTGCTCACCAATCCAGTCGTCTTGAACCGTAGGAACCTTACGACTGGCACTCATGCTTCCTACAACAAACCAGACGCAACAAACCGGTCGCAACTATCCAGTCGCAACTATCCAGTCGCAAGCTATCCAGTCGCAAGCTATCCAGTCGCAACTATCCAGTCGCAACTATCCTCGAAACGCAGCGTTTCAACTAAACCAGACGACGTCGCGTTGTTTCCTCGACTGGTTCCTCAATTCCACAGCTGTTCACCCAGTCGCAATACAATTCCTCCCGCGACTGGTTCTTCAATTCATCGACTGGTCATTCTCTCACGAGCGCAACGACTGCCAGACGCAACACAAGCGCAACAACTGATTTTCCATTTCCACCAGCTGCAAGCTACAGTAACCATCAAATTCCAAATCCTACCAGTCGTTTGCTACAGTACGGTTGATTCAATACTTGGAGGAATTCGACAACTCTATAACTTCAAAATTCACGTGGCTAAACCCAAACATTAAAATTAACCACTAATCTAAATCTGAATCCTCACATTACCTCAACCAGTTCGCACAAAATCTTAGACCAGCTGGTAACAAAACTGATTCCTATTAACCCTAATCCTCAAGCTAAAACATCACCACTGGTACCTCATAAATCAGCTCTGATAAACAGTGCTCAAAACCATGATTCAACCAAATATAACCCGCACTGAAATCCGAACAGCTCATACTATCAGCTTAGCACAATACTCTGGACCAGCACACATCTAAGCTAGTCTCTTCACCAGTAGCTTACTCAACTGAAGTATCTATTTGGATTAAACACTAATCTACTCTGGTTAACTCGAAATTACCCTCTAATAATTCCAGTTCTCACAGAAGCAGTCTTCCATAGCTCTATAACTAGAAAACACATCCATGCCCAAGATGCAATCAAAATCTTTCATCTCCGACTTAATGAAGTTGGTCATCAACAACTTACCATCAAAATTAGTTACATAGTTCAACACTATCTCATAGGAAAAGAAACTCACATCGGAAGGAGTTGCGACCGACAAACATCACACAAAGGATCTGTATTCAAAGCATACTAATATACGAATGCATCATACAAAAACGAATGCGATGCTCCTATGTCAAAAACTCGTGCAGGAAAATCGAAAATAGTGCAAGTACCTGCAATCACTCCTTCGGGCACATCCTCAACTTGCTCCCTCATCATTGAATTCACCTGAGCTTGTTGTGGCCCTCAGAACTAAGATAGAATGCCCTCTGAACCTCGATGAACCAGGCTGCTAAAAAGATCCTCAAGATCTCGCAAACCCGACCTCTATGGCTGTGCCAGAGAAAGACGACCCCAGAAGACCCACCGGTCTGACCCTACGGAGGTGGAGTGAAAATCCGACTTCCTTCCTGAGGACACATACTAGCAAAGTGTTTGTACTGTCCACAGGTATGGCGAACACCTTGATCTCCAACACTCTGCATTGTTGGATGTTTACCTCCACATTGACCACAGAACATAGCCCTGGAACTACCACTACTAGAACCATTGGAGCCAGAAGAACTAGAAATCGATCTGTTCTTGAACTGCTTTCCTCTGGGCTTAAATCTATGGCGACTCGACTGATGAGAAATCTGAGGAGGCTGAAATTGATACATCCCCAGAGGCATGGGATGAAAACCTTGAGTATCCGGCGGCTGTACTTGAGACTGCATATTCAGTAAACCCTCCTCAATATCGATCGCCCTGTTCACAGCATCGGCATAAGTAGTAAGGGAACCATCCAACATCAAAGGAAAAAGATCCATCCTCAAGCCCTCCAGAAACTTATTCTGCTTTGCCTTCTCCTGACTGGCGATGTGAGGGACGTAGGAAAGAAGAGAAGAAAACTATCTGTCATACTTCACTTTCAGATTTCCTTGCACTATGTTATTGAGCTCTCGCTCCTTGTCATTGTAATATGACTCCGTAATATACTCCAGTCTAAAGGCCGCACAGAAACTCTCCCACGAGATCACTAAACACATCTCTCTCTTAGCTCGGAATACACCGTTAAACCATCGTTGTGTATGCTCACTCAACTGAAATGTATCCAAGATTAGTCGATGCTCCTCATCATAGTTGACTCTATCAAACAGTCCTTCCATATGCTCCAACCAGCCCTCAGCAACAACACCTCCCTCGGCACTGAAAACGTCTGAGGGTTCATTCTCTGGAACCTACTAAAACCAGCTCCATCTCATCCACACGGGGATGCCAAAGTATCTACCTCATCCTCAACTTATCTTGTACGCCTACGCATGGGAACACTCGGCTGAACTACATATTCGTCTCTATTCTGAGCCCAGACTCCTATGTAACTTGTTACCCGCTCTACCCCTCCTTGTAGGTGCCATCTACGAGACACCAAGGTGATTAGACACATGAGGTAGGTAAAGAACGTAGTCAAGCACATTCAAGAAAACAAATATGGTGCCTAGACTCGAATGAACTTAGAAAAGAGATTGAGCTTATCTCAATTTAAGCCCAAATACCAAAATGGCAGGCCGATGCTCGTAATCCAAGGTTAAGCATACAATTAACGAAATAATGTGGAAGTTTAAAAGCGAGTTAAAATTTTCTTTTTGGCCTGAACATAAAATACAAATTGAAAATATGCAAGTACTCAAAATAAGGGCTTTATAACATAAACCAAAAGATACCATGTGACGTGGAATCCCAACAATACATGTATATCATCATGATACAAACATCGAATGAAGTACTGTCAGTCCCGGTGCACAACACAGAGTTAATCACGCAAAATACAATCGCGGAAGCATTTAAATAGTGGCTAAAAATTTTCGCTTTGTCCTGACTTAGAAAATCATAAGTTAAAATAGAACGATACTCAAAATACTGGTTTTACAACGAAAGAAAACCAACCACAACAGATACAAACATATAGAGCGACTACTAATAATATAGACCTACAAGTCTCTCCCTCAACATAGATACAAATTAGTAATAGAACATCACATCGGGCATTCCCCGAAGGCTGCTCTACTGCATAATATAAGTAATATACATAACTGGGACACTCTATCCACCTCCGGGGTCAACTCGAGCTGGGCCATCTCCACGACCAGCTGAGAAACCTGGAAAACATGGACAACACACAGGAAAACAAACAATCCAGTCCCAGAGGGACATGGGTCAAACTCCAGTACGGAGAGCAACTGAAAAACAGCTAATAGACAGCAACAGATAATATGGAGATGCTACACAAGAGGCAGTTGAGTACAAAACAGAAGGCTACAACCGGAACAGGGAGCCAAAGGAACTCAAGATTAGCTCAACGCTAATAACAGATCAACTGATAGATAGTAGCCACGATGTGTGTGAGTATATGCAAGATTAGCTCAACGCTAATAACTAGATCAACTGATAGATAGTAGCCACGATGTGTGTGAGTATATGGGAGCTACCCACTCGTCTTAACACAGAGTACAAGATGCACAACGATCACTCAACCAGTTGTTGCCCAACTCATGAGGTGTGGTAGCTATCCACTCGGCTCATAGCGGCTAACAAAACCCAGCAAGGAGATGAGGAGAATGGTATTGCCGCTCGTCCTCAAAACAAGCATCCTGGTACAAATAGATTAGCAAGATGAAACAAGGCTAGCAAGATCTGAGATCGACATGATAAATGCGTGTATGCAAATGCAACAGATAACGACAATCAACGAAATGGCATACATTGCACAACATACATAATTATCCATTCCAATCACAATCTTTAAATCAAGCTCACATCTGTACCTTAGTTATGAGCTACAATTACCACAACAAAGTCCCGAGCCCCCAAATTTGAAACCTGCTTAGCCAAACACAAGCAAAGACTCAGGAACAGTAACACAGAAAACACAAACTGGGAGCTACGAGCTCCACCAGCTGTGTCCTACCCTTTTAGCACAACAGACAGCTCTAAACGAAGCATAAGGTAGGATCTAGCTCTTACCCGAAAGAACTACCTGAACGGAAAAGCAAAGCTGCCGAAATGATAACAGACTACACAAGGAAGCTCCTTTTGCGATCTTCTTCCAGCTTAACTGAAGCCTTCAAAAAAGGTATAATAAGAAATGCCTTGTCAAGGGGAGTCCAACGCTACCACTCTTGCTCCAATCTGAGTCTTCTACCATCGGTAATCACAGAAGATAAGCTTCGATGAACAGTAGCTAAGGTATCGCGACAGAGTAAGGTTACGGGAAATATTTCTAAGTGTTTGGGAAAATATCGCGTTCAAATGGTCAAAGTGCTCTATATAACAACTTATGTTCCCCAAATCTGATGAACAGTAACCACCGACAACCTTGGCCCAAAGCTGATTCCCACTCAGATCTGATTACCACTCCAGATCTAGACCACACAGTAAAACAGATTTGAACTTCCTTCAAAACGATATCGCACCAAAAGTCCACTATTCCACTAAACACGTCATCCCGCTAACACCAAATATGCTATCGCTAAATGGCGCTGCATCGCAACTCAGATTTGGATGACCAGATCTCACACAAGTACTAACCACCGTTGAGTAATACCCATAATGACACCGCACTACCTTCCGGTCTAGAAAACCCGGAACCGATCTACACCAACCCTCAAACCAAGGCCAGTTCGCACAGTGCTAACAACTTATGCATCTCAAATCTGGTTTCTCCCAAACGATGGCGTTTTGCTACCTGCACAGGACATTCAACCAGCGAACTCCAATTACTTTGCGACAACCAGATTTCACCACTAGCTTCGATTACAATCAACCAACGCCAAAGCCGAATTTACCAACCAGCACATCTCAACTCTCCAAATCTGACTACTACTACGCAAAACTCTACAACTGTCCAGATTGGTTCCATACACAAATATAAAGAGAAACCCGATACGCTCACCCAGCATACCAGCTCAAAGCTGATCCATCCCATATCTGTTCTCGCCAAATTTGGTCTATACTAAACCCGATTAATTAACTCAATTAATCCAATAATCTTTCGGGTCTCACATCTCTCCCCAACTGAAAATAAAATTTCGTTCTCGAAATCAAAGAACAACTCCAAAATTGAACAAAACTCGACAAAACCACAACAATCTCTAACACACAACAGGAGGCTACTGACCAAGAGTTCAAGATAACTGGGAAGACAACAACAAGCAAACTAGCTACTGAAATTAATGCAAGATATACTCAAACAGATGAGGCCATTCACGTTGCATTTTATCCTCTAGCTCCCACGTAGCTTCTTCTATACCATGTTTGCTCCACTGGACCATCACCAAAGGAATGGTATTGTTCCTGAGCTGCTTCTCGTTTCTGTCCAAGATCTGCAAGGGATACTCAAAATAACTCAAAGTCCGATCAAGTTCCACCTCGTCAGTTCGCACCACATGGGAAGGATCTAGCTCATACTTTCTCAACATAGACACATGAAACACATCATGCAATGAGGACAGATCTAGCGGCAACAACAAGCGATAAGCCAAAGGTCCGATCCTCTCTACACATCTCAAATTTGGTTTCTCCCAAACGACGGCGTTTGGCTTCCCACGCAGGACATTCAACCAAAGAACTCCAATTACTTTGTGACAACCAGATTTCACCACTAGTTTCGATTACAATCAACCAACGCCAAAGCCGAAGTTACCAACCAACACTTCTCAACTCTACAAATCTGACTACTACTACGCAGAACACTACAACTGTCCAGAGCTGTTCCATACACAAATATACAGAGAAACCCGATACGCTCACCCAGCATACGAGCTCAAAGTTGATCCATCCAAGATCTGTTCCCACCAAATCTGGTCTATACTAAACCCGATTAATTAACTCAATTAATCCAATAATCTTTCGGGTTTCACAGTACACGGGGCATTCCTCGATAAATTGTTCGACGAAATAGTTATATAAATATCACTGGGACACTCGATAAACTGCTCGGGGCTCCACTAGATGATGCACCACCTGGGCCAGCTGAAGTACCTGGGTAACTTGAATGGCAAACAACACAACCAAACATCGGCGGAGGGACAAGGGGTCTAACCCCAGTACGGAGAACGAAGTAAACTAACAAAAAAATTACATATGATATATGCAACGTGCTATGAAAATGCATGTCTGGTAGAAAGAACATCGGGACCAAACCGGGGCCAAAATAAACGGCGAGCATCAACATGTGGCAACATCATGGGGAATTCGGGAGCTACCCGGGCATTTCCAACTAGAAATTGATGTGTCTCTTCATCACGAGTGATGGGAGCTACCCCTCCTGCCACGATGACATAACAAGGTGTCCTACGACCACCCACCACCACCGTTCCATGCCTCAAAAACTAAGGGGGTGGGAGCTACCTGGCGCATCCTTAGTGCTATCACTCATGAGCATGAACATCAACAAAACACTCCACGAGGAAGCAACTCATCTTAATGCATCAGCTAGCAAAGGATCATCGTGGCTCAATATGAGATATGCATGTGTTTTATGCCATGACATGCTCAACATGTAACACAAGCAGTAGTACTGATCAGATTACACAGCACTTAGACAGCACATAGCCCATACTCATACTCTATGAAATCTGAAAATACCAGTTCCAATCCGTACATCAAATACTGACCAACAATACCTCACAACAACTCACAAAAAGAGCAAAAAACCAACACAAGAACATCTCCTGCAACTGAAATAATCATCTCTAGCCAAATGTATTTTTCTTCCCCCAATCTCATGGAGAAATATCGGCAGAAACGTTCAAATCAGCCACCAAGCTACAATCTGATAAAAATACACGAAATCATCTCGGGAAAAATACAACTGAAACAGATCCGAGAGCTACCAGCTCAACCCAGCTTGAACTTACTCCCAAAAAATGATTACGGTTTTAAACAAAGCTAAGAACTAAGACTTCCACTTAGTGGAAGTCGCTACCTGAATCGGACAAACAACTTGTCGGAAATCACGAAAATTCTTATGTTTAGACTATCATCGTGCTCTCTCTTCCAGCAAACCACTAGCTCCAAGATTTATAGAGAAAATTCGGGTTTGAATAGGGGAACCTAGTGGTAACCTTCCTCCAATCTTAGTCGTCTACCATTCGGATATCGAATAAGATAAGGTTCGGTGAACAGTAATGAAGGTTTCACGATGGGGTATCAGCTCGGGCTCTCGAGGGAAAAAGAAAATATCCAAATATCAGAAATGACTAACAGTTGGTCAAAGTATAAGTATAAACAACTTAAGATCCCACGATCTGATCTACAGTACCCACCGAACAGCTCAGGCCTCTAAGTTGATACCAGCTCAGGACATGGAGTACTACTCTAAGCTAACTCTCTATTCAGTTCTTACCAAATATATACGCTACAAAATCAGCACAACATCAAAAGATTAGCACAGAGCTTATGTGCTAACAGCACAGGACCAACAAGATCAGCACGGAGCCCTCAGATCAGCTTAGCACCTGCACAGTAACATTAGATCGCATCAATAGATCAGATCGTGCACTGGTCAGCTCATCCACTACTACTAAATAGGCCTTTAACACGCGCAATAGACAACGGATTCATACAGAATTGTTGTTTTTAATTTATTAACATTTTTTTTGTTTATGAGCGCGTTTCCTAACAAAAAAACTATGGTTTTTAAAAAAACCGATGTCTTATGGTATTGTTTTCTAGCAACGACAACGATTTTATTAAAGCCGTTCTCATTTTTGCGTGTTTTTAAAAAATGATGTCGGGAAATGACAACGATGTCGTAACAATCATTGTCATTGAGCGTGTTTTTAAAACCAATGATAACTGTTTCTTTCAATTCGTTGTTGTTTGAGCATGACAACAGAATTGTCTTGATTTTGTTATTCTTATTAAACTTCATGTTTTACTTTTGAATAATAAAACTATTTGTTTATTTAATAATTTCTAGCAACTTTTTTCATTAACATTGATGTGTATATACATCTAAATTTATGAAAATATATAGTGATTTTGTTATATGTAATTTGTTAAAGTTTAACTTTTTTTCATAGTGGAGAAATTGTTCATTATAATCGAGTCTCAAATAAGGAATATTAAATATCAGACAGAATAAGCCATGTATGTAATATTATCTTTGATTTTTTAGTTTGCTATTTGTTCTTCGAAAATAAAAGCAGAGAGAACATATTTTCAAGACAAGGAATACAAATATTTTCATAATTATCGTCTCTGAATTTTCTCCTTCGATTCCTTTAATTGGTCAGTAACATAGCCATATTTCGATCGTCTCTTGCCTGTTCTTGTGTTTTAACATTGAAACTGAAGATGATCTATGATGAACGGTTTTGAGCTGTCCTGCATAGTTGGGTGTTACGCTGGTTTTTTGTCGCGAGCTGTTTATGGGTAAATAGCTTAGGAGTGAGTAGCTCTGGTAGGCGCTGTGTAGCGTAGCTTATGCGAACTGGAATCTTAGCTGGATTCAGCTTAGGGTTGTTCGGGGTGCTCTGATCTGAATGTTCAGATCGTAAGTGTTGTGATGCGTCGCTTAGTGGTATCAACTTAGGCATAAGCTGGTAGTAGCGTCCAGTGTAGGCCAGTGTTATTTTCTGTCTTCAGATTGGATGAGAGTAGTTTGTAGTTATGATACCAGTCGTGAGATGCTTCTGGGGAAAATAACTTAGGAGTGAGCAGCTTTGGGAGGTGCTGTGCAACGTAGCTGATGTGAACTGGAGTCTTAGATGGATTCATCTTAGGGATGTTCTGGGTGCCCTGAGGTGAATTTTCAGATCGTGAGTGTTGTGCTGAGTCACTTAGTGGTATTCTCTTAGGTATAAGCTGGTAGTAGTGTCCTGTGTAGGTCAATGTTGTTTGCTGTCTTCAAACTTGGATGAGAGCATTTTGTAGTTATCAGACCAGTCGCGAGTTGTTTCTGGGGTAAACAACTTAGGATTTAGCAGCTCTGGAAGGCGTTGTGCAGTGTAGCTGATGCGAACTGGAGTCTTAGCTGGATTCAGCTTAGGGATGTTCTGGGTGCTCTGAGCTGAATTTTCAGATCGCGAGTGTTGTTCTGCGTCTTTTAATCGTATCAGCTTAGGCGTAAGCTGGTAGTAGCTTCCTGTGTAGGCCAATGTTTTTTGCTGTGTATCAGATCGGGTGTGAGCTGGCTTAGCTCTTCTGAGCTGGATGGTGCGAGAAATGCATGCACAAGAGTTGAGCTGAGTGCACGAGCTGATATGTGAGTGCGAACTGTATGGAGAGAATGAGCTGGGCAGTGAGGGTGTATGTTCTAAGAGTGTAATCTGTGTGAGCATGATCTAAGTAGCAAGCATAATCTGTGTAACCTGTCTTGCGGGTGTAAGTTTTCCCGAGGGTGTAAGCTGTCCTGAGAGTGTAATCTGTGTGAGCGTGATCTGGGTTTCAGCTTGGAGACCCGAGGTTATCGGTGGCACTTTAGATCCGATCATGGTGATTTAAGTATATATATTTACTTTGACCATGTGCACGTCATTCACTTCCAACACTTAGCGTATTTTCTCGAGAGAGAGAGAACCTTACCCTGTAGCGAAACCCTTACTGTTCACCAAACCCTATCTTCTTCGATTGCCGGCGGTAGACGTCTTAGCTTGGAGCAAGGCGGGTAGCGTCCATACCGCTTTTGGAGCCGTTGGTTTTCTGGAAAAGTGAGCGCGGCATAGGCAGGGCGTACTGATTTTTCGCGATTTTCGACTAGTTGGTTCTTCATCTCCGGTAGCATCTACGGGTATGTGTTAGTTCTTTTTATGCGCCTCGTTTAGAGCGAGTTATCGTATTTAATTGAGGGTGTAGGTTCGAGCTGGTAGCTCCCAGTTTTGTTTCTGTCATAGTTAGTCCCCGAGATGTGTGGTTGAGCACGTTGTAGCTTTGTGGTTGTTCGAGCATCTCTGTCGAGTTTCTCCATGAGAGCTGGAGGAGCATTATATGTATAACGCGAGCTGTTGGTGTTTTATTATTCTTTTACGATATGTTTGACGTATTTGTTGCTCAGGAGTTAAGGTATGGATATGAGCTTATATTTACAGCTTTGAGATAGACATGGATGTATCGGTATGCGTGCTGGTATGCTGAGCAGTGTGTATGCTTGTTGATGTTTTATGTTGTTACTTGAATATTATGTTTGTATTGGGATACTTGTATTTTTTGACTGATTTCTGCATTAGTACTGTCTCTTGGGCTCAGAGACCACTCGATGGTAAATTGGTTGTCTACAACTTTTATCCATGATATGGAATACAGGTAGTTGCAGTGACCATTTATCGTTCAAAGTGCAGGAAACTAATAAGGTCATTGATTCTACCGGATGTGTGAAGCACTTGTTTGTGAAGTTCCTGAGAAGTATTTATGTATTCTGAACGTAAATCTATTTGTAGAAGGTTACTGGCAGATTTGGGTTTTCTGTTCAGGTAGTGCTTTGAGTAAGTACTAGATCCTACCTTGCGCTTCGTTTAAGAGCTAGTTGTTGGGCTAGAAAGGGAGATTTGAGCTACTGGTTCCTAGTTCGTAGTTCTGTGCTACTGTTCCTGAGTATTGTCGTTGTTGGTGGCTTAGCAGGTTTTAGATTTGAGTTGCTGGGGACTTTGCTGTGGTAATTGTAGCTCAGAAAGCTAAGGTACGGATTTGAGCTTGTTTACAGCTTTGGGATTTGGCATGGATATAGGTGTATGTTTGCTGGTTTGCGTGTATTGTATGTTGTTGTATTGTCGTTGCTTACTGCTGGTCTCTATGCTGATTTATGTAAGCTTTTGCATGGGAATACACGCTTTTTCCACGCTTGAGCTCATATCTGTTAGCCCTTTTTTGTTTTTGTGCTACCAAGAGCTGTTGTTGAGGACGAACGGCAATATCGTGCTCCTCATCTCCCTGCTGGTTATCTGTTAGCCACTATGAGACGAGTGGATAGATACCACGCTCTCATGAGCTTTCGCAAAATCAGGTTGAGTTATCTGTTTATGTTATGGTACCGTGTGTTGAGACGAGTGGATAGCTACCACGCTCTCACATGCTTCGTGACCACTTCCCTTTTTTTGATCTGTTGTGTAACGCCCCAAAAATCCATAGGACCACATTTATGCATTTCATAAATCACATGGGCCACTTTGGCAATTTTTAATTATCATGTATCTGCTGAATTGTTTATTTCAGCAAGAAAGATTGCGCTGCAGCTCATTTCAGCAGGTAACTCCAAACAGCAATGCACGAGCTGATTTATAAATCGATTGGAAAATGTTTTAAGGAGGTAAAATGATTTCTTTTGAAAAGGGTTTGGTGTTTTATAAATTAAAATACTATGAAGGGAATTTTACTAACTTTTAGGAGTGTGTCATGCTTGATTTACAAGTAGCTTGCCACTAATCCCTTTCATATAAAAACCTGTTTTCAAAGTAAGACTTTTATCATTTGCAAAGAAAAGTTTAAAGTGTTCTTCAAAGGAATTTAAGAAAAGATCGTGCGTTCTCAAGGGGAGGATTCCTGCAGGAAATTGCTGTTGTTGCAAAACTTTAAATCAAGGCACGTAAAAGCTGATCTTTTTCTACACCATTTGAAGCATATATTGTGTTTTAATGGATCTGCTTGCCTGTTTATTGTTGAAATGTTTAAAGTTCATGTTTGAAATGATTTAGACATGAAAAGGAAAGAAAGATGGGTTCGAAAATGATGTTTTGATGTTTATAATGCTTCCAGTATGTTTTTCAGAAAGTTTATGAAGTTTTATATGAACTGAGGATTCGAATTCATTTCCAGAAATGTTAGGAAAGTTCTTCTTGAAGTAGCTGTAATATTAGAATTGGATAACGGTGAAATTTGTAGTTGCTGGTCGAATCATTGGTATGGTTTGATAGGCAACAACTGATGGCATCGTTGTTGTTTTGATATTACAGATGAAGA
>KV007754.1:372041-427770 GCA_001598015.1 Dorcoceras hygrometricum
GTTGTGTTTATCCAAGGCCTACGTTTTCCGTGTCATAGTTATATTGTTTTGGTTAGGTTGTGCTGTATTAAATCAGTAGCAATGGTTGTATATTTATCTCAAATAACAGCTGTTGTAATCTGCGATTGCAAAGTTATATGAAATACCCTGTTTTCCGCAAAAGTTGTTAGCAGTAGCGCGCGTATTAGAGTATCTGCTGAATTTCGAATTGGTCTTGAGTTTCGTTTTCCTTTGAGTTATAAGAGATGCAGCTTATAACAAATTATCTTTTAGCCCTTCTTTTATTCGAAAATTTTGTTTACCCCAATTCTCGTGGCCCCGTTGGGTTTGGGTGTCACATGTTGACAGCTGCAGAGCTGGTTCTTAAGCTCCGTTGACCCCCTGTTCGGTTGTAGACCTTCGTTCCTGCATTCTGCTATCTCATGCATAGCACGTGCATTTATATCTGTTGCTATCTGCTTGCTGTATTATGCTGCTCTCCGTACTGGGGTTTGACCCCACGTCCCTCTGGGGCTGGTTGTTTTGCCTTTTTATGTGTGTTCAGGTTACCATGGTTTCTCAGCTGGTCGGGGAGATGACTCAGCTGGTGGTTCCCCAGGAGGTGGATAGAGTGTCACAGTTATATATATATATTGTATAATTATGCAATAGAGTCTTTGTCGGGGGATGTCCCGTAAGGATGTAATGTTCTATTGCTGATTATTAGTTTTGTTGTTTGGGAGGCACTCGATGCTTGTACATGTTATTGTATCTGCTGTTGTTGGTTTTCGGTTGTTGTAAAACCAATATTTTGAGTATCAATGTATTTTTAAATTATGTTTTCTAAGTCAGGCCAAAGCGAAAAATTTTAGCCACTTTTAAATGCTTCCGTCGTTATTTATTTGCGTTGTTAATCTCTGTATTGTGCACCGGGCCTGACATTTTTGGTATCAGAGCTTAAACTGGGATAAGCTCGAATTCTTTTGATCACACTTGAGTCTAGGCACTTTGTTGCTTGTTGCATGTGCTTGACTATGTGATATATTTGCTATGTGATCTTAAGGTATTAGTGTTTGCCTATATGCTGCCTAGACGTACGGGTAGAGCTATCAGGAAGATTCCTCTGGTTGACGATGAGGTAGACGTTTTGGCAGTCCGTGTAGATGATATGGAACTGATTATGGCGAGGTTTCAGCGAATGAATCCTCAGACATTCGATGGTGACGAGAGTAGTTCCGATGCTGAGTCCTGGCTATAGCATATTACCGATTTTTTTGATATAGTGCGCTATGATGATGAGCGCAGACTGAGTTTGGCGACCTCTAGCTGAGGAATGCAAAGCGATGGTGGAGCGGTTCTTCACGTACGCTCGAGGAGACTGGTATGGGGATTACTTGGCACAGTTTTTGTACTGCGTTCCATCGGGAATATGTTCCGGAGTCCTATGTGAATGCCCAAGAGCGAGAGTTTGATAACTTGGTTCAGGGAACCATGTATGTGGGAGAGTATGCTCGAAGATTTTATTCTCCCTTTGCGTATGTTATGCATGTTTCTAGCCGTGAGAGGGAAAAGAGGAACAAGTTTTTGGAAGGGCTGAATGAGGATCTTTATTCCTTGGTTTTGGCGGGATCACCTACCAGTTATGCGGATGCGGTGCTATGGACATTGAGGAAGGGTTGAGGAACCGTAGGTCTCGAGTTCAGCCTCAAGCTACTCAAGGTATACGTCCCAATGTTCCAGGGGCGCAACCTCCCCAATTTCCCCAGTCATACCAGCAGTCAGCGCAACAATCTGGACGCCACAGGTTTAGGCCCAATGGTCATCAGTTCAAGAAGAATCAGGGTTCTAGTTC
Source organism: Dorcoceras hygrometricum (assembly GCA_001598015.1). NCBI lineage: Eukaryota > Viridiplantae > Streptophyta > Magnoliopsida > Lamiales > Gesneriaceae > Dorcoceras > Dorcoceras hygrometricum. The sequence goes on from KV007754.1 coordinate 373,873, forward strand.
TTCTGTTTCGGGCAGTTCGAGCAGCAGTAGCAGCCCTAGGGCTATCTTCTGTGGTCAGTGCGTAGGCAAACACCCTACGACGCAGTGTGTGGGTGTTCAAGGTGCTTGCAATAATTGTTAGAGTAGATGCCCAACTAGCCAACTTGTGGCGTGTGGGTTCATAGACTCTTGTATATGACAATCTTTATATATGATATTCGCATTTATATGGCATTCTTTACTTTCATTGTGTTGTATGATGATTAACAATTGCGTTGAGTAAAGGTCTAGAATACACTAAAGTGTATGTTAGATGTGATAGTGGGTATGACGGCTATCATGAGACACATCTAATAGTCACTGTGTATTATGAACATGTTCCTAGTCGATTGGGCCGTCAAAATGAGGATAAGGCCGCCCGAGCTAGAGACTAGTATCTGCGATGCGAAGTACCATGTTTCACTGGTAGGAAACATTGTGATGTTCTGAGCATGCAGATAGATAGTGACCTGGTGATCTATCGAACTACCCTCGTTCGGACTTTCCAAGTGGTTACCATTTGTCGAGTGGATAAGTCCGAGGTCTTGGTTGTACTGATTAGTCCTCATGACTCGAAACGTCATTGAGACTCTACATGATAGGCGTCTCACTTTGACTCGTTTGCCGACTCACTTGGGGTCATCAGGCGGCGGGATTGGGTGAGACCCCGATGCATGTAGGAGTCGATGCATCGTTGTCGAGGATTCACCGCTCGCAGACATGCGTGGATATCCTATGCTATCAGAGGGGATAATAGTGTATAAATCTCTGGCCAGAGTACTAGAAGTGTTTTAGGTAAATGTGTTTACCTAGTTACACTCGGGATGTCACTATTCGATCTCCAAGATGTACGCATAGCTATCGGATCTATAGCGACTTTGGATTTACCAATGCTCGTTGATCTGATCGGGATATATGGATTGAAAGGACCGTACTGTATGCTAACCACGACCAACTGGTTCTTGCAGGCACTATCAGTGATACCTAGGGAATCATGGGGCGATGTTGCTAGACGCTCTTACCATGATCCGATGGGCAAGTCCGGAATTGTGATTCCGGAGCCACAATGGTTGTGGGCCCACGGCTAGCTGTATCCCTGAACCATTGAGGGTCACACAAGTACTGGATTCAAAATTCCCGCACAGATACCCAGCTCAATGTGTTAAGAATGAGGAGAGGATTTTGGGGAGTGCGACTTCCTAAAAGTCAACAGGGGTCAAATCGGGATTTCTCGATGTTGAAGGGCAAAACGGTCATTTTGCACTGGGGTTCTGAAAAATGGTTTTTCAGATCATAGTATTCAGTTTTGAAAACTGAGTCGATCCGTCCGATATGATCGGCGATCGGAGTTACGATGAAGTCTCGGTGAATGTTCATCCGTTGGACCCGGGCCCGTTGGGCCGGATCCAAATCCATCACCAAGTCTATTTAATATAGACTTAGACTAATTAACTCAACACACTAACACTTGATGCAAATCAAACCCTAAACCTAGAGCTAAAGCCGCCTCCCCCTTCTTCTCTAAACAAGCCGCCGCCGCCGCCGCCGCTGCCGCTTCGAGTCGCCGAAATTTGTTCCGGCCAACTTGACGAGGAGAATCCGTCAGCACCGATCTCGTCAGGCCTTCTAGTGCAGGCTGACGAAGGAGTCTCGTATCTGGTCGTGGACCTGATTGACGTTATCTACCGCAGTCTACCGTGAAGTGCCGGTTTCCTTGCGAAACTGGTCGGAGCCAGGCATGAGTTGCCAGCAAGGTAGTCATCTGAACACCCTATGAATGTCATAGATTGTTGATTATTTGAATTGTATTGATCGTCTCCCGGCCAAAATTTTGTTCTTCCGCTGCCTCGTCGGGAGGCGTGATCCGGATCCGCCGCGGTTCCCCAACAGTGGTATCAGAGCCAAAGTTTTCGGATCTGATCAATACAGTATTGCCATATTATATCTAACATCTCGAATTTCAGATCGGAAAATCAAATTTTTGATAAGGCCGCCGGCCGCCGCCGTGTGCGGCGGCACCCCATCTCTCGCGCGCATGAGTGCGCGCTACTTGCGCGCTGGCCGCGCAACGCTGGACTTGTCCAGTACAATCGTTGTGCTGATGTTTGGGCGTGTGAGCGGCCGCGCGCAAAAAGGTTGCGCAAGTGGCCGGACGTTGCTGCTTGGATGCGCCGCTGCGTCTCGCCAACGATGGCCGCGCAATGTCGCGCCTTGTCGCGCTCTTGCCGTGCGATTGGAGTGCGTCGGTCGCATCTTGTGGCCGCGGCTGTGCGACGCTTGCTGGGCGCTGTGGCGCGATGGTGGCTGACCGATGTGCGCCACGCGATGGCGCACGATGGAGATGGAGCGCCGCGCTTGTCGCGACCGCGTGCTTGGCCTTGCGCCGCGCGCGTGATTTCTTGGTGGCCTTGCGCCGCGCCGCTGTCGTGACGGCTGATCTCTTCTAGGGTTTTGTTCGGGCCTGTCCCGGGCAGCCTGTGAAGTTTTCGGGCCGGTGTTCGATATCGGGCCCGTTTTGGTCGATTTTGAAATTTTGAGATTTTTGGGCCTAAAATTGTTTTAAGCCCAATATGATATAATTAAAATTAGCAAAATTTGATTTTAATTATAAAATATGATTTTATAATGAAATATGATTTTGTTGTTTAAAATTTGATTTTATCGACAAAATACGATTTTATTATAAATTGCGATTTTATGATTGAAATATGATTTTGCGATAAATAATTAGATTATTTAATTTATGCATGTTAATTAGATTATCTGCATGATTGGGATGATCGAGAGTCGTGCCCAATTTGTTAGGTGTATGCGATAGGTTTTTTGTGATTCGGTTTGTAAATATTTTGATTATCATTTAAAGTGGGCCTGTTTGTGGCCCGTTCCCACCCCTTGATAAATGTATCCCTTGTATGTCATGGTAAATTTAAATGTAAAAACACTAGATTTAGTGGGAGGACATCCAAAGACGGTGGAGATGACGATCAAGAATATTGAAGACCGAAGATCTGTAAAACCGGAAGCATTGTAATAGGATTGCATTGCATATTGCATTACCCCTAGGATTGGACCCAGGTCCGTGACTGGCAACCACGGATCGCATAGCTCTCGCGATTGATCATCCCAATATTTATATATGTTGATATATAGTTTAGTTGAATCCGCATGTTGCATGTTTTAAATTTGATTTAAAATAAATTCATGAGACCAAAGTTTTTCAAAATAAAATCCCTCATTTTAAATATGATTTAAAACTTATATCAAGATAAATGTTTATTCGATAAACTAAAGGGCATTTAAAATTGTTTAAATTTCCCTACCTTCCATCAACAATGGGTGTACGTCGATGCTACCCGTATACATGGCCCGGCTCATATTATTGAGGGGGTCATGTATGCCGGAAAGCTGTCCACGCCATTGACAACTGTTGTGAGTCCCTTTAACGTTGGCTCATATTATTGGGGACGTTAAGGGGACCGTCCTTCACGACTCAACATTGATGGGTCTTCTTGACACGTGATAGTAAACGGCGTCATATTATTGGGCCCTTACTGGACATGAGGTGAATACATGGAGGTTTCACCGGTTGCAATCGGAAACTACCTTTTGGGGGTCATGGATGGCTGATATTATTCGGGTCCATGATCGCTTGATTGGGCTCCGTGTACCCACTAAAGAAACCTGTTTTCTCGATTTCATTAGAGGGTGGTGAAATCGTTAAAATAGTGGGAGGGTAATTCATAAAACTTAACGACCATGTTTTATGTCTTAGCGATTATTATTTTATAGTTAGTAATGCATGTCTGTTTTCCTTTTCAGTATTACTGTTTATAAAATGGTTTCGATGAAAAACCCGCTTGCTGCTATACTGGATAGCAACAGGTTCACCGGTCTGAACTACCAAGACTGGCTCCGCAACCTCAATCTTGTATTGGTCTCGGAGGAACTTCTTTATGCGATAGAGAAGAGTCCTCCGAAGGAAGCCCCCGCCGATATCAGCCCTGAGGAGCTGGTAACGCTTAAACATTGATATCGCACTTCCACACGAGCTGTCCGGTGGATGTACTTCTCCTCTCGCTACCCGCTGCATTTGACCCCTTTGTGGTCAACTTCAACATGAACAAGCTGGCAGCCACCCTTGAAGAGGTGGTTAACATGCTTGTAGTGTTTGAAGGGACCATAAAGAAGTACAAACCCGTCCTCCTTATGGGCTCTTCTTCCTCTGCGAAGAAGGGACCCAGACGCAAGAGCAAGAAGCGTTATGCTCCTGCGAAGGAGGAGAAGTCCGCCAAGAAGCCAAAGGCAAAGGCTTCAAAACCGAACAAGTCTGAGGATGTTTTTCACCACTGCCACAAGGCTGGGCATTGGAGGAGGAACTGCAAGGAGTACCTCGAGCAGTTGCGAACTGCGAAAGGTATGTTCTATATTGAAATAAATATGTCTCTTAATTCGACTTCTTGGGTACTTGATACCGGATGTGGATCTCATATATACAATGATTTGCAGGTGATGACAAGAAGCCGACGTCTCAGAGAGGGTGAGACCCACTTGAGGCTTGGCAATGGAGCAAGGGTTGCTGCAGTAGCTATAGGAGATGTTTATTTATTTCTGTCTTCTGATTTTAAGTTGTTGTTGAGAAACGTTTTATTTGTTCCCGAATTAATAAAGAACATTATTTCTGTTTCTATGCTTGATAGTGATGGATATTCTTGTATGTTTGCTAATTCGATTTGCAATATTTACAAGAATAAATGTTTAATTGGAATTGGGGAATGCGAAAACGATTTGTACACCTTAAAATTAAAAGACGTTCCAACTCGCGATGTCGAAGCACATACAACAACGATTAAAAGGAAACACGATAACTTGAACCCAGCACAACTTTGGCACGCTAGGCTAGGTCATATTTCTCTAAGTAGGATGAACAAGTTAGTTAGGAGTGACCTGTTTGATATGTCAGACATTAACTCCCTACCGACTTGTGAATCTTGTCTTAAGGGAAAGATGACCAAGCAACCCTTCAAGGGCAAGGGTGAGCGTGCTCAAGGCCTATTGGATTTGATCCATACTGATGTGTGCGGCCCGTTTAGTATTGGTACTAAATACGGTCACACATACTTCATCACCTTTACCGACAATTACTCTAGGTATGGGTACTTGTACTTGATGAAGTACAAGTCTGAATCTTTTTAAAGGTTCAAAGAATTCAAGGCTGAAGTATAAAATCAATTAGGCAAAAGTATTAAAGCACTTCGATCTGATCGAGGTGGTGAATACTTAAGTGCTGAATTTCAAGACTATCTGAAAGAGAATGGGATTCTCGCACAGTGGACCCCTCCGGCCACACCACAGCTCAATGGTGTAGCGGAGCGTCGTAATCGGACCTTGTTGGACATGGTTCGATCTATGATGAGCTTCACTGAACTTCCTACCTCGTTTTGGGGCTATGCGCTCGAAACGGTGGTAATGATGTTGAACAATGTCCACGCCAAGGCAGTGGATAAGACTCCATATGAGATATGGATGGGCAAACCACCCAAGTACTCATACATGAGGATTTGGGGATGTCCTGCTTACGTGAAGCAGACAGTGGGAGATAAGCTGGATACGAGATCCATCTTATGCTACTTCATTGGGTATCCAAAGAATTCCATTGGATACTACTTCTACTATCCCAGCGAAACAAAAGTGTTTGTTTCTAGGAATGCGACCTTTATGAAAAGGGAATTTCTACTTGATAGAAAGGGCAAGATAGTAGAACTCGAAGAGGTTCGAGAACCAATCGAAGTACCAAGTCAATCTCCCGCACCTACAGAGCCAATTACAGAAATGGTCGCACCTAGGAGATCCGAAAGGGTCCCTAGGGCTCCTGAGAGATATGGTTTTCTCCTTGAAGATGATCAAAGTGATCAAGTCGTTGGATCTGATCCAAGAACTTTCAAGGAGGCAATTTCCGATGCTGATTCTAATTTGTGTCTTGAAGCAATGCAGTCTGAGTTTAACTCAATGCATGCTAACCAAGTTTGGACTCTTGTTAACCCTCCCGAAGGAATTGTTCCTATTGGGTGCAAATGGGTATACAAGAGGAAACTTGGGCCTGATGGTAAGGTAATGACCTACAAGACATGACTGGTCGCGAAAGGTTACACTCAAAGGCAAGGGTTGACTATGATGAAACCTTCTCGCCAATAGCAATGTTCAATTCAATTAGAATCTTGTTAGTCATAGCCGCATGGTACGACTATGAGATATGGCAAATGGATGTGAAACTGCGTTCCTTAATGGAAATAGTAAGGAAGAGATCTATATGACGCATCCTGAGGGTTTCACATCTGTTGGAAGCGAGCATAAGGTATGCAAGCTTCAGAGATCGATCTACGGTCTCAAACAAGCATCGCGAAGTTGGAACCTGAGATTCGATGAAACAATTAAGGAATTTGGTTTCATCAAGAATCTCGAGGAGCCATGTGTCTATAAGAAAGTAGTTAAAAGCGCTGCGACATTCCTTGTACTTTATGTTTATTACATTCTACTCATTGGGAATGATGTAGGAATGCTGCAGTCAACTAAAGTATGGTTGTCTAGTAGATTTTCGATGAAGGACATGGGTGAAGCGTCCTATATTCTTGGAATACAGATCTATCAGGATAGATCTAAACAGATGCTCGGACTCACCCAAGCTACCTACATCGATACCATACTTAAGAGGTTCTCTATGGAAGAGTCCAAGAGACGACACCTACCTATGTGCCACGGGGTCACTCTATCTAAGTCTATGTGTCCGAAGACTGATGAGGAGATAGAGAGTATGACACGTGTGCCATATGCCTCGGCAATAGGTAGTATTATGTATGGCATGATCTCGACTAGACCGAATGTCGCATATGCTCTGAGTGTCACGAGCCGCTACCAGGCCAACCCCGGCCAATTGCATTGGAAGGCCGTGAAGGATATTCTTAAGTACTTGCGAAGGACTAAGAATATGTTCAAGGTCTGTGGGGGTGGTGAACTGAAACTGGAAGGCTACACTGATTCTAGCTTCCAGTGCGATGTGGATGATTCGAAATCAACCTATGGATTTGTATTCATGCTCAATGGTGGTTCTGTCTCTTGGAAGAGTTCCAAGCAAGACACCATCGCTGATTCAACCACTGAGGCTGAGTACATCGTAGCATCAGCTGCTGCTAAGGAGGCCGTTTGGATAAGGAATTTCGTCCAAGAGTTGGGCGTCATTCCTAATGGAGTTGGTCCAGTCCCGGTGTACTGCGACAACACGGGTGCCGTTGCGCAAGCAAAGGAGCCTAGGTCTCACCAAAGATCCAAACACATACTGAGGAAATACCACATAATCTGGGATATTGTGGCTAGAGGTGACATAGCAGTTGAGAGAGTTGCCTCTGCAGACAACGTTTTTGATCCACTTACGAAGCCCTTGCAAGGACCGTTGTTTGAAAAACATCACGAAACAATGGGACTACGTCTGATGAGTAGTTGGCTTTAGGGCAAGTGGGAGATTGTTAGAGTAGATGCCCAACTAGCCAACTTGTGGCGTGTGGGTTCATAGACTCTTGTATATGACAATCTTTATATATGATATTCGCATTTATATGGCATTCTTTACTTTCATTGTGTTGTATGATGATTAACAATTGCGTTGAGTAAAGACCTAGAATACACTAAAGTGTATGTTAGATGTGATAGTGGGTATGACGGCTATCATGAGACACATCTAATAGTCACTGTGTATTCTGAACATGTTCCTAGTCGATTGGGCCTTCAAAATGAGGATAAGGCCGCCCGAGCTAGAGACTAGTATCTGCGATGCGAAGTACCATGTTTCATTGGTAGGGAACATTGTGATGTTCTGAGCATGCAGATAGATAGTGACCTGGTGATCTATCGAACTACCCTCGTTCGGACTTTCCAAGTGGTTACCATTTGTCGAGTGGATAAGTTCGAGGTCTTGGCTGTACTGATTAATCCTCACGACTCGAAACGTCATTGAGAATCTACATGATAGTCGTCTCACTTTGACTCGTTTGCCGACTCACTTGGGGTCATCAGGCGGCGGGATTGGGTGAGACCGCGATGCATGTAGGAGTCGATGCATCGTTGTCGAGGATTCACCGCTCGCAGACATGCGTGGATATCCTATGCTATCTGAGGGGATAATAGTGTATAAATCTCTGGCCAGAGTACTAGAAGTGTTTTAGGTAAATGTGTTTACTTAGTTACACTCGCGATGTAACTATTCGATCTCCAAGATGTAAACATAGCTATCGGATCTATAGCGACTCTCGATTTACCAATGATCGTTGATCTGATCGGGATATATGGATTGAAAGGACCGTACTGTACGCTAACCACGACCAACTGGTTCTTGCAGGCACTATCAGTGATACCTAGGGGATCATGGGGCGATGTTGCTAGACGCTCTTACCATGATCCGATGGGCAAGTTCGGAATTGTGATTCCACAGCCACAATGGTTATGGGTCCACGGCTAGCTTTATCCCTGAACCATTGAGGGTCACACAAGTACTGGATTCGAAATTCCCGCACGGATACTCAGTTCAATGTGTTGAGCATGAGAAGAGGATTTTGGGGAGTGCGACTTCCTAAAAGTAAACAGGGGTCAAATCGGGATTTCCCGATGTTGAAGGGCAGAACGGTCATTTTGCACTGGGGTTCTGAAAAATGGTTTTTCAGATCATAGTATTCAGTTTTGGAAACTGAGTCGATCCGTTTGATCTGATCGGCGATCGGAGTTACGATAAAAATGGTTTTTCAGATCATAGTATTCAGTTTTGGAAACTGAGTCGATCCGTTTGATCTGATCGGCGATCGGAGTTACGATGAAGTCTCGGTGATGGAGATGAACCGAATGTTCATCCGTTGGACCCGGGCCCGTTGGGCCGGATCCAAATCCATCACCAAGTCTATTTAATATAGACTTAGACTAATTAACTCAACACACTAACACTTGATGTAAATCAAACCCTAAACCTAGAGCTAAAGCCGCCGCCCCCTTCTTCTCTAAACAAGCCGTCGCCGCCTACCGCCGCCGCCGCCGTCCCTTCGAGTCGCAGGAATTTGTTCCGGCCAACTTGACGAGGAGAATATGTCCGCGCTGATCTCGTCAGGCCTTCTAGTGCAGGCTGACGAAGGAGTCTCGTATCCGATCGTGGACCTGATTGACGTTATCTACCGCAGTCTACCGTGAAGTTCCGGTTTCCTTGCGAAACTGGTCGGAGCCAGGCACGAGTTGCCAGCAAGGTAGTCATCTGAACACCCTATGAATGTCATAGATTGTTGATTATTTGAATTGTATTGATCGTCTCCCGGCCAAAATTTTGTTCTTCCGTTGCCTCGCCGGGAGGCATGATCCGGATCCGCCGCGGTTCCCCAACAACAATTGTGGGCAGTATGGACATTTTGCGAGATTATGTCCTTTGGCTGGATCTCAACACACCGCTGCCCCACCTTAGGGTCGTTCTGGTGGGTCATATCGAGGACGTTCTTTCCCTGTTCAGCAGCAGAGGGTGGGCGAAGCTCAGGATAGGACGTTTCGGTAGCCTGGTCCTTCGCGTTTTGGACAGTCTTCCTAACCCCAGTTCTCAGGACTTCAACATGCCCAGGTTAATGCCATGACGCGGGAGCAAGCGGAAGGCACTCTAGGAGGAGTGATTTCAGGTACTTGCTCTGTTTTTTATTCCAGCACGTGTATTATTTGATACTGGAGCATCACATTCGCTTATAGCAGATGCATTTGTGGTTGATCATGGTTTTCATACCACTTCTTTATGTGATGTTGTTTCAATTGCGACTCCTGCCGACGCGAGCCTGTTCTCCCAAAAGATTTTGTTGAATGACATTCTTAGGTTTGGTGAGAACGTTTTGGTAGCGAATTTGATTCGGATAGTGATGTGGATTTCGATTGCATAGTGAGAATGGACGTGTTGTCTAGTTTTAGGGCCACCGTGGACTGTTTCCATGGCGTTGTGCGTTTTCGGCACCAGTCTGGCAAGATATGGAATTTCTATGGCCACGATTCCCAATCGAAGATTCCTTTGATCTTTGCCATGGAGATGTTTAGCATTCTGTCGTTCGAGAGCGTAGGATTTATGATATATGCTTTAGACGCATCCTTTTCGTCGTGTGAGGGGCTAGGTGACATCCCCGTCGCTCGTGATTTCGTTGACATGTTTCCTGAGGAGATTCCTGGTTTCCTCCGAGAAGGGAGATCGACTTCAGCATTGAGTTGGTGCCTTGTGAGGACTAGAAATCTGTTAAGTAAGATTTAGTGGCTAATCAGATTTTGGATTAAGATTTGTCACGGAATTGTTATTTCTGGGTGTCAGATTTGACATAGATTTAATCAGCGCCGTCGTTTGGTTTAGCGAAGAAGACAGCAGTGAGTTGCGTGAGCATTCGATGTTGGTATGCAGTGGTAGCGTGAGCAGATGTCAACGCTAGTCAACGTTACTGTGTAGCGAGAGGAATCTGTTAGAGTTAGTGCACGGATGTGAGAAGTTGTTGCGTGTTGGTCAACACAGCTGAGTTGACTGTTGGTTGTTAGCGCTGTTCATAAGTCGCTAGAGGGAGAGATCTGTTTTAACTAAGGAAGCTATGCTACGTCGTTTTGATTAGTTGGTGCGACGTCGTTTGCTGTGGAGTTAGTAACTTGTTTAGACACCTGAACCATATCAACATAGCCAGTTGAGGGCGAAAGCTGGAGTCTGCTTTGAGAGGACTTTTGCCTTAGTATAAGCAGAGATCTGAATTGCTTAGAATAGTAGTGATTCGAGGATTTATATACCAAGTGCTGCTCAACACTTAGCGTATTTTGAACCGATATTCCTCATCGTTTTCTCCAATAAACCCTCGATAGTTACTGTTCATTCGAACCCTACTCCGGTAGATTGCCGTCGATTTCCGCCGTTGTTTGGAGCGAGATTGGTGGCGCTGAGCTCGTCTTGAGTATCTCTTTCGATGGATACCAGTTAGGAATCCCGGTTCAACGTTGGAGAGGGAACGCGAAGAAGCTGCGAGTTGGTGTGTTTTCATGACAGTTGAGTAGAGCGTTCTCCTGTGCGTGTGAGCTTCTGGATTTGAGCTCCAGGTAAGTCCCTGCTGTGTTGGACGTGACCAGCGAGGTAGCAATTTTGAGAAGGCTGAAATTGCCGTTCCTGGTGAGATCTGTCGAGGTAGAATTTGAGAATTGAAGGTACGAGTTGAGCTTTTGTTAATATCTTAGACATAGCGTGCTAGTATTTGAGGCATGAAATCTGTGCTATGTGAATTCTGTGTTTACGTGAACAGCTTGATTGAATTGATATGTTCTATTTACGTATTATATGCATGATGAAATCAGATGTGAATTTCTTGGCATTCATGCATACATATTGTGAGACCTGAATTTGTATAAGAGATCATTTGTTGGAATGTATCGGGGTTTAGAGATTCTTGGTGGCTTAAGATCTCTGTTTGAATGTTTAAGTTGTGTTTTTGGGTCAAATTCCTCACCTAGAACAATTCTGGGAGTTTTCGTATTTTGAGATTTTTGGGTGAAAGCTGGTTTTTGCTGAAACCTGGTTGAATAGTGAAAACTAGTCGCAACGTGTTTTGGTAACGTAGGATTATGAAACGCCGTCGTTTGGAGAGATCTGGTAGCGCTTGTAATTTCAGCCGTTGCCTTAGCGTGGATTTGTATCGGGTTGGATACGGTGTTGTTTGAATAAGTTGGAGCGACGTCGTTTTGGTGTAGCGCTAGTGTGAGATTTGATCGCGTGTGTGTGTGCCTGCTGGTTGTTCAGCCGAAGCAGAGGTCAACGCGGGTCAACATCCCTGTAGCGCGAGGAGGAAACGTCGTCGTTTGGCTAGCGCTAAGGAACCAGTCGATGCGCATATTCGATTTCCAGACGTCAACGCTGGTCAACTCTTATGTAGCTTGTAGCTGGTTTTGAGAGAGAGTTAGCGACCGGATTTGATGACGTTAGTTGTGCGACGCCGTTTTGACTAGTTGCAACGCTGCGTTTTATATGTTGCGGCTGGTACCAGCTTTTGGAGGAATTCCCACGATGTTTAAACCAGTCGTCTGGTTGTCCAGCTTTTGGTTGAGCACCAGTCGTAGGTAGTGTCCTACGACGTCGTTTTGTGTGTTTGGGATTATGATTTGAGGGGTTCGACCAGCCGATGGTTGTTGGTACCTGCTGGTTATGTCGGTGGACTTTTAATCAGATTTCAGCAGCTGTGGGATTTATATATATTGAAAGACTTGGTCTTCATTTGAGATATCAGATCCCATACTTAGAATATTTTCCTCGATTGTAGACCTCTGTTTCTCGAACCCTAGTACTATTCACCGTTGATTTTATCCGGTGATTCCCGTTGTTCTCGGTGGTTGTTTTGCTTGTTCGAGGTAGCGTGAACTCCTCTCGATAAGCTCTTCCATATTATACCATTCTTGGAGGCTGTTGTTAGCTAGAGCGAGGTCACAAAGTTACTGTCTTGGCCGTGTGTTCGCTGTGAGAAGGTAGCTTCGAATTGTTGTAAGATCTTAACTTTAGTAAGTTGATTTAACCTCCCTGTTAAGTGGTATTGTTGGGATTGATCATTGGTTGAGTTGTAACTCCCGGCAGTACCTTCTGTGTATTTGAGTCCCGATGATTTATGCCCCTGTGTGCTTTGACAGGTTGTTGTTTAGCTTTCTCAGGACCTTTGTTGTGGTAATTATTACACAGAAGTAAAAGGTACGGATTGGAGCTTGTAATACAGCGATGTTATGGCTTGGATAATTTGTGAGATGGCTATTGCTGACTGCTGTTTTGTGAGATGACTGTTGGTTATGTGGTGTATACTTGCTGATCCTATTATTGTTTCGCATATGTTTATATGCTTGTTATTCCAGCATGTTGCATACACGCATTTGCATCTCCGTTCAGCTTTTGCAGCCATTTCTTCGTTGTTATTGTTCTGTTTACTTACCATGATGCGAGGGCGAGTGGCAATACCGCACTCTCATCTCCCTGCTGGGATTTGTTAGCCACCATGCGCCGAGTGGTTAACTACCACAGTTCATGGGCGAGGCAACGGTAGGTTGAGTTGTTGATGCGTCTGGTAAGGGTGGGTGAGTAGGGGTGAGTGGGTAGCACCCACATGTCCTACACTCACCGTGGCCACATATTCTGTTGCAGATCCCGTTGACCTGTTGTTTCTTTCCTCATGCATAGAATCTGCATTTTATTCATGCTGTTTACTGTTGTTTATAGTTGCTCTCCGTATTGGGGTTTGACCCCATGTCCCTCTGGGGCTTGGTTGTTTTCCTTGTTGTGTTATTTTACAGCTGGTCGTGGTTTTAGCCCAGCTGGAGGTGCCCCAGGAGGTGGTTAGAGTATCCCAGTAGCGTATAGCATATTTATATGTATCGGTCCAGTTAGCCGGGGAGATGCCCTGTGCTTCGTTGGTGTGTTTGATTGTTGGAGTCTGATACTTGTTTTATGCTATACTGTTATTGTTGTGGTGATTTTAGTAAATGGGATTCTATTTTGAGTATCGCGCTATTTAAATTATATTATTTCAAACCGTCAGACCAAAAGCGAAAATTTTACCCGCTTTTTGATAGCTTCCGCATGAGTTTTGGTGTTTTTACTCAGTTTCGAGCACGAGGCCTGACATTTTTGGTATCAGAGCTTAAGCTGGGATAAGCTCAATTTTCTTGATCACACTTGAGTCTAGGCACAGTGTTGTGTGTTGCATGTGCTTGACTATGTGGTTATGTGCTGCATCTTGTTGTGATATCTATGCTGTATCTGTTCTGTTTTTCTTGATCCTGTTGAGTGTTTTCGAAGATGCCGCCTAGACGTCGTGGTAGAGGTAGGGGCAATTTGAGGAATCAGTAAGACAGAATGAGGATCGGCGTAGCGCTCCTAGTTGTTCTCGTAGTCGGCATGAGGAGGAGGAGGAAGTTGGTGACTTGCCTCCCCCGGTGGAGCGGATGGATGTTGTTATAGCACGGTTTCAGCGGATGAACCCTCCAGTCTTTAATGGTGATGAGTCCAGTGAGGATGCAGACTCGTGGCTCCGGAATATTATTGGTCTTTTCGATCGGGTGCAGTATGACGATGATCTTCGGCTGAGTTTAGCGACCCTCTTGCTTAGGAAGGCTGCAGAGCGCTGGTGGCGAGGCGCTTCGAGTACCTTGTTAGAGTCCCGTGTTTGGATCTCTTGGGATAGTTTTTGCGAGACCTTCCGGCAAGAGTATGTACCTGAGTCTTATGTGAACGCCCGGGAGCGGGAGTTCGACCATCTGGATCAGGGTTCCATGACTGTTCGGGAGTATGCTAGGAAGTTTTCTTCTCTGTTGGCGTACGTTCCCCATGTTTCTGGCCGTGAGAGGGCCAAGCGGACTAGATTTCTTGAGGGCTTGAATGAAGAGTTGTATCAGATGGTTTTTACTAGTAAGCCCAAGACTTACGCTGAGGCTGTGGACAGTGCCATCGACATTGAGGAAGGTTTGCGTAGTCGTCGTGCTAGTAGGCAGCAGGCAGCGTCGGGTGGTCGTCCTGCTATTTAGGGAGCGCAGTCTTCACAGTCCTCCCAGTCAGCCTATCAGCCCCAGCAGCAGCAGCAGCCACAGGTGGCTTAGCAGTCTGGCCGTCAGAGGTTTCGACCTCGAGGTCAGCAGTTTAAGAAGAAGTCGGGTTCTGGCTCTTCTGGTTTAGTCAGTTCGAGTAGCAGTGGATCTCGGACTGAGTTTTGCGGTTTTTGCAATGGAAATCATCCGTCTACGCAGTGTGTTGGTGTGCAGGGCTCCTGCAACCTTTGTGGTCAGTACGGGCATTTTGCTAGAGTGTGTCCGTAAGCTGGATCACAGCAGACCGCGGCCCAGCCTCAGGGTCGTGGATCAGTCTAGGGGCCGTTCTCAGCAGTTTCAGCAGCCCCGATTGGGTGAGACTCAGTTTAGGCCTTTACAACAGCCTGGTCCGTCGCGGTTCGGACAGTCGTCTCAGCCTTTCTTCTCAGGACCCCAGTATGCTCAGGTTAACTCCATCACTAGGGAGCAGGCTGAGGAGACACCGAGTCGGGTGATCGCAGATACTTGCCTTGTTTTTGATTTTCCTGCGTGTGTGTTGTTTGACATCGGTGCATCGCACTCGTTTATTTCTGATTCGTTTGTTGTTGAGCATGGTCTGTGTACCATTTCATTGCGCGATGCTGTTTCCGTGTCTACCCCTTGCGGTGTGAGCTTGTTCTCTCAGGAGGTTTTGTTGGATGGTGTGTTTCGGTTTGGTGAGTATGTCCTGTTAGCGAACTTGATCCATTTGATGCTTTGGGATTTCGATTGCATAGTTGGGATGGATGTGCTGTCCAACTATAGGGCCTCCGTGGACTTATTCCATGGGATTGTGCGCTTTAGGCCTTTGTCTGGCGAGAAGTGGGACTTCTACGGCCAGGATTCTAGAACGAAGATCCCGTTGGTCTCAGCGATGGAGATGTTTAGCTTGTTGTCCTTGGGGAATGCTGTCTTTATGATCTACGCTTTGGATGCGTCATTTCCTTCCCACGTTCAGCTCAGTGACGTTCCCGTGGTGCGACATTTCCCGGATGTGTTCCTGGAGGAGATTCCTGGTTCCTCCGAGGCGGGAGATTGACTTCAGCATAGAGCTGGTGCCTGGCACAGCTCAGATTTCGCGTGCTCCATATCGTCTGGCGCCTGCGGAGTTGAGAGAACTCAAGGTGCAGTTAGATGATTTTGCTGGATAAAGGTTTTATCAGACCTAGTATGTCACCGTGGGGAGCGCCCATCTTGTTTGTGAAGAAGAAGGATGGCTCAATGCGGATGTGCATTGATTTTCGCCAGTTGAATAAAGCCACTGTCAAGAACAAGTACCCGTTACCGAGAATCGATGATCTGTTTAATCAGTTGCAAGGTTCTGCGGTGTATTCAAAGATTGATCTTCGTTTTGGGTACCATCAGCTGAGAGTGAGAGATCAGGATGTCGCGAAGACTGCGTTTCGTACGAGGTACGGACACTTTGAGTTTTTGGTGATGCCGTTTGGTTTGACCAACGCGCCTGCAGTCTTTATGGATCTGATGAACCGGGTTTTTAGAGAGTTCATAGACCAGCTTGTGATTGTTTTTATTGATAACATCTTGGTTTATTCTAAGACTCCGAGGGAGCATAAAGAGCACTTGGGAATGGTTCTTCAGAGATTGAGAGAGCAGCAGTTGTATGCGAAATTTTCCAAGTGCGAGTTTTGGTTAGATCGCGTTGTATTTTTGGGTAATGTCATTTCAGCCGAGGGGATTTCTGTGGATCCCAGTAAGGTTGATGCTGTTATGAACTGGGAGCGTCCCAGGAATGTTTCCGAGATTCGTAGTTTCTTGGGTCTGGCTGGCTATTATCGTCGCTTCATTGAGGGATTCTCAAGTATAGCAAAGTCGATGACTCAATTGAATCAGAAGGACAAGCTTTTTGTTTGGACTGAGAAGTGTGAGAATGCCTTTTAACTGCTTAAGGAAAAATTGACTACTGCGCCTGTGTTGGCCCTGCCGTCTGGTTCAGGTGGTTTCGTTGTTTGTTCTGACGCTTCGCTAAATGGATTGGGCTGTGTTTTGATGCAAAATGGTCAAGTCATTGCGTATGCCTCGCAGCAGTTGAAACCGCACGAGACTCGTTACCCAGTCCATGATTTGGAGTTAGCAGTGGTGGTCTTTGCGTTGAAGATCTGGCGTCACTACCTGTATGGCGAGCAGTTTGTGATGTACTCCGACCACAAAAGTTTGCAGTATCTGTTTTCGCAGCCTGACTTGAAAATGAGACAACGTCGGTGGATGGAGCTGCTAAAGGACTTTGATTGTGAGATCAAGTACCAGCCGGGGAAGTCGAACGTAGTGGCCGATGCTTTGAGCAGGAAGGCTAGTGAGATGCTTGCGTCGTTGTACATCTCTAAGGATCAAGAGCATCTTAACACTACGGGTTGGAGATTCTACCCGGCTGAGGATTGCGTTGTGGTTTCATCGTTCCAAGTGGAGCCACAAATTGTTTCTACCATTCGAGCAGCTCAGAGGACTGATCCGTCTATGTTTGCGTTTTCGGGGCAGGTTGGTTGTGCCCAATTTTATTGATTTGAAGGAGGAGATCCTTCGGGAAGCGCACTGTAGCAGACATAGTGTTGATCCTGGTGCACGGAAGATGTACCATGCTTTGAAGCCGCACTTCTGGTGGGCTGGCCTGAAGAGCGACGTTGCTGGTTTCGTTGCTCGTTTATTGAATTGCCAGATGGTTAAGGCCGAAAGGATGAGACCTGGTGGTCTGTTGCGGAGTTTGGAAGTGCCCCAATGGAATTTGGAGCACATTGATATGGATTTCGTGACGCATCTGCCTCGTTCCAGCAGAGGATGCGATGCTATTTGGGTGGTTATAGACCGCTTGTCGAAGTCTGCACATTTTATTCCCTATGGGATGACCTTCTCGTTGAAGAAGATGGCGAAGCTGTACGTTGATTTTGTGGTTAGACTTCACGGTGTGCCTGTTTTGATTGTTTACGACCGAGATCCGAGGTTTACTTCCAGGTTTTGGAAGATTTTACAAACAGCTTTGGGTACCAGATTGGCGATGAGCACCGCGTATCACCCCCAGACAGATGGCCAATCTGAGCGCCCTATTCAGACGTTGGAGGATATGTTGCGAGCTGTTGTGTTGGATTTTGGAGGTAGCTGGCAAGACGCTTGTCTTTAGTAGAGTTTTCCTACAATAACAGCTATCAGGTGACGATTGGCATGGCGCCGTTTGAGGCTTTGTATGGTAGAAAGTGCATATCTCCGGTATGTTGGGAAGAAGGGGGAGAGAAGAAGCTATCTGCCCCTGACTTTGTGCAGCAAATGAAAGATCATGTGGATCTTATTAGACAGCGGATGAAAGCTGCCCATGATCGCCAAGCCAGTTGCGAATAAGAGGCGTCGACCTCTTGAGTTTCAGGTTGGTGATCGTGTATTCCTCAAAGTTTCTCCGTTTCACAGTGTGATGCTCTTTGGACGCAAGGGAAAGTTAGCCCCTCGTTTCGTCGGACCGTATGAGATTGTTGAGAGGATTGGCCCTTTAGCGTATCGACTGTTGTTGCCGTCAGAGTTGTCTTCTCTTCATGACGTCTTTCATGTTTCCATGTTGAGGAAGTATGAGCCATATCCGTCTCATGTGCTTGGAACTGACGAGGTGGAGCTAGATCAGTCGTTGAGTTATCAAGAATATCCTTTGCAGATCGTTGGAAGAAAAGAGAAACAGTTGAGGAATAAGACCATTCCGTTGGTAATGGTGCAGTGGAGCAAACATGGAAGGGAAGAAGCCTAGATCAGTCGTTGAGTTATCAAGAATATCCTTTGCAGATCGTTGGAAGAAAAGAGAAACAGTTGAGGAATAAGACCATTCCGTTGGTAATGGTGCAGTGGAGCAAACATGGAAGGGAAGAAGCTACTTGGGAGCTGGAAGAAAAGATGCAGCGCGAGTGGCCGCATCTGTTTGAGTAGCTGTTGAGCTAAATTTCCAGTAGTTTGTAGCTTTTGGTTGTATTTCTTCCCTAGTTGTTGTTAAATGTTTGCTCAGTTATCTTGAACTCTTGGCATTGTTTTGGGAGTGTTCTGTTTGTATCTTGCTGTTGTTGTGTTGTTGTGCCAGAATTGTTGTTGGATTTCGGGGACGAAATCCTTTTAGTGAGGGAGAAATGTGAGACCTGAATTTGTATAAAAGATCATTTGTTGGAATGTATCGGGGTTTAGAGATTCTTGGTGGCTTAAGATCTCTTTTTGAATGTTTAAGTTGTGTTTTTGGGTCAAATTCCTCACCTAGAACAATTCTGGGAGTTTTCGTATTTTGAGATTTTTGGGTGAAAGCTGGTTTTTGGTGAAAGCTGGTTGAATAGTGAAAACCAGTCGCAACGTGTTTTGGTAACGCATGATTATGAAACACCATCGTTTGGAGAGATCTGGTAGCGCTTGTAATATAAGTCGTTGCCTTAGCATGGATTTGTATCGAGTTGGATACGGTGTCGTTTGAATAAGTTGGAGCGATGTCGTTTTGGTGTAGCTCTAGTGTGAGATTTGATCGCGTGTGTGTGTGCATGCTGGTTGTTCAACCGAAGCAGAGGTCAACGCGGGTCAACATCCCTGTAGCGCGAGGAGGAAACATCGTCGTTTGGCTAGCGCTAAGGAACCAGTCGATGCGCATATTCGATTTCCAGACGTCAACGCTGGTCAACTCTTCTGTAGCTTGCAGCTGGTTTTGAGAGAGAGTTAGCGACCGGATTTGATGACGTCAGTTGTGCGACGCCGTTTTGACTAGTTGCAACGCTGCGTTTTATATGTTGCGGCTGGTACCAGCTTTTGGAGGAATTCTCGCAATGTTTAAACCAGTCTTCTGGTTGTCCAGCTTTTGGTTGAGCACCAGTCGTAGGTAGTGTCCTACGACGTCGTTTTGTGTGTTTGGGATTATGCTTTGAGGGGTTCGACCAGCCGATGGTTGTTGGTACCTGCTGGTTATGTCGGTGGACTTTTAATCAGATTTCAGCAGCTGTGGGATTTATATATATAGAAAGACTTGGTCTTCGTTTGAGATATCAGATCCCATACTTAGAATATTTTCCACGATTGTCGACCTCAGTTTCTCGAACCCTAGTACTGTTCACCGTTGATTTTATCCGGTGATTCCCGTCGTTCTCGGTGGTTGTTTTGCTTGTTCGAGGTAGCGTTGGACTCCTCTCGAGAAGCTCTTCCATCTTATACCATTCTTGGAGGCTGTTATTAGCTAGAGCGAGGTCGCAAAGTTACTGTCTTGGCCGTGTGTTCGCTGTGAGCAGGTAGCTTCGAATTGTTGTAAGATCTTAGCTTTAGTAAGTTGATTTAAGCTCCCTGTTAATTGGTATTGATGGGATTGATCGCTGGTTGAGTTACAACTCCCGGCAGTACCTTCTGTGTATTTGAGTCCCGATGATTTATGCCCCTATGTGCTTTGACAGGTTATTGTTCAGCTTTCTCGGGACCTTTGTTGTGGTAATTATTACATAGAAGTAAAATGTACGGATTGGAGCTTGTAATACAACGATGTTATGGCTTGGATAATTTGTGAGATGGCTATTGCTGGCTGCTGTTTTTTGAGATGACTGTTGGTTATGTGGTGTATACTTGCTGATGCTATTATTGTTCGCATATGTTTATATGCTTGTTATTCCAGCATGTTGCATACACGTATTTGCATCTCCGTTCAGCTTTTGCAGCCATTGCTTCATTGTTATTGTTCTGTTTACTTATGAGTTGTTGATGCGTCTGGTAAGGGTGGGCGAGTAGGGGGGAGTGGGTAGCACCCACATGTCCTACACTCATCGTGGCTACATATTCTGTTGCAGATCCCGTTGAGCTGTTGTTTCTTTCCTCATGCATAGCATCTGCATTTTATTCATGCTGTTTACTGCTGTTTATAGTTGCTCTCCGTACTGGGGTTTGACCCCATGTCCCTCTGGGGCTTGGTTGTTTTCCTTGTTGTGTTATTTTCACGAAACCAGGTTTTATAGCTGGTCGTGGTTTTAGCCCAGCTGGAGGTTCCCCAGGAGGTGGTTAGAGTATCCCAGTAGCGTATAGCATATTTATTCGATCCAGTTAGTCGGGGAGATGCCCTGTGCTTCGTTGGTGTATTTGATTGTTGGAGTCTGATACTTGGTTTATGCAATACTGTTATTGTTGTGGTGATTTTAGTAAACTGGGATTCTATTTTGAGTATCGCGCTATTTTAAATTATATTATTTCAAACCGTCAGGCCAAAAGCGAAATTTTACCCGCTTTTTGAGAGCTTCCGCATGAGTTTTGGTGTTTTTACTCTGTTTAGAGCACGAGGCCTGACACATATTGAGCCATTGATCGATTGAGAACCTGAGATAGAGCCACGTTGTGACCGGAAGACAGATGTGTTGTGCCTGAAAGGTACAACGCTATCATCGGAGTGGTGACCGACTGATTGGTTGTGTTTGAAAACCACCGAGCTGTGATGGCTGATGGGCCTGATGATCACGAACCGATGATTTCCACGGTTGATACACTGTGCGGGTATAGAGGCTCGATTGAGATTAATGCCAGCTGATTAGCAGGCCTTGATGACCGATGTTCTTTTACAGCCGCATGCATTCATGAAGTAGAATACTGCATGTTTATGATTTGTTGTTATATTAGTGCTCATTCGTACTGAGGCTTGACCTCGTATTCTTTTCCTGCTTTTGTGTTGTTTGGGTCTGCGTTGCCCATTTTCAGGATCTTCAGGTAACCGAGCTGTACAGACTGGAACCGCAGCTGGTAGATCCCCTTTTCCTTGAGTCCCAGTTATTATTATTATTATGTAATGATCCAGGGGATGCCCTGAGGTTATATGTATTTGGGGGATCGTTTTTGATTTTATTTGTGATTACCTGTCAATTGTATGAGTTTTGATTTAACTCGTATCTTGATTATGACTATTTTGACAATATGATTTGGTTCAGTCCCAACTTTATTTCGAAATTTTTAGCCCTATTTGATGCTTCCGCGTTTATGTGCTTAATTTGTGCTATTAATCCTTGTTAATTAGCACGGGGCCTGACATTTGGTATCAGAGCTTAAACTGGGATAAGCTCATTTTCCTTTGATCACACTCGAGTCTAGGCATGGAGTTTTGAGTTGATTTCTTGCTTGACTCTGTGGCTTGATTTGATATCTGTCTCTATGATTATCTGTTGATAGTCCTTACCTTGAGTTTTTGTCTAGATGCCGCCGAGAAGAGGTAGAGGTAGGACTGCTAGACATTCCGCTAGGCATGGAGTTTTGAGTTGATTTCTTGCTTGACTCTGTGGCTTGATTTGATATCTGTCTCTATGATTATCTGTTGATAGTCCTTACCTTGAGTTTTGTCTAGATGCCGCCGAGAAGAGGTAGAGGTAGGACTGCTAGACATTCCGCTGAGGAGTCTAGGGCCTCGGATAGTGATGAGGGCATTCAGCAGAATATCCCTTTGCATCGTCGAGAGAGACAGGCAGAGGTGGAGGATGTGACGAGACAGATTGGCGATATGGAGTTAGTCTTAGCCAGGTTTCAGCGGACGAATCCCCTATGTTTGTGGGCGCTGAGGTAGGTTTGATGGCCGATGTTTGGCTAGTTTAGATGGAAGAATTGTTTGATACTTTGGATCACACTCCTGAGAAGATATTGAAACTAGCGGTGTTGCAGTTGAGAGAAAACGCACAGCGCTGGTGGAGAGGTACTTCCCATATCTTGCGTGAGAGTGGGCCTGTGATTACTTGGGAGAGCTTCTGTGCAGCTTTCCGATAGAAGTATACCCTAGAGTCCTACTACAACAGCCGTGAGCGAGAGTTTGACAACCTGAAGCAAGGGAATATGAAGGTGGCCGAGTATGCCAGACAGTTCTCTTCGCTTTTGATGTATGTTCCCCATGTAGGTAACCAGGAGAGGAATAAGAGGAATAAGTTTCTGAAGGGTTTGAGGCCTGATTTGTTCCGGATGGTGTTGTCTGTTCACCTGCGACTTATGCTGAGACCGTGGATAGGACTGTAGATATTGAGGAGAGTTTTTTGGAGGCACAGGCTCCGGTTCAGCCGTCGGTGGGCCGCACTTTTCAAAAGGTGCAAGATGTGTCGTAATCATTTCAGTCTCCTCAGGAGTCGCAGCAATCCAATCTTCAGAGGTTCTAGCCACGAGGCAAACAGTTTAAGAAGAAGGCACATTCGAGTTCTGGTTCTGTGAGTTCTGGTGGCAGTAGTTCTGGCGGTATGTTTTGTGGACAGTGCGGAGGGAAGCATGAGACTTCGCAGTGTCGTGGAGTTCGAGGTCTTTGTCATCTTTGTGGCCAACCAGGACATTTTGCTAGAGCTTGTCCTTTGATGTGAGGGCAGTCTTTGGGTCAGTCGCAGCAAGGTTCCGCTGGTGGTTCTTCGCAGCGGCAGCAACCTTTTGTTCCGTTGCAACGATCTGGATTCCAACCTCGTGAGCCTTCTAGGTTTGGAGTAACCTCGAGACCTCAGTTTCCGGGACCGCAGTGGGCCCAGGCGAATGCCTTGACGAGAGAGAAGGCTGATGAGATACCTACGGGAGTGATTCAAGGTACATGCTTTATCTTTGATTTTCCTGCACGAGTTTTGATTGACACTGGAGCATCAGACTCCTTCATTTCTGAGTTGTTTGTGTATGAGCGTGGGTTGAGTTCTTCCCCACTGTGTCATGTTGTCTCCATGTCCACCCCCACTGGTGTGAGTCTGTTGTCCCGGGAGATGGTGTTTAATTGCCTGATTAGGTTTTATGAGCATGTTTTGATGGCCCATCTGATTGTTTTGGGAATTCGAGATTTTTATTGCATTTTGGGTATGGATGTGATGACTGAGAATAGAGCGACCGTTGATTGTTTCCATGGCGTGGTGAGGTTTAGGCCTCGATCTGATGAGAAATGGGAGTTCTACGGTGCTGATTCGCGACCTAAGATTCCTATGGTGTCAGCCATGGAGATGTTTAGTTTGTTGTCGCTAGAGAATTTAGGGTTTATAATATATGCCCTAGATGTTTCCCGTGAGTCGAGAGTGGAGTTGAGCGATGTTCCGATTGCTCAAGGGTTCCCAGATGTGTTTGCAGACGAGATTCCTGGATTTCCTCCGAGAAGAGAGATCGATTTCAGTATTGATTTGGTGCCTGGTACAGCTCCGATTTCTAGAGCTCCGCTCGATTGGCGCCAGCGAAGTTGAAAGAACTCAAGGATCTGTTGAGAGTTATTCTTGAGAAATGCTTCATTAGACCGAGTATGTCGCCTTGGGGAGATCCGATTCTGTTTGTGAAGAAGAAAGATGGATCTAAGAGGATGTGCGTTTATTTTCGGCAGTTGAACAAAGCGATAGTGAAGAACAAGTATCCTTTGCCGATTATTGATGACTTGTTCGATCAGTTGCAAGGATCGGCCGTGTACTCGAAGATTTGCGCTCTGGCTATCACCAATTGATGATTAGAGACGCTGATGTAGCGAAGACAGCTTTCCGAACGAGATACGGGCATTATGAGTTTCTTGTGATGCCGTTTGGATTGACGAATGCTCCTTCTGTGTTTATGGATTTGATGGATCGCGTCTTTAGCGAGTACATCGATTGATTCGTGATTGTCTTCATAGATGACATCTTGGTGTATTCGAAGAGTTTCAGAGAGCATAAAGATCACTTGAGGCTAGTGTTGCAGAGACTGAGAGACTCACAATTGTATGCAAAGTTCAGAAAGTGTGAATTCTGGCTGGACAGAGTTATCTTCTTGGGTCATGTGATTTCATCGCGAGGAATTTCTGTGGATCCTAGTAAGGTCGAAGCAGTTCTTAACTGGGAGTGACCTAGGAATGTTTCCGAGATCCGTAGTTTCTTGGGATTGGCTGGCTATTATAGGCGTTTCATTGAGAAGTTTTCTTCGATAGCCAGGCCGATGACTCAGTTGACCTAGAAGGATAGGAAGTTTCTTTGGACTGATGAGTGTGAGTCTAGCTTTCAGATGCTGAAGGATTAGTTTACTACTGCAAGTGTTTTGTTCTTGCCTTCGGGTTCTGGAGGTTTTGCAGCGTGCTCCGATGCTTCTCTGAGTGGTTTAGGATGTGTTTTGATGCAAAACGGGAACGTGATTTCGTATGCGTCTCGACAGTTGAAGCCTCATGAGACGAGATACCCCGTTCATGATTTAGAACTGGATGCGATTGTGTTTGCCTTGAAGATATGGCGACACTATCTGTATGGTGAGGAGTTTGTGGTGTACACCGACCGCAAGAGTTTGAAGTATATCTTCACCCAGTCGGATCTGAATATGAGGCAACGTCGTTGGATGGAGTTGCTTAAGGATTTTGATTGTGAGATACAGTATAGCCTGGGCGGATGAACTTGGTAGCCGATGCTTTGAGTAGGAAAGCCCAGCCTGCGATGCTAACATCCTTGAGTATCTCAAGAGTTCACGAGCAGTTGAGTACTTCTGGTTGGCGATTCCAGCCGAATGATCAGTACTTCATAGTTTCTTCGATTCAGGTTGAACCACAGATTGTGATTGACATCAGAGAGGCGCATAGGACTGATCCGTATATCCATGAGTTGAGGATTAAGACCCAGAATCGTCAGTCTGAAGATTTCTCTATTGCTTCTGATGGATGTTTGAGATTTAGAGGAAGATTGGTGGTTCAGAACTTGATTTATTTGAAAGAGACTATTCTGAATGAAGCGCATTGCATTCGATATAGCGTGCATCCGAGGGAGAAGAAGATGTACCATGATTTGAAGTCTCACGACTGGTGAGGCGCATAGGACTGATCCGTATATCCATGAGTTGAGGATTAAGACCCAGAATCGTCAGTCTGAAGATTTCTCTATTGCTTCTGATGGATGTTTGAGATTTAGAGGAAGATTGGTGGTTCAGAACTTGATTTATTTGAAAGAGACTATTCTGAATGAAGCGCATTGCATTCGATATAGCGTGCATCCGAGGGAGAAGAAGATGTACCATGATTTGAAGTCTCACGACTGGTGGGAAGGAATGAAGAGTGACATTTATGCTTTTGTTGCTCGATGTTTGAATTTCCAGAAGGTCAAGGCTGAGAGAATGAGACCTGGTGGATTGTTGCAGAGTTTAGAAGTGCCTCAATGGAATTGGGAGCACATCGCCATGGATTTTGTGACTCATCTACCTCGATCTAGTAGGGGATGCGATGCGATTTGGGTGGTAATTGATAGACTCTCGAAGTTAGCCCATTTCATTCCCTATGATGTGAGGCGCTCGATGAAGAAAATGGCGAAGTTGTATGTCGACCATGTGGTTAGATTGCATGGAGTGCCTGTTTCAATAGTGTAAGATAGAGATCCGAGATTCACCTCTTGATTTTTGAAAAGTTTGCAAGCAGCAATGGGCTCGAGATTGGCTATGAGTACGGAGTACCACCCCAGACAGATGGCCAATCTGAGAGGACCATTCAGACTTTAGACGATATGTTGTGTGCTGTTGTGATGGATTTCAGTGGTGGCTGGCAGGATTCTTTGTCCTTAGTTGAGTTTTCATATAACAACAGCTACCAAGCAACTATTGGAATGGCTCCGTTTGAAGCATTGTATGGTCACAAGTGTAGATCATCAATTTGCTGGGAAGAGATTGGTGAGAGACAGCTTTCTACTCCTGAGTTTGTGCAACATATGAAGGATCAGATTGAGTTGATTCGGAGTAGGATGCTGCGCAAGATAGATATGCTAGCTATGCTAATAAGCGACGCAGAACGTTAGAATTTGAGGTTGTCGATCGTGTGTTCCTTAAGATTTCTCCTTTCAAGAGTGCTATGATATTCATATTTAAGGGTATGTTTAGATCCTAGATTCGTTGGTCCCTTTGAGATTGTTGAGCGGATTGGACAGTTGGCTTATAGGTTGAAGCTGCCTGATGAGTTAGCAGTGATGCATGATGTGTTTCATGTTTCAATGTTGCGAAAATATGAGCCAGATCCATCCCATGTGCTGAGGACTGATGAAGTAGAGCAGGACCAGACCCTGAGCTATGTTGAATATCCAGTGCAGATTCTGGACAGGAAGATGAAGCAGCTGAGGTATAAGGTTATACCGTTGGTGATGGTCCAATGGAGCAAGCATGGGCGTGAAGAAGCAACCTAGAAATTTGAGGAAAAGATGAGGCAAGAGTGGCCTCATCTGTTTGAGCTATGACAGTAGCGATCAAGGTAACCTTCTAGCTTGAATGATTTTGTGATTTAAGTGATTTTGCTGTTGAATTGAGATTCTGTTTAGTATTGAGTTGTATAGGCAGTATGTCATGAGTATATTAGGAATGGTTTCCAGTATAGTGTGTTATGAATAATCTATCTTGCTGTTGTGATTTTGATTCAATGTCTTAACTGATTTCGGGGACGAAATCGATTTCTAGTGGGGGAGAGTGTGAGGACTAGAATCTATTAATTAATATTTAGTGGCTAATCAGATTTTGGATTAAGATTTGTCACGGAATTGTGATTTCTGGGTGTCAGATTTGACATAGAGTTAATCAGCGTCGTCGTTTGGTTTAGCGAAGAAGACAGCAGTGAGTTTCGTGATCATATGTTGGTACGCAGTGGTAGCGTGAGCAGATGTCAATGCTAGTCAACGTTACTGTGTAGCGAGAGGAATCTATTAGAGTTAGCGCGCGTATGTGAGAAGTTGTTGCGTGTGGGTCAACACAGCTGAGTTGACTGCAGGTTGTTAGCGCTGTTCAGATGTCGCTAGAGGGAGAGATCTTATTTAACTGAGGAAGCTATGATACGTCGTTTTTATTAGTTGGTGCGACGTCGTTTGCTGTGGAGTTAGTAACTTGTTAAGACACCTGAACCATATCAGCATAGCCAGTTGAGGGCGAAAGCTGGAGTCAGCTTTGAGAGGACTTTTGCCTTAGTATAAGCAGAGATCTGAATTGCTTAGAACAGTAGTGATTCGAGGATTTATATACCAAGTGCTGCTCAACACATAGCGTATTTTGAACCCGATATTCCTCATTGTTTTCTCCAGTAAACCCTCGATAATTACTGTTCATTTGAACCCTTCTCCGGTAGATTGCCGTAGATTTCTGCCGTTGTTTGGAGCGAGATTGGTGGCGCTGAGCTCGTCTTGAGTAGCTCTTTCGATTGATACCAGTTAGGAAGCTCGGTTCGACTTTGGAGAGGGAACGCGAAGAAGCTGTGAGTTGGTGTGTTTTCGTGACAGTTGAGTAGAGCGTTCTCCTGTGCATGTGAGCTTATGGATTTGAGCTCCAAGGAAGTCCCTGCTATGTTGGACGTGACCAGCGAGGTAGAAATTTTGAGCAGGCTGAAATTTCCGTGCCTGGTGAGATCTGTCGAGATAGAATTTGAGAATTGAAGGTACGAGTTGAGCTTTTGTTAACAGCTTAGACATAGCGTGCTAGTATTTGAGGCATGAAATCTGTGCTATGTGAATTCTGTGTTTACGTGAACAGCTTGATTGAATTGATATGTTCTGTTTACGTATTATATGCATGATGAAATCAGATGTGAATTTCTTGGCATTCATGCATACATATTGAGACATTGATCGATTGAGAACCTGAGATAGAGCCACGTTGTGACCGACAGATAGATGTGTCGTGCCTGAAAGGTACAACGCTATCATCGGAGTGATGACCGACTGATTGGTTGTGTCTGAAAACCACCGAGATGTGATGGCTGACAGCCCTGATGATCACGGACCGATGATTTCCACGGTTGATACACTGTGCGGGTATAGAGGCTCGATTGAGATTACTGCCAGCTGATTAGCAGGCCTTGATGACCGATGTTCTTTGACAGCCGCATGCATTCATGACTTAGCATACTGCATGTTTATGATTTGCTGTTATATTAGTGCTCATTCGTACTGAGGCTTGACCTCGTATTCTTTTTCTGCTTTTGTGTTGTTTGGGTCTGCGTTGCCCATTTGCAGGATCTTCAGGTAACCAAGCTGGACAGACTGGAACCCCAGTTGGTCGATCCCCTTTTCCTAGAGTCCCAGTTATTATTTATTATGTAATGATCCAGGGGATGCCCTGAGGTTATATGTATTTGGGGGATCGTTGTTGATTTTTTATTTGTGATTACCTGTCGATGGTATGAGTTTTGATTTAACTCGTATTTTGATTATAACTATTTTGAAGATATGATTTGGTTCAGGCCCAACTTTATTTCGAAAATTTTTATCCCTATTTGATGCTTCCGCGTTTATGTGCTTAATTGTGCTATTAATCCTTGTTAATTATCACGGGGCCTGACATGCCTTGTACAGCTCCTATCTCTCGTACTCCATATCGTTTAGGACTAGCTGAGTTGAGGGAGCTTAAGGTACAGCCTAGTGACTTGTTGGAGAAAGGCTTTATTAGGCCAAGTATGTCACCGTGGGGAGCTCATATCTTGTTTGTGAAGAAGGATGGATCGATGAAGATGTGCATTGACTTTCGGCAACTGAATAATGCGACAGTGAATAATAAGTACCCTCTACCGAGGATCGATGATTTGTTTGATCCGCTTCAGGGTTCAGCGGTGTATTCTAATATCGATCTACGTTCAGGGTACCATCAGTTGTGCATTCGAGAGGAATATGTTGCGAAAACTGCGTTTCGTACGAGGTATGTGCATTATGAGTTTTTGGTTATGCCTTTTGTTTTGACGAATGCCCCTGCAGTTTCATGGATTTGATGAATCAAGTCTTTCGAGAATTCATCGATCAGTTTTTCATTGTATTTATCGTTGATATTTTGGTGTATTTGAAGACTCCAATGCAGCACAAAGAGCATTTGAGACTGGTTCTCCAAACCCTTTGAGACTCGCAGCTGTATGCTAAGTTCTCCAAATGCTAGTTTTGGTTGGACAGAGTGTTATTTCTGGGTCATGTCATTTCAGCTACAGGTATATATGTTGATCCCAGTAAGGTAGAGGTTGTTTTGAACTGGGAACGCCCCAAGAATGTTTCAGAGATTCGTAGGTTTTTGGGATTGGCTAGATATTATCTCCGCTTTATTGAGGGATTCTCTAGTATAGCTAAGACTATGACGCAGTTGACCCAGAAAGACAAGAGATTTGTTTGGATAGAGAAATTCGAGAACTGTTTCCAATTTCTCAAAGAGAAGCTAACTTCAGCACCTGTGTTGGCTTTGCCTTCAGGTTCCGGTGGTTTTGTGTTTGTTCGGATGCTTCGCTTAATGGATTGGGTTGTGTGTTTATGCAGATTGGTCGAGTCATTGCGTATGCTTCTCGTCAGTTGAAACCGCATGAGTGTCGATACCCAGTTCATGATTTGGAGTTGGCAGTTGTGGTCTTTGCCTTGAAGATTTGGCGCCACTATCTGTATGGCGAGCAGTTTGTGGTGTATACAGACAACAAGAGCCTTCAATATCTTTTCTCTCAGTTAGATTTGAACATGAGACAGCGTAGATGGATGGAGCTGCTTAAGGATTTTGATTGTGAGATTCAGTATCAGCCTTTGAAAGTGAATGTAGTTGCTGATGCATTGATCTGGAAAGCTCAAGTGTCTATGCTTGCTTCGTTGCAGATTTCGAAAGTCCATGAGCATCTAAGCACTACTGGTTGGCGTTTCTACCCAGGTGATAATTATGTTGTGGCATCTTCTTTTCAAGTGGAGCCACAGATTGTTGCGAATATTAGAGCAGCTCAGAGAATAGATCCATATATCCATGAGCTGAAGTTGAAGGCTAGAGATGGACGTTTGGAAGATTATTCTGTCCATCTGATGGTTGTTTGAGATTTCATGGCAGGTTGGTAGTGGTAAATCTGATTGATTTGAAGGAGGAGATCTTGAGAGAAGCACACTATAGTAGACATAGTGTCCATCCTGGTGCAAGGAAGATGTACCATGCCTCGAAGCTGCACTATTGGTGGGCAGGTTTGAAGAGAGATATTGCTGGCTTTTTTGCACGTTGTCTAAATTGTAAGTAAGTTAAGGCAGAAAGCATGAGACCTGATGGTCTATTGCAAAGTTTATAGGTGCCCCAATGGAATTGAGAGCATGTAGCAATGGATTTTTTAACACATTTGCCTCGTTCCAGTCGAGGATGCGATGCTATTTGGGTTGTAATAGACAGACTTTAGGAGTCATCTCACTTCATTCCTTACAATATGACGCATTTTTGAAGAAAATGGCGAAAATGTACATAGATTTCATGGTTCGATTGCCTGGAGTGCCTGTGTCCATTGTTTCAGATCGAGATCCGAGGTTTACTTCTAGATTTTGGAACAGTTTGCAAACAGCTTTGGGCACCAGATTGGCTATGAGTACAGCCTATAATCCCCAAACCGATGGCCAATCTGAGTGGACTATCCAGACTTTGGAGGATATGTTGAGAGTTGTTGTGATGGATTTCAGTGTTAGCTGGCAAGATTCGTTGTCTTTGGTTGAATTTTCGTATAATAACAGCTACCAGGTGACGATTGGCATGGCACCATTTGAGACATTGTATGGTAGGAAGTGCAGATCGCCAATTTGCTGGGAAGAAGTGGGGGAGAAGCAGCTGTCTTCTCCAGAATTTGTGCAACAGATGAGAGATCAAGTGAATCTGATTAGGCAACGTATGAAAGCTGCACAAGATCGCCAAGGTAGTTATGCAAAAAGAAGGCGTAGGCCTTTGGAATTTTAGGTTGGTGATCAAGTGTTTTTGAAAGTTTCTCATTTCAGAAGCCTTATGAGATTTGATCTCAATGGAAAATTAGCTCCTCGTCATGTTGGACCTTATGATATTGTGGAGAGGATCGGTCCTTTGGCTTATCGATTGTTGTTGCCACCAGATTTGTCCTCATTGCATGATGTGCTTCATGTGTCTATTTTGAGGAAGTATTATCCAGATCCTTCTCATGTGTTGCAAACTGACGAGGTAGAGCTTGATCAAACGCTGAGTTATGTTGAGTATCCCTTGTAGATTTTGGATAGAAAAGAGAAACAGCTCAGGAACAATACTATTCTTTTGGTGATGGTCCAGTGGAGCAAGCATGGTAGAGAAGAAGCTACGTGGGACATAGAGGTGAAAATGCAACGTGAGTGGCCTCATCTATTTAAGTAGATCTTGAATTAACTCCAGTAGCTAGTTTTCTTGTTGTTGTTTTGCCCAGTTATCTTGAACTCTTGGTTAGTAACCTCTTGTTTCGTGTTAGAGGTTGCTGGTTGTATTGTGCGTAACGTGATTTTTCCAGTGTTGGTTTTGTGTTGAGGTTTTGTTCAGATCTGGAGTTGTTGTTTGATATCCAGGATGAAATCTTATTTCCGGGGAGGAATGTGAGACCCGAAAGATTATTGGTTTAATTAAGTTAATTAATCGGGTTTAGTATATATTAGATTTGGCGTAGACAGATCTGGGATGGACAAGCTTCAAGCTGGTATGCTTGGTGAACCTATCGGGTCTGTATGAATTTTAGAAACAACTCTGGAATGTTGGATAATTTTGATGGAACGTGATCAAATTTGAGAATTGGTGGAGAAATCTGGTTGTCGCAAGCGATTCAGGGAACGCTAGTTGAATATCCTGTGCAGGTAGCAAAGCGGCGTCGTTTGGGAGAAACCAAATTTGAGATGCGTAATTTGCTAGTATTGTGCGGACCGGCTTGGTTTGTAATTTGGTGTAGACCGGTTCCGGGTTGTCTAGACCGGAAGGCAGTGCGAAGTCATTTCGGGTATCAGTGAAAGCTGGTTAGTACTTGTGTGAGATCTGGTCATCCAGATCTGATTTGCGATGCGACACCATTTAGAGAGACACGTGTATGATTTAGCCGGATTGTTGTGCGACGTCATTTGGTAGTAGCGCGCTGGTTTAGCGTATGGTCCATATCTGGAGTGGTACTCAGATCTGAGTTGGTATCAGCTTTGAGCATGTGTTGTTGGTGATTACTGTTCATCAGATTTGGGAGATTTAAGTTATATTTATTGACTTTGACTGTGGTCTCGCAATTATTTTCCCAACACTTAGAAAATATATCTTCTCCCGACATCGAACTCTCATCTGTCGCGATACACTAGTTATTGTTCACCGAACCTTATCTTCTTCGATTTTCGACGGTAGAAGACTCCAACTGAGCAAGAGTGGTAGCGTTCGATTCCTCTTGCCAATACGCTTCTCCCTATACCATTTTTGAAGGCTTCGGTTAAGCTAGAAGAAGATTGAGAAGGAGCTACAATGCATCGTTGTTCGTGTAATGAAAGATTTGAGTCTTCTGTTCAGGTAGTGCTTTGAGTAAGTACTAGATCCTACCTTGCGCTTCGTTTAAGAGCTATTTGTTGGGCTATAAAGGTAGATTTGAACTGGTGGTTCCTAGTTCGTAGTTCTGTGCTACTGTCACTGAGTATTGTTGTTGTTATTGGCTTAGCAGGTTTCAGATTTGAGTTGCTCGGAACTTTGTTGTGGTAATTGTAGCTCAGAAAGCTAAGGTACGGATTTGAGCTTCTTTACAGCTTTGGGATTTGGCATGGATATAGGTGTATGTTTGCTGGTTTGCGTGTATTGTACGCTGTTGTATCGACGTTACTTACTGATGTCTCTATGCTGATTTATGTAAGCTGTTTCATTGGCATACACGCATTTTCGACGCTTGAGCTCATATCTGTTAGCCCTTTGTTGTTGTTGTGCTAACCTGTATGTACCAAGAGCTGTTGTTGAGGACGAGCGACAATACCGTGCTTTTCATCTCCCTGCTGGTTATCTGTTAGCCGCTATGAGACTAGTGGATAGCTACCACGCTCTCATGAGCTTTAGAAACAGCAGGTTGAGTGATATGTTTATGCTCTGGTACCGTGTGTTGATACAAGTGGATAGTGTTGGGTAATCGGTGGCGGATCTGGATCCCACTTCCCGGGGCGCAGCGAAAGAACAAAATTTGCCCGGAAAGTGTTCAATACATTCGATATAATCTACAAACATTCATAGGGTGTTCGTAGATAGTTACCTTGCTGGCGTCTAGGCGCCTGGCTCCGACCAGTTTCTCGAGGAAACCGGCACTTCAAACTGTACGCGGCGGTAGATCGTAAATTAAGTCCACAACCGGATTCAATCTTCCTCCAATCATCCTGCACTAGAAAGCTGATGGATTTGCCACAGACAGAATCACCTCGTCGCGGTGATCGAAACAAGTCCGATCACGAAGCGGGTGGCGGACGGCGGCGGCACACGGCGGCGCAAGGCGGCTGCGGCGTGAGGCTTTAGAGGAGGGGGCGGCGGCCAACTAGGGAGTCTAGGGTTTGTGTGAGTTGTGTTATGCAACCCTAGGCTCAAGACAAAGTATAGGTGTGATGGGCTTGAACCGGCCCATTGGACCTGGGGCGGCCCCAGTCCAACGTATGAACATTCGGTTCATCCCTATCAGCGTGACTTCATCATAACACATTGAGCTCAGTTTCCATGCGGGAATCATGAATCCAGTACTTTTGTGACCCTCAACCATTGCGGCTCCGAAATCACAATTTCGGACTTTCCCAACGGATCATGGTAAATCACCTAGCACATCGCGCCATGATCCCCTAGGTATCATTGATAGTGCCTGGAAGAACCAGTTGGTCGTGGTTAGCGTACAGTACGGTCCTTTCAACACATATATCCCGATCAGATCAACGATCATTGGTAAATCGAGAGTCGCTAGAGATCCGATAGCTATGCATACATCTTGGAGATCGAATAGTGACATCGCGAGTGTAACTAGGTAAACCCATTTACCTAAAACACTTCTAGTACTCTGGCCAGAGATTTTTACACTATTATCCCCTCAGTTAGCATAGGATATCCACGCATGTAAGCGAGCGGTGAATCCTCAACAATGAAGCATCGACTCCTACATGCATTGGGGTCTCACCCAATCCCGCCGCCTAATGACCCCAAGTGAGTCGGCAAAGGAGTCAAAGTGAGACGCCTATCAGGTAGAGTCTCAATGACGTTTCGAGTCGTGACTTATCCACTCGACAAATGGTAACCACTTGGAAGTCCGAACGAGGGTAGTTCGATAGATCACCAGGTCACTATCTATCTGCATGCTCAGAACATCACAATGTTCCCTACCAATGAAACACGGTACTTCGCATCGCAGATACTAGTCTCAATCTCGGGCGGCCTTATCCTCATTTTGACGGCCCAATCGACTAGGAACGAGTTCAGAATACACAGTGACTATTAGATGCATTTCATGATAGCCGTCATACCCACTATCACATCTAACATACACTATGATGCATTCTAGGTCTTTATCCAACACTATTGTTAATATTATAGTCATAATGAAAATAAAGAAAGCCATGAATAAATGCGAATATCATAAATAAAGATCGTTTCATACAAGAGTCTATAAACCCACACGCCACAAGTTGGCTAGTTGGGCATCTACTCTAACAATCTCCCACTTGCCCTAAAGCCAACTACTCATCAGATGCAGTCCCATTATTTCGCGATGTTTTTCAAACAACGGTCCTGGCAAGGGCTTCGTAAATGGATCAGCAACGTTGTCCGCAGAGGAGACTCTCTCAACTGCTATGTCACCTCTAGCCACAATATCCCGGATTATATGGTATTTCCTCAGTATATGTTTGGATCTTTGGTGAGACCTAGGCTCCTTTGCTTGCGCAACGGCACCCGTGTTGTCGCAGTACACCGGGACTGGACCAACTCCATCAGGAATGACGCCCAACTCTTGGACGAAATTCCTTATCCAAACCGCCTCCTTAGCAGCAGCTGATGCTGCAATGTACTCAGCCTCAATGGTTGAATCCGCGATGTTGTTTTGCTTGGAACTCTTCCAATAGACAGCACCACCATTGAGCATGAATACAAATCCAGAGGTAGACTTCGAGTCATCCACGTCACACTGGAAGCTTGAATCAGTATAGCCTTCCAGTTTCAGTTCACCACCCCATAGACCATGAACATATTCTTAGTCCTTCGCAAGTACTTAAGAATATCCTTCACAGCCTTTCAATGCAATTGGCCGGGGTTGGCCTGGTAGCGGCTCGTGACACTCAGAGCATATGCGACATCCGGTCTAGTCGAGATCATGCCATACATAATACTACCTATTGCCGAGGCATATGGCACACGTGTCATACTCTCTATCTCCTCATCAGTCTTCGGACACATAGACTTAGATAGAGTGACCCCGTGGCACATAGGTAGGTGTCCTCTCTTGGATTCTTCCATAGAGAACCGCTTAAGTATGGTATCGATGTAGGTAGCTTGGGTGAGTCCGACCATCCGTTTCGATCTTTCCTGATAGATCTGTATTCCAAGAATATAGGATGCTTCACCCATGTCCTTCATCGAGAATCTACTAGACAACCATACTTTAGTTGACTGCAGCATTCCTACATCATTCCCAATGAGTAGAATGTCACCAACATAAAGTACAAGGATTGTCACAGGGCTTTTAACTACCTTCTTATATACACATGGCTCCTCGTGATTCTTGATGAAACCAAATTCCTTAATTGTTTCATCGAATCTAAGGTTCCAACTCCTCGATGCTTGTTTGAGACCGTAGATCGATCTTTGAAGTTTGCATACCTTATGCTCACTTCCTACAGATGTGACCTTCAGGCTGCGTCATATAGATCTCTTCCTTAATGTTTCCATTAAGGAACGCAGTTTTCACATCCATTTGCCATATCTCATAGTCGTACCATGTGGCTATGGCTAACAAGATTCTAATTGACTTGAACATTGCGACTGGAGAGAAGGTTTCATCATAGTCAACACCTTGCCTTTGAGTGTAACCTTTCGCGACCAGTCGTGCCTTGTAGGTCATTACCTTACCATCAGGCCCAAGTTTCCTCTTGTATACCCATTTTCACCCAATAGGAATAATTCCTTCGGGAGGGCGAACAAGAGTCCAAACTTGGTTCGCATGCATTTAGTCAAACTCATACTGCATTGCTTCAAGCCACAAATTTGAATCAGCATCGGAAATTGCCTCCTTGAAAGTTCTTGGATCAGATCCAACATCTTGATCACCTTGATCATCTTCAAGGAGAAAACCATATCTCTCAGGAGCCCTAGGAACCCTTTCGGATCTCCTAGGTGCGACCATTTCTGGTACTGGCTCTGGAGGCGCAGGAGATTCACTTGGTACTTCAGTTGGTTCTCGAACCTCTTCGAATTCTACTATCTTGCATTTTCTATCAAGTAGAAATTCCCTTTCCATAAAGGTGGCATTCCTAGAAACAAACACTTTCGTTTCGCTGGGATAGTAGAAGTAGTATCCAATGGAATTCTTTGGATACCCAACGAAGTAACATAAGATGGATCTCGTATCCAGCTTATCTCCCACTGTCTGCTTCACGTAAGCAGGACATCCCCAAATCCTCATGTATGAGTACTTGGGTGGTTTGCCCATCCATATCTCATATGGATTTTTATCCACTGCCTTTGTGTGGACATTGTTCAACAACATTACCACCGTTTCGAGCGCATAGCCCCAAAACGAGGTAGAAATCTCAGTGAAGCTCATCATAGATCGAACCATGTCCATCAAAGTTTGATTACGACGCTCCGCTACACCATTGAGCTGTGGTGTGGCCGGAGGGGTCCACTGTGATAGAATCCCATTCTCTTTCAGATAGTCTTGAACTTCAGCACTTAAGTATTCACCACCTCGATCGGATCGAAGTGCTTTAATACTCTTGCCTAGCTGATTTTCCACTTCAGCCTTGAATTCTTTGAACCTTTCAAAGGATTCAGACTTGTGCTTCATTAAGTACAAGTACCCATACCTAGAGTAATCGTCGGTAAAGGTGATGAAGTATGTGTGGCCGTACTTAGTACCAATACTAAATGGGCCGCACACATCAGTATGGATCAAATTCAATAGGCCTTGAGCACGCTCACCCTTGCCCTTGAAGGGTTGCTTAGTCATCTTTCCCTTAAGACAATATTCACAAGTCGGTAGAGAGTTAATGTCTGACAGATCAAACATGTCACTCCTAACTAACTTGTTCATCCTACTTAGAGAAACATGACCTAGCCTAGCATGCCAAAGTTGTGCTGGGTTTAAGCTATCATGTTTCCTTTTAATCGTTGTTGTATGTGTTTCGACATCGTGAGTTGGAACGTCTTTTAATTTTAAGGTGTACAAATCGTTTTTGCGTTCCCCAATACCAATCAAACATTCATTATTGTAAATATTTCAAATCGAATTAGCAAACATACAAGAATATCCATCACTATCAAGCATAGAAACAGAAATAATGTTCTTTATTAATTCGGGAACAAACAAAACGTTTCTTAATAACAACTTAAAATCAGAAGACAGAAATAAATAAACATATCCTATAGCTACAGCAGCAACTCTTGCTCCATTGCCTAGCCTCAAGTGGGTCTCACCCTCTCTAAGACGTCGGCTTCTTGTCATCACCTGCAAATCATTGTAGATATGAGATCTACATCCGGTATCAAGTACCCAAGAAGTCGAATTAAGAGACATATTTATTTCGATATAGAACATACCTTTCGCAGTTTGCAATGCTAGAGGTACTCCTTGCAGTTCCTCCTCCAATCCCAGGCTTGTGGCAGTGGTGGCAAACATCCTCAGTCTTGTTTGGCTTCGAAGCCTTTGCCTTTGGATTCTTAGTGGGATTTTCCTCCTTCGCAGGGGCAGAACGCTTATTACCCTTGCGTCTGGACCCCTTCTTCGCAGAGGAAGAAGATCCCATGAGGAGGACGGGCTTGTCCTTCTTTATGGTTCATTCGAACACTACAAGCATGTTAACCACCTCTTCAAGGGTGGCTTCCAGCTTGTTCATGTTCAAGTTGACCACAAAGGGGTCGAATGCAGCAGGCAGTGAGAGGAGAAGCACATCCACAGACAGCTCGTGTGGAAGTGTGATATCAAGGCCCGACAGCTTTTCAACGAGCCCAATCATACGAACCCCATGCTCGCGGACCGAAGTCCCATCGCGCATGCGGCTTGTCATAAGCTCCTTGACAGCCGTGAACCTCTCATGTCTAGAGTTCTCCCCGTACAGTTCTTTGAGATGAAAGAGTATGTCAGCAGCATACTTTGTCTTCTCAAAACGCCGTTTCATTTCGTTGGACATCGATGCCATCACATAGCATCGAGTCTTAAGCTCGTCGTCCCACCATTGTTGAAGCGTCACCAGCTCCTCAGGGCTAATATCGGCAGGGGCTTCCTTCGGAGGGCTCTTCTCTATCGTATAAAGAAGTTTCTCCAAATCCAACACAATGTTGAGGTTTCGAAGCCAGTCTTGGTAGTTCAGACCGGTGAACTTGTTGCTATCCAGTATAGCAGCGAGTGGGTTTTTGATCGAAGACATTATAAATGCAGTTATACTGAAAAGAAAACAGACATACATTACTAACTATATATGAAATAACGCTAAGACATAAAACAAGGTCGTTAAGTTTTATGAATTACCCTCCCACTATTTTATCGATTTCACCACCCTCTAATGAAATCGAGAAAGAAAGTTTCTTTAGTGGGTACACGGAGCCCAATCAAGTGATCATGGTCCCGAATAATATCAGCCAACCACGACCCCCAAAAGGTAGTTTCCGATTGCAACCGGTGCAACCTCCATGTATTCACCTCACGTCCAGTAAGGGCCCAATAATATGACGCTGTTTACTATCACGTGTCAAGATGACCCATCAATGTTGAGTCGTGAAGGACGGTCCCCTTAACGTCCCCAATAATATGAGCCAACGTTAAAGGGAGGTCCAACCGACTCACAACAATTGTCAATGGCGTGGACAGCTTTCCGGCATACATAACCCCCTCAATAATATGAGCCGGGCCATGTATACGAGTAGCATCTGCGTACACCCATTGTTGATGGAAGGTAGGGATAATTTAAACAAATTTAAATTCCCTTTAGCTTATCGAATAAACTTTTAATATTGATATTAGTTTTAAATCGTATTTAAAACGAGGGATTTTATTTTAGAAAAATTTGGTCTCATGCAATTTTAAATCAAATTTAAAACATGCGGATTCAACATATATATCAAATATATAAATAACTTTGGGATGATCGATCGCGAGAGCTATGCGGTCCGTGGTTGCCAATCACGGACCTGGGTCCAATCCTAGGTGAAATGCAATATGCAATGCAATCCTATTACATTTGCTTCCGGTTTTACAGATCTTCGGTCTTCAATATCTTTGATCGTCATTGGCCCACCATCTTCAAAAGTCCTCCCACTAAGTCTAGTAATTTACAATTAAATTCCATGACACATAAGGGATACATTTTATAAAGGGTGGGAACGGGCCACAAACATACCCACTTTAATAAATGATAATCAATTGATATTAAATACAACTGAAATCGCAAAACCTAAAGCATACACCTAACACATTGGGCACTGCTCTCGATCATCCCAAACATGCAATCAATCTAATTAACTTGCATAAATTAAACAATCAAATTATTTACCACAAAATCATATTTTAATCATAAAATCGCATTTTATAATAAAATCGCATTTTGTCGATAAAATCAAATTTTAATCAACAAAATCATATTTAATTAAAAAATCATATTTCACAATTAAAATCATATTTTGCAATTCCAATTGCATTAAATTGGGCTTAAAATAATTTTAGGCCCAAAAATCTCAAAATTTCAAAATTGACCAAAATCTGCCCGATATCTAATATCGGCCCGAAAACTTCATGGGCTGCCCGGGACAGGCCCGAACATAACCTATAAGAAATCAGGCATCGCAACGCTGCCGGAGACTCGCCGGACGGCGGCCTCCGCCACCAAATAGCACGCGGCACAAGGCCGCGCGCTGCCGCAACACGTGCGGCAAGGTGGCCAGCGCTGTGGCTGGCTGTGGTGAAACAGGTTGCGCCGATCGTGGCGCATAGAAGCGCCCCTGCTGCCCCTCCTGATCGCGCGTCCATGCGTGAAATTTCAAAATTGACCAAAATCTGCCCGATATCTAATATCGGCCCGAAAACTTCATGGGCTGCCCGGGACAGGCCCGAACATAACCTATAAGAAATCAGGCATCGCAACGCTGCCGGAGACTCGCCGGACGGCGGCCTCCGCCACCAAATAGCACGCGGCACAAGGCCGCGCGCTGCCGCAACACGTGCGGCAAGGTGGCCAGCGCTGTGGCTGGCTGTGGTGAAACAGGTTGCGCCGATCGTGGCGCATAGAAGCGCCCCTGCTGCCCCTCTGATCGCGCGTCCATGCGTGAAGGCAGCAGGAGGTTGTCGGCCGCCATGCGCGGCCAGCGCGTACGGTTGCGCGCGTGCGCAGCGGCTCCGCATTGCGTGGCGGCGCCCGTGGCCAACCTCAAAAAAAAAAATTTTGTTTTTCAATTCTGAAATTCGATATCTGATACAATTATGGCAATGATGTATCGAAGGATCCGAGCCTTGGCTCTGATACCACTGTTGGGTAATCGGTGGCGGATCCGGATCCCACTTCCTGGGGCGCAGCGGAAGAACAAAATTTGCTCGGAAAGTGTTCAATACATTCGATATAATCTACAAACATTCATAGGGTGTTTGTAGATAGTTATCTTGCTGGCGTCTAGGCGCCTGGCTCCGACCAGTTTCTCGAGGAAACCGGCACTTCAAACTGTAAGCGGCGGTAGATCGTCAATCAGGTCCACGATCGGATTCAATCTTCCTCCAATCAGCCTGCACTAGAAAGCTGATGGATTTGCCACGGACGGAATCACCTCGTCGCGGTGATCGAAACAAGTCCGATCACGAAGAGGGCGGCGGACGGCGGCGGCACACGACGGCGCAAGGCGGCGGCGGCGTGAGGCTTTAGAGGAGGGGGCGGCGGACAACTAGGGCGTCTACGGTTTGTGTGAGTTGTGTATGCAACCTAGGCTCAAGACTAAGTATAGGTGTGATGGGCTTGAACCGGCCCATTGGACCTGGGGCGGGCCCAGTCCAACATATGAACATTCGGTTCATCCCTATCAGCGTGACTTCATCATAACTCCGATCGACGATCTGATCGGACCGATCTAGTGCCATGATCCCCTAGGTATCACTGATAGTGCCTGCAAGAACCATTTGGTCGTGGTTAGCGTACAGTACGGTCCTTTCAACACATATATCCCGATCAGATCAACGATCATTGGTAAATCGAGAGTCGCTAGAGATCCGATAGCTATGCATACATCTTGGAGATCGAATAGTGACATCGCGAGTGTAACTAGGTAAACCCATTTACCTAAAACACTTCTAGTACTCTGGCCAGAGATTTATACACTATTATCCCCTCAGATAGCATAGGATATCCACGCATGTAAGCGAGCGGTGAATCCTCGACAACGAAGCATCGACTCCTACATGCATCGGGGTCTCACCCAATCCCGCCGCCTAATGACCCCAAGTGAGTCGGCAAACGAGTCAAAGTGAGATGCCTATCTTGTAGAGTCTCAATGACGTTTCGAGTCGTGAGGACTAATCAGTACAACCAAGACCTCGGACTTATCAACTCGACAAATT
Source organism: Dorcoceras hygrometricum (assembly GCA_001598015.1). Taxonomy (NCBI): domain Eukaryota; kingdom Viridiplantae; phylum Streptophyta; class Magnoliopsida; order Lamiales; family Gesneriaceae; genus Dorcoceras; species Dorcoceras hygrometricum. The sequence continues at coordinate 415,910 of KV007754.1, forward strand.
GTAACCACTTGGAAAGTCCGAACGAGGGTAGTTCGATAGATCACCAGGTCACTATCTATCTGCATGCTCAGAACATCACAATGTTCCCTACCAATGAAACACGGTACTTCACATCGCAGATACTAGTCTCAATCTCGGGCGGCCTTATCCTCATTTTGACGGCCCAATCGACTAGGAACGAGTTCAGAATGCACATTGACTATTAGATGCGTTTCATGATAGCCGTCATACCCACTATCACATCTAACATACACTATGGTGCATTCTAGGTCTTTATCCAACACTATTGTTAACATTATAGTCATAATGAAAATAAAGAAAGCCATAAATAAATGTGAATATCATATATAAAGATCGTTTCATACAAGAGTCTATAAACCCACACGCCACAAGTTGGCTAGTTGGGCATCTACTCTAACATATAGCTACCACGCTCTAACATGTTTCGTGGCCACTACCCTTTTTTCTATCCGTTGACAGCTGCAGAGCTGGTTCTTAAGCTCCGTTGACTCCCTGTTCGGTTGTAGTTCTTCGTTCCTGCATTCTGCTGTCTCATGCATAGCACGTGCATTTATATCTATTGCTATCTGTTTGTTGTATTATTGTCAGGCCTCGTGCTCTCAACAGAGTAAAAACATACAACACATGCGGAAGCTTATCAAAAAGTGGGTAAAATTTTCGCTTTTAGGCCCGACGGTTTGAAACATATAATTTAAAATACAACAATACTAAAATAGAATCCCAGTTTACAAAACACAATTATAGCATCAACACACAAATAAACATGTATCAGACTCCTCAACAAAATACAACAACGAAGCACAGGGCATCTCCCCGGCTACTAGACTGATACATACATATATGCTATACACTACTGGGACACTCAACCACCTCCTGGGGCACCGCCAGCTGGGTTACCTCCTCGACCAGCTGTATGACCTGGACAACACAACAGGCAACAAACAAACCAAGCCCCAGAGGGACATGGGGTCAAACCCCAGTACGTAGAGCAACTATAAAACAGCAATAAACAGCCAGTAATAAAATGCAGATGCTATGCATGAGATGCGGAACAACAGCAGGAGGCTTCGACCGACAAGGAAGCCAAAGAACTCAAAGCATAGTTCAAACGAATCTGCAAACGATGTGTGGCCACTGTGAGTGTAGGACATGTGGGAGTTACCCACTCACCCCTACTCGCTCACCAATACCAGGTGCATCAATCACTCAACCCGCGGTTGCCCAACCTATGAACTGTGGTAGTTAGCCACTCGGTTCATAGGGGCTATCAACACCCGACAGGGAGATGAGAGTGCAGTATTGGTGCTCGCCCTCGCATCCTGGTAAGAAACATCAGCAATACAACAAGGTACAAAGGCTACAAAGCTGGAAAGGAATATCATGCGTGTATGCAACATGCTGGAACGCAGGCATATAAACATAAGCAACACAGCAATAACACAATAGCATACACAATCCTCAACAGGACACAACCAGCAGGCACGACCATTCCACACACCAGCAACTACAAATCGTCCAAGCCTTAATATAGCTGTAATACAAGCTCGAATCCATACCTTAACACTGAGCAACAATTACCGAATACAAAGCCTGAGAATACTGACTCCAACCTGTAAAACATACGCAACATACAGGGAATCATCAACTCAAAACTCACGGCCAACACACAAAAACTCACGGCTGGGAGTACCAAGCTCAACCAACAAACACCACCCTAATACAACTTAACAGAGAGCTAAATCACAGCTAGGAAACAAGATCTCAACAACTAAACTCGAAAACTACCTGCACGCACAACTCACGGCCGAGAGCAGTAGCTTCGCGATCTCTCCCCAGCGAACACTAGCCTCTGAAACTGGTATAGGGTGAAAGAGCTTTCCAAGAGGAGTCCAACTCTACCTCAAACGTGAAAAACGGTGGCCAGAGTCGACGGGAATCTACCGGAGAACCTCACGGTGAACAGTGCCAAGGGTTTGAAAAACAGAGAACGAAAGGCTGGAAATTTTCTAAGTATGGTAACTGATATCACAATTCGAAGACCAAGTCTTCCTTATATAATTCCCACAACTGCTGAATTCTTAAAAACAATCCATCGACAAAATCAGTCGACGCAGCTGCCAGCAGCAACGATATCAAAGGCCTTCTAATACAAATCAAAAACGGCGTCGCAATAACTTAACCAAACAACGTCGCATAAGTGACGTAATCTTTTCTGCCAACAGCTGAACATCCAGTCGCAGGAAAGAAACAACGCACAACACTGTTCACAACTGAGACCAGTCGCAGCATCGAAACGCAGCATTGCAACTAACTCAAACGACGTCGCATAGCGCACGCCAGCATATCTGCCATCAGCTGGTCACATAAACCATCGACTGGTTCCTCAAAACGACGTCGCCTCTACTAACCCAAACGACGACGTCTTATACCCGCTACAGGAACTATCTGCTGACAGATATAAATCAGCCGTTGCTTTCAAAAACGTTACCGTTTCGAAATCCTATAGCGCGCTCCTGCTGAAATCCACGTAAGCGTTGCTGTCACCAGCTCTCGCACAACGTTACGCTAACAACACCACCTGTTGACAGACCTTGCCAACCTCAATACGAAAGCGTATCAATCCCCGCGATACAAAACGCGCTAAACAACCAGCAGCAAGGCTTACGTCTGCGACTTCGATGCCAACATATAGCATGACGTCATCAAATCTGCTACCAGCAGATACCTCTAAACCCAAAATTACGAAAATATCCAGAATTGTTCTAAGGAGGAAAATCGACCCAAAAACTACAACCCCACATCGAAACAGAGATTCTAAACCACAAAATCTCTAAACAACCTATCTATTCCAACAATCAATCGTAATTAATAATTCAAGGTCTCACAACTCTCCCCCGCTAAAAAGGATTTCGTCGCCAAAATCAAACAACAATTATGAATCAACAAACAACAGCAGAGACTAGAATAGAAACTAAAAACTAACACCAGAACTCGCCCAACACAAGGCCAAGAGTTCAAGATAACTGAGCAAACAATTTACAACATCTAGGGAAGGAATACCGCAAAACTACAAGCTACCGGATAATCTAGCTCAACAGCTACTCAAACAGATGCGGCCACTCGCGTTGCATATTTTCTTCCAGTTCCCAAGTAGCTTCTTCCCTTACATGTTTGCTCCACTGCACCATTACTAACGGAATTGTCTAATTCCTCAGCTGTTTCTCTTTTCTGCCAAGGATCTACAAGGGATGTTCCTGATAACTCAACGACTGATCTAGATCTACCTCATCAGTCCCAAGCACGTGAGACGGATCTGGCTCATACTTCCTCAACATCGACACATGGAACACATCGTGAAGAGAGGACAACTCTGACGGCAACAACAACCGATACGCTAAAGGGCCAATCCTCTCGACAATCTCATACGGACCAACGTAACGAGGGGCTAACTTTCCCTTGCGTCCAAAGCGCATAACACTACGAAACGGAGAAACCTTGAGAAATACACGATCACCAACCTGAAACTCAAGAGGTCGACGCCTCTTATTCGCATAACTGGCTTGGCGATCCTGGGAAGCTTTCATCCGCTGTCTGATTAGATCAACTTGATCTTTCATTTGCTGCACAAAGTCAGGGGCAGATAGCTGCTTCTCCCCCACTTCTTCCCAACAAACTGGGGATCTGCACTTGCGGCCATACAAAGCCTCGAAAGGCGCCATGCCAATCGTCACTTGGTAGCTGTTATTATACGAAAATTTGACCAAAGACAACGCGTCTTGCCAGCTACCTCCAAAATCCAACACAACAGCACGCAACATATCCTCCAACGTCTGGATATTTCGCTCAGATTGGCCATCTGTCTGGGGGTGATACGCGGTACTCATCGCCAATCTGGTTCCCAAAGCTGTTTGTAAACTCTTCCAAAACCTGGAAGTAAACCTCGGATCTCGATCGGATACGATTGAAACAGGCACACCGTGCAATCTAACAACAAAATCAACGTACATCTTCGCCATCTTCTTCAACGAGAAGGTCATCCCATAGGGAATGAAGTGTGCAGACTTCGACAAACGGTCTACAACTACCCAAACAGCATCACATCCTCGGCTGGAACGAGGCAAATGCATCACGAAATCCATCGCAATGTGCTCCCAATTCCATTGGGGCACCTCTAAACTCTGCAACAGACCACCAGGTCTCATCCTTTCGGCCTTTACCATCTGGCAATTCAAACAACGAGCAACGAAACCAGCAACATTACTCTTCAGGCCAGCCCACCAAAAGTGCGGCTCAAAGCATGGTACATCTTCCGTGCACCAGGATGAACACTATGTCTGCTGCAATGCGCCTCACGAAGGATCTCCTCCTTCAAATCAATCAAATTGGGCACAACCAATCGGCCCCGGAAATGCTAACAACCATCGGACGAGACAGAATAGTCCTCAAGTTCGCCAGCCCTGACTTTCAACTTCAATTAATGGATAGACGGATCGGTCCTTTGCGCTGTTTGAATACTGCAAACAATCTGTGGTTCCACTTGGAACGATGAAACCATCACACAATCCTCAGCCGGGTAAAATCTCCAACCCGTAGTGTTAAGATGCTCTTGGTCCTTGGAGATGTACAACGAGGCAAGCATCTCAGTAGCCTTCCTGCTCAAAGCATCAGCCACTACGTTCGACTTCCCAGGCTGGTATTTAATCTCACAGTCAAAGTCCTTTAACAACTCCATCCACCTGCGCTGTCTCATGTTCAAGTCAGGCTGCGAGAACAGATACTGCAAACTCTTGTGGTCGGAGTACACCACAAACTGCTCGCCATACAGGTAGTGACGCCAGATCTTTAACGCAAAGACCACCGCTGCTAACTCCAAATCATGGACTGGGTAACGAGTCTCGTGCGGTTTCAACTGCCGCGAGGCATATGCAATGACTCTACCATTCTGCATCAATACACAACCCAATCCATTAAGCGAAGCGTCAGAACAAACAACAAAACCACCTGAACCGGACGACAGAGCCAACACAGGCGCAGTAGTCAACTTTTCCTTGAGCAGCTGAAACGCATTCTGACACTGCTCAGTCCAAACAAACCGCCTATCCTTCTTGGTCAATTGGGTCATCGGCTTTGCTATACTAGAGAATCCTTCAATGAAACGACGATAATAGCCAGCCAGACCTAAGAAACTGCGAATCTCAGACACATTTCTCGGTCGCTCCCACTTCAGAACAGCATCCACTTTACTGGGATCCACAGAAATGCCATCCGCTGAAATGACATGACCCAGAAATACCACGCGATCTAACCAAAATTCACACTTGGAAAATTTCGCATACAACTGCTGCTCTCTCAATCTCTGAAGAACCATTTCCAAGTGCTCCTTGTGCTCCCTCGGAGTCTTCGAGTAAACCAAGATGTCGTCAATAAAAACAATCACAAACTGGTCTATGAACTCTCTAAAAACCCGGTTCATCAGATCCATAAAGACTACAGGCGCGTTGGTCAACCCAAACGACATCACCAAAAACTCAAAATGTCCGTACCTCGTACGAAATGCAGTCTTCGCGACATCTTGTTCCCTCACTCTGAGCTGATGGTACCCGGAACGAAGATCAATCTTAGAATACACCGCATAACCTTGAAACTGATCAAACATATCATCGATTCTCGGCAACGGGTACTTATTCTTGACAGTGGCTTTATTCAACTGGCGAAAATCAATGCACATCCGCATTGAGCCATCCTTCTTCTTCACAAACAAGATGGGCGCTCCCCACGGTGACATATTAGGGCGAATAAAACCTTTCTCCAGCAAATCATCTAACTGTACCTTGAGTTCTCTCAACTCCACAGGCGCCAGAAGATACGGAGCACACGAAATCGGAGTTGTGCCAGGCACCAGCTCTATGCTGAGGTCTATCTCCCGCCTCGGAGGAAAACCAGGAATATCCTCCGGAAACACGTCAGGGAAGTGTCGCACCACGGGAACGTCACTAAGCTGAACACTGGAAGAAGAAGACGCATCCAAAGCGTAGATCATAAAGCCAGCATTCCCCAAAGACAACAAGCTAAACATCTCCATCGCGGAAACCAACGGAATCTTCGATCGCGAGTCCTGACCGTAGAAGTCCCACTTCTCGCCAGACAAAGGCCTAAAGCGCACAATCCCATGGAAGCAGTCCACGGAGGCCCTATAGTTGGACAGCACATCCATTCCAACTATGCAATCGAAATCCCAAAGCATCAAACGGATCAAGTTCGCTAACAAAACATGCTCATCAAACCCCAACACACCATTCAACAAAACCTCCTGGGAGAACAGTCTCATACCACCGGGGGTAGAAACAGAAACAACATCACGCAAAGGGAAGGTACACAGACCATGCTCAACAACAAGGTCACTAACCTCAACCGGAGTTCATCGTCATACTGAGCCCTATCAAAAATATGAACGAAGTTATGGAGCCACGAATCAGCATCCTCACTCGACTCGTCGCCATTAAAGACAGCAGGGTTCATCCTCGGAAAACGAGCTATAACAACTTCCATTCTCTCCACCGGAGCCGGCGGAGCCTCCTCTTCCCCTTCTTCGCTACTCCCATGAGTATGACTAGGAGCACTATACTGATCCTCGTTCTGACCTCCTGACTCCTGGAACTGCCCCTACCTCTACCACGAAGTCTAGGCGGCATCTAAAATACACTCAATAGGATAAGGAGAAACATAACAGATACATCATGGAAAGCATATAACATACATATGCAGCACTTAAGTCACATAAGTCAAGCACATGCAACACACAACACTGTGCCTAGACTCATGTGTGATCAAATAAATTGAGTTTATCCCAGCTTAAGCTCTGATACCAAAAATTTCAGGCCTCGTGCTCTCAACAGAGTAAAAACATACAACACATGCGGAAGCTTATCAAAAAGTGGGTAAAATTTTCGCTTTTAGGCCCGACGGTTTAAAACATATAATTTAAAATACAACAATACTAAAATAGAATCCCAGTTTACAAAACACAATTATAGCATCAACACACAAATAAACATGTATCAGACTCCTCAACAAAATACAACAACGAAGCACAGGGAAACTCCCCGGCTACTAGACTGATACATACATATATGGTATACACTACTGGGACACTCAACCACCTCCTGGGGCACCGCCAGCTGGGTTACCTCCTCGACCAGCTGTATGACCTGGACAACACAACAGGCAACAAACAAACCAAGCCCCAGCGGGACATGGGGTCAAACCCCAGTACGGAGAGCAACTATAAAACAGCAATAAACAGCCAGGAATAAAATGCAGATGCTATGCATGAGATGCGGAACAACAGCAGGAGGCTTCGACCGACAAGGGAGCCAAAGAACTCGAAGCATAGTTCAAACGAATCTGCAAACGATGTGTGGCCACTGTGAGTGTAGGACATGTGGGAGTTACCCACTCACCCCTACTCGCTCACCAATACTAGGTGCATCAATCACTCAACCCGCGGTTGCCCAACCTATGAACTGTGGTAGTTAGCCACTCGGCTCATAGGGGCTATCAACACCCGACAGGGAGATGAGAGTGCGGTATTGCCGCTCGCCCTCGCATCCTGGTAAGAAACATCAGCAATACAACAAGGTACAAAGGCTACAAAGCTGGAATGGAATATCATGCGTGTATGCAACATGCTGGAACGCAGGCATATAAACATATGCAACACAACAATAACACAATAGCCTACACAATCCTCAACAAGACACAACCAGCAGGCACGGCCATTCCACACACCAGCAACTACAAATCGTCCAAGACATAATCTAGCTGTAATACAAGCTCGAATCCATACCTTAACACTGAGCAACAATTACCAAATACAAAGCCTGAGAATACTGACTCCAACCTGTAAAACATACGCAACATACAGGGAATCATCAACTCAAAACTCACGGCCAACACACAAAAACTCACGACTGGGAGTCCCAAGCTCAACCAGCAAACACCACCCTAATACAACTTAACAGGGAGCTAAATCACAGCTAGGAAACGAGATCTCAACAACTAAACTCGAAAACTTCCTGCACGCACAACTCACGGCCGAGAGCAGTAGCTTCGCGATCTCTCCCTAGCGAACACTAGCCTCTGAAACTGGTATAGGGTGAAAGAACTTTCCAAGAGGAGTCCAACGCTACCTCAAACGTGAAAAACGGTGGCTAGAGTCGACGGGAATCTACCGGAGAAGCTCACGGTGAACAGTGCCAAGGGTTTGAAAAAAAGAGAACGAAAGGTTGGAAATTTTCTAAGTATGGGAACTGATATCACAATTCGAAGACCAAGTCTTCCTTATATAATTCCCACAACTGCTGAATTTTAAAAACAATCCACCAACAAAATCAGTCGACGCATTCTCTTCAACAAACAACTTGCTGCTGCCAGCAGCAACGATATCAAAGGCCTTCTAATACAAATCAAAACGGCGTCGCAATAACTTAACCAAACGACGTCGCATAAGTGACGTAATCTTTTCTGCCAACAGTTGAACATCCAGTCGCAGGAAAGAAAGAACGCACAACACTGTTCACAACTGAGACCAGTCGCAGCATCGAAACGCAGCGTCGCAACTAACTCAAACGACGTCGCATAGCGCACGTCAGAATATCTGCCATCAGCTGGTCACATAAACCATCGACTGGTTCCTCAAAACGACGTCGCCTCTACTAACCCAAACGACGACGTCTTATACCCGCTACAGGAACTATCTGCTTACAGATATAATCATCCGTTGCTTTCCAAAACGACACCGTTTCGAAATCCTATAGCGCGTTCCTGCTGAAATCCACGTAAGTGTTGCTGTCACCAGCTCTCGCACAACGTTACGCTAACAACACCACCTGCTGACAGACCTTTCCAACCTCAATACGACAGCGTATCAATCCCCACGATACAAAATGCGCTAAACAACCAGCAGCAAGGCTTACGTCAGCGACTTCGATGCCAACATATAGCATGACGTCATCAAATCTACTACCAGCAGATACCTCTAAACCCACAATTACAAAAATCTCCAGAATTGTTCTAAGGAGGAAAATAGACCAAAAAACTACAACTCCACATCGAAACAGAGATTCTAAACCACAAAATCTCTAAACAACCTATCTATTCCAACAATGAATTGTAATTAATAATTCCAAGTCTCACAATTATGCTGCTCTCCGTACCGGGGTTTGACCCCATGTCCCCCTTGGGCTGGTTGTTTTGCTTGTTTTATGTGTTTTCATGTTACCATGGTTTCTCAGCTGGTTGTGGAGATTGTTGGGATCCGGATCACGCCCCCCGGCGAGGCAGTGGAAGAACAGAAAAACATGTGCTGGGAGATGATGAATACGATAAAACAAACAAACTATGACATTCATAGGGCGTTCAAATCGCTACCTTGCTGGCAACTCGTGCCTGGCTCCGACCGGTTTCGTAAAGAAAACGGCACTTCATGGTAGACTGCGGTAGATAACGCCAATCAGGTCCACGATTGGAGACGAGATTCCTTCATCAGTCTACACTAGAATAACTGACGAGATCTGCACGGACGGATTCTCCTCGTCGAATTGGCCGGAACGAATTTCTGGCGAAGAGGGCGGCGGCGGCGGCGGCGACTATTTGAGAGGGGGGAGGCGGCGTGTTTAGTGCTCTAGGGTTAAGGTTTGATCATCTAGTCGTTTGGTTAATGAAGTCTAGTCTAATTAAATAGACCTGTGGTAGGATTGTACCGGCCCAACGGGCCCGAGTCCAACGGGTGAACATTCGGTTCATCCCCACCACTGTGACTTCATTGTAACTCCGATCGCCGATCAGATCGGACCGATCGATTCAGTACTTGTGTGACCCTCAATGGTTCAGGGATACAGCTAGCCGTGGGCCCACAACCATTGTGGCTCCGGAATCACAATCCCGGACTTGCCCAACGAATCATGGTAAGAGCGTCTAGCAACATCGCCCCATGATCCCCTAGGTATCACTGATAGTGCCTACAAGAACCATTTGGTCGTGGTTAGCGTACAGTACGGTCCTTTCAATCCATATATCCCGATCAGATCAACGACCATTGGTAAATCGAGAGTCGCTATAGATCCGATAGCTATGCATACATCTTGGAGATCAAATAGTGACATCGCGAGTGTAACTAGGTAAACACATTTACCTAAAACACTTCTAGTACTCTGGCCAGAGATTTATACACTATTATCCCCTCAGATAGCATAGGATATCCACTCATGTCTGCGAGCGATGAATCCTCGACAACGATGCATCGACTTCTACATGCATCGGAGTCTCACCCAATCCCAACGCCTTATGACCCCAAGTGAGTCGGCAAATGGGTCAAAGTGAGACGCCTATCATGTAGAGTCTCAATGACGTTTCGAGTCGTGAGGACTTGTGAGGATTCAGATTTAGATTAGTGGTTAATTTTATTGTTTGGGTTTAGCCACGTGAATTTTGAAGTTATAGAGTTGTCGAATTCCTCCAAGTATTGAATCAACCGTGCTGTAGCCAACGACTGGTAGGATTTGGAATTTAATGGTTACTGTAGCTTGCAGCTGGTGGAAATGGAAAATCAGTTGTTGCGCTTGTGTTGCGTCTGGCAGTCGTTGCGCTCTTGAGGGAATGACCAGTCGATGGATTGAAGAACCAGTCGCGGGAGGAATTGTATTGCGACTGGGTGACCAGCTGTGGAATTGAGGAACCAGTCGAGGAAACAACGCGACGTCGTCTGGTTTAGTTGAAATGCTGCGTTTCGAGGATTGCGTCTGGTACCAGTTGTGAGGAGTCTACCAGCTTTTGGTTTAGCGCCTTGCGACTGGATAGCTTGCGATTGGATAGCTTGCGACTGGATAGCTTGCGACTGGATAGTTGTGACTGGATAGTTGCGACTGGATTGTTGCGTCTGGTTTGTTGTGGGAAGCATGAGTGCCAGTCGTAAGATTCCTACGGTTCAAGACGACTGGATTGGTGAGCAGCAGTCGAGATATTTGAGATGTATATATATTTAGGTGTTGATCGACACTTAGAATTATTTTGAGCCAGCCATTCCTTATCTCTTCTTTCTCAAACCCTAGTTGAGCTACTGTTCACCCGGGACATTTCTTCCCTAGATTTTCGTCGTTCTCCGTCGAAGATTTGAGTGTTTTCGGTGGCGCTGGGTTCCTTGTGAACTTCTCTTTCGATTGATACCCATTTGAAGCTGCAGAACGACCTTGGAGAAGATCGCGAAAGCTGCTGCTTTCTGGTCGTGAGTGCTGCCGTGCCCTGTTTGAATTTTTGAGGTAGAATTTGTGGATTTGAGGTACGATTGAGCAGCCCTTAGCAGCTTTGAGCGTGAACATGTCTATATTTCAATGTTGTGAAATCCGTGACTTTGCTGCTATGTGGTTACGTGGAACAGTTTGATGAATTGCTTGAGCTATACATTCTGTTTGCACGTATTATGAATTGTACGCATTAAGCATGAATATTGAATGGCATTCATGCATACATCTTGACCCTGAATTGACAGATTGATTTGATTACCTGATTGGGTGCCACGTTGTGACTGGCCGACTGTTGAGTCGTGCGCGAAAAGTCCAACGCTATCGTCGGAGTGGTGACTACCGGATTCGAGTGTCTACCACCGAGCTGTGATGGGCTGACGGGCCCCGATGATCACGGACCGATGATTTCCACCGGCTGATTGGCTGTGAGTGGTATAGAGGCTTGATTTGAGTTGCCAGTTGATAGACTGGTCTAGCTATCCGACTTTTTGATAGCCCTCATGCATTCATAGCATTGATTGTAGCATGTTGCATGTTTAT
>KV007754.1:436340-454748 GCA_001598015.1 Dorcoceras hygrometricum
GGACTTTTCCACTCGACAAATGGTAACCACTTGGAAAGTCCGAAGGAGGGTAGTTCGATAGATCACAGGTCACTATCTATCTGCATGCTCAGAACATCACAATGTTCCCTACCAATGAAACATGGTACTTCGCATCGCAGATACTAGTCTCGAACTCGGGCGGCCTTATCCTCATTTTGACGGCCCAATCGACTAGGAACATGTTTAGAATACACAGCGACTATTATCCGAACGAGGGTAGTTCGATAGATCACCTGGTCACTATCTATCTGCATGCTCAGAACATCACAATGTTCCCTACCAATGAAACATGGTACTTCGCATCTCAGATACTAGTCTCGAACTCGGGCGGCCTTATCCTCATTTTGACGGCCCAATCGACTAGGAACATGTTTAGAATACACAGCGACTATTAGACGTGTTTCATGATAGCCGTCATACCCACTATCACATCTAACATACGCTTTAGTGCATTCTAGGTCTTTACTCAACGCAATTGTAAATCATCATACACACAATGAAAGTAAAGAATGCCATATGGATAAATGCGAATATCATATATAAAGATTGTTATACAAGAGTCTATAAACCCACATGCCACATGTTGGCTAGTTGGGCATCTACTCTAACAGAGATGACTCAGCTGGTGGTGTCCCAAGAGCTGGATAGAGTGTCCCAGTTATATATATTGTATATTAATGCAATAGAGTCTTTGTCGGGGGATGTCTCGTAGGGATGTAATGTTCTATTGCTGATTATTAGTTTTGTTGTTTGGGAGGCACTCGATGCTTGTACGTGTTATTGTATCTACTGTTGTTGGTTTTCGGTTGTTGTAAAACCAATATTTTGAGTATCAATGTATTTTTAAATTACGTTTTCTAAGTCAGGCCAAAGAGAAAAATTTTAGCCACTTTTAAATGCTTCTGTCGTTGTTTATTTGCGTGATTAATCTATGTATTGTGCAGCAGACCTGTCAGATTTGAGTGGTGGTCCAACGACCAATACCATAGAAATCAGGGAGATTAACTAGACCACCCACTTCCTCCCGAAAATTTATCCAGCTGTCAAGGGAAAGGAGCTGCTGGAGGAATTCGAAAGGCCAAAGCCAGTGTCAGAGCATTGTACAGAAGTAATGCCGGACATTCATGATCAGGTGGAGTCTGTGGTCTCTCATTCGATGAATGGAGATTGTTCTGGAGTGAGGTAATGCAAAATACAGTTTCGTCGATGAAGCCTATTGAGTACCTGGCCAATATTAAAGATGATTTGTTGATCCAGGCTGAGTCACAACGAGTGCTAGAACTGATTCTGAGGGGTGAGCTGATTCATTCGACACTGGTTGTCCAATTGCTAGAGAAGTTAGTGAAAGAGCAATGGGAATCTTTCGATCTTAGACAACCCTCTGCCAACCGCGATCTCATGAGAATCTGCTTCTGGAGGGTGAAATGATACAGGCTAAGGAGATCTACAGAGGATATCAGGTGCAAGTTGGTCTTCATCTGAGGGCTCCAGAAAGTTATGTGTTAGGTGAAGCTTCCAATGCTGAGAACCCTGGCGTGATACGCGGTAGGCTAATTTTCACAGGATACAACTCGTCGGAGAATGCGATTGTGCTATCGAGCCCGGCTCAAGCAAGTTCAGCTGCCCAAACTGATATTCTAGTGACAACAGCAGATTGTGAGGCATCTAGATGTACTGAGGAATATGATACTATAATTTGTTTTGACGAGCAGTAGACCTCACAACAGAAAAAGGAGCAGCAGGCTTCGGACCAGCCTGAGCACAACCAGATGTGGAGAAACAGGCTCCAAAATAGATTGAGAAGCAGCGGACGCCGATTCAGGTTGTGGAGAAACTAACTAAGGAGCAACCAGATCCCGAGGCTGAAGATGATCAAACTGTGAAGCCATCAGCTCTCGCCATGGTGATTTACTCTTAGCCTCAAGTTGATGATGCTATGCATTTTTATGAGGTCGTAACTGATTCTCCAACATGATACCATACTTATTCTCTTCCTGAGCGTCTAATCACTCAAGGTACCCCGGTCTCACCTCAATTTCTGTCCCGATTGATTTCGGGAATAAGAAAAAAGCCCTCAAAGTGGTGCAATCATCGTTTGGACATATGTGAGACGAGCAAAGATACGTCAAGTATGACTTCCAGTAGTTCAAGAAAGTATTCCATGGCAAGTTGGATGACCTACTGACCACTCTGAGTCAGGCTCAGACTTCGATGGAGTCACGGCTAGTACGGTATATTAATGCTAATCATGAGAAGCTGTCTGATGAAATCTCCACTCTCAGTTCTCAGATGGCAAAAGTCATAGATTGTTTGAAGGATCTTGGTGCTGCCCAAAAGGGGGAAAGCAGCAAGATAGGAGAATAATCTAAGGGTTTGAAGTATTTCAGTTCGGGAGAAGAGTTCGAAACGGAGTATATATGAGCTGTGTAGAATTGTATAGGGAAACAATTATATGTATTCTTTTTAAAAGATAAACAAAACTAGTTTTTTTCTCAATAGTGTCCAAATTTTTTCATCACCAAAAAAGGGGAAATTATTGGATTTCATAAGTTATGGTGAAGACAAAAACAAACTAAGTATTCGACTAATCATACCGGAAACTGAGTGAACAGATCAGACCGGATCTAACATCATATTTTGTTCATATCACATCTGGCCTAAGCTGAGTAAGAACAAATAAGTTATAGTAATCAGATCAGAAAAACCTATATCAGTTCAAGAGCAGAACAGTGTAGAGTTGAACAAGAGTAGAGCAGATTAGTTCAAGAACATATCAGTTTAGAATAGTTGAGATTAGAATAGTTCAGAAATCTTGGAACAGATCAGTTTAAAATAGAACAGCTCAGAGATCAATTCAGCTTAGAAGAGTTCGGCTCACACAAACAAAGATCAGCTCAGGAAGTTATACGAAATCTATTTAGTCAATCATTCCGGTTGTACATGATTTTGATAACTTTACTTAAGAGGATTAATTTATAGTCGTAACGCACACATTCGGCTAATTTTTGAAAAAGTCAAGAACGTCAACGCTATCAGAGTTTCCATTTTGAGCAAAATACGGAAAGCATTTAATGTACAAGTACGAGGTACAATACCAAAATTAAATGCGCATTTATTGAGACTCAGGCACCAGCTCGGGATCCATCGATGTGTCTACTTGTAATATTTACTATCATTGGATGTATATAACTAGAATATCACTTCTGGAATGAGATGATGCGATACACACGTGAGAAGTGAACAATGAATTTTTTAAACAAATTACGAGATACCTTTGTATAAGTTTTCAGCTTGTTGCTAATTTATTATGCTTGAGCTTAGAATTGTATTCATTTGAAAAGCCTAAGATATTCATTGTAAACACAGCCTGCGACTGTTGTGAGTTTTCAGACTAGGAGTTCAGCTCAGGTGCGACCTGACTGATCGTTATTCTAATGTAATCCTTCCTTAATTGGAAAAAGGGGAGACGTAGAAGCATTTCTTTGAACTTCCACAAACAAATCTTTTTTTGCGATTTGATTTAAGCTTTAGCATTGCATTTGCATTCTCTTTTAATTGTTCGGTTGAGCTAATTCTGCATAAATTTTTTATTTCTCAAGAGAACATATTTGGATTGAGCAGTAGAATCAGTTGGTAACTCAACTGATCATAAAATCTTTAACACAAAAATATTTCAAAGATTTTATTCAACCTCGCCTCTAATGTACTGTGTTTTTTTATCCTAACACTGTTAGAGTAGATGCCCAACTAGCCAACTTGTGGCGTGTGGGTTTATAGACTCTTGTATATGACAATCTTTATATATGATATTCGCATTTCATTTATGGCATTCTTTACTTTCATTGTGTTGTATGATGATTAACAATTGCGTTGAGTAATGACCTAGAATTCACTATAGTGTATGTTAGATGTGATAGTGGGTATGACGGCTATCATGCAACACATCTAATAGTCACTGTGTATTCTGAATTAGTTCCTAGTCGATTGGGCCGTCAAAATGAGGATAAGTCTCACTTTGACCCGTTTGCCGACTCACTTGGGGTCATAAGGCGTCGGGATTGGGTGAGACCCCGATGCATGTAGGAGTCGATGCATCGTTGTCGTGGATTCACCGCTCGCAGACATGCGTGGATATCCTATGCTATCTGAGGGGATAATAGTGTATAAATCTCTGGCCAGAGTACATGAAGTGTTTTAGGTAAATGGGTTTACCTAGTTACACTCGCGATGTCACTATTCAATCTCCAAGATGTATGCATAGCTATCGGATCTTTAGCGACTCTCGATTTACCAATGGTCGTTGATCTGATCTGGATATATGGATTTAAAGGACCGTACTGTACGCTAACCACGACCAACTGGTTCTTTCAGGCACTATCAGTGATACCTAGGGGATCATGGGGCGATGTTGCTAGACGCTCTTACCATGATCCGATGGGCAAGTCCGGAATTGTGATTCCGGAGCCACAATGGTTTTGGGCCCACTGCTAGCTGTATCCCTGAACCATTGAGGGTCACACAAGTACTGGATTCGAGATTCCCGCATGGATACTGAGCTCAATGTGTTGAGCACTTGAGGAGGATTTTGGGGAGTGCGACTTCCTAAAAGTCAACAGGGGTCAAATCGTGATTTCCCACTGTTGAGGGGCAAAACAGTCATTTTGCACTTTTGGTTCTGAAAAATGGTTTTTCAAATCATAGTATTCAGTTTTGGAAACTGAGTCGATCGGTCCGATCTGATCGGCGATCGGAGTTATGATGAAGTCACAGTGATAGGGATGAACGGAATGTTCATACGTTGGACCCGGGCCCGTTGGGCCAGTCCAAGTCCATCATTAAGTCTACTTAATGTAGACTTAGGCTTAATCATAACACACTTTTTACACAACACAAAACCCTAAACCTAGTGTGCTAGACACGGCCGCCCCTTTCTCCTCCAAAGCCTCGCCGCCGCCGCCGCAGGTGCACGCAGCAGCCTCGCCGGACTTGCTACGGCCAACTTTTCGAGGAGAATCCGTTGTTGATAAAATCCATCAGTCTTCTAGTGCAGGATGATCAGAGGGAGATCGTTTCCGGTCGTGGACCTGATTGACGAATCTACCACCGCCTACCGTGAAGAGCCGGCGTTCTTGTAATTCCGGTTGGAGCCAGGCACGAGTAGCCAGCAAGGTAATCAACGAAAACACCTTATGAATGGTTCGTATTGTGTTTGTTTTAATATGGTATTGATCGTCTCCTGCGCAATTTTGTTTTCCGCTGCGCCCCTGGAGGCGGGATCCGGATCCTACACCGTTGTTCCCCAACAGTGGTATCAGAGCTTTGGCTCGGATTTGATCAATACAATTGATGCCATAATTGTATCTAATCTCGTGTTTCAGATTGAAATCGAATCAAAAAAATTTTTTGGATATTGGCCGCCGGCCGCCGCCATGTGCGGCGGCCCCCTCTCTCCCGCGCATGAACGCGCGCGGTGCTTGCGCGCTGGCCGCGCAAGGGAGGCGACGCTGGGCAGCAACTTCGCACGATGGCCGGCCGAGAATTTTGGCCGGCCGAGAATTTTGGCTGCCTCCCTCACGCATGGTGGCGCGATCTGCCGAGGGCCGTTGCACACTGGCTGTGCAACATGGTGGCCGATCCATGCTGATGGATGCGCCACTCTCAGGCGCGACATGGCTGGAACGTGCGGCCATGCGCCCCACGTTATTTCATGGCGGCGGCCGCCGTCCGGCGATGTCGTGACGGCTGGTTTGTTTTCTAGTGTTTAGTTCGGGACTGTCCCGGACAGCCCGTGAATTTTTCGGGCCGATATTCGATGTCGGCTCCCGTTTTTGTCGATTTTGAAATTTTGATATTTTTGGGCCTAAAATTGTTTTAAGCTCAATATGATGCAATTAAAATAGAAAAATATGATTTTGATTGTAAAATATGATTTTATAATTAAATATGATTTTGTTGATTAAAATTTGATTTTATCGACGAAATACGATTTTATTATAAATTGCGATTTTATGATTAAAATATGATTTTGCGATAAATAATTTGATTATTTAATTTATGCATGTTAATTAGATTATCTGCATGATTGGGATGATCGAGGGCCGTGCCCAATTTGTTAGGTGTATGCGATAGGTTTTTGTGATTCAGTTTGTAAATAATTTGATTATCATTTAAAGTGGGCCTGTTTGTGGCCCGTTCCCACCCCTTAATAAATGTATCCGATCATCCCAATATTTATATATGTGATATATAGTTAGTTGAATCCGCATGTTTTAAATTAGATTTAAATATCTGCATGAAACCAAAGTTTTTCGAAAATAAAATCCCTCGTTTTAAATACGATTTAAAACTTATATCAACATAAAAGTTTATTTGATAAACTAAAGGGAATTTAAATTTGTTTAAATTAAACACAATGGGTGTACGTCGATGCTACCCGTATACATGGCCTGGCTCATATTATTGAGGGGGTCATGTATGCCGGACAGCTGTCCACGCCATTGACACTCGTTGTGAGTTCGGTTGGAACTCCCTTTAACGTTGGCTCATATTATTGGGGACGTTAAGGGGACCGTCCTTCACGACTCAACATTGATGGGTCATCTTGACACGTGATAGTAAACGGCGTCATATTATTGGGCCCTTACTGGACGTGAGGTGAATACATGAAGGTTGCACCGGTTGCAATCGGAAACTACCTTTTGGGGGTCATGGATGGCTGATATTATTCAGGTCCATGATCGCTTGATTGGGCTCCGTGTACCCACTAAAGAAACTTGCTTTCTAGATTTCATTAAAGGGTGGTGAAATCGTTAAAATAGTGGGAGGATAATTCATAAAACTTAACGACCATGTTTTATGTCTTAGCGATTATTTTATATATAGTTAGTGATGATTGTCTGTTTTCTTTTCAGTATAACTGCATTGTAAAATGGTTTCGATGAAAAACCCGCTCGCTGCTATACTGGATAGCAACAAGTTCACCGGTCTGAACTACCAAGCCTGGCTCCGCAACCTCAACATTGTGTTGGCTTCGGAGAAGCTCCTCTATACGAAAGATAAGTGCCCTCCGAAGGAAGCCCCTGCCGATATCAGCCCTGAGGAGCTGGTTACGCTTTAACAATGGTGGGACGACGAGGTTAAGACTCGATGCTATGTGATGGCATCGATGTCCAATGAAATGCAACGGCGTTTTGACAAGACAAAGTATGCTGCTGAAATACTTTTTCATCTCAAAGAACTATACGGGGAGAACTCTCGACATGAGAGGTTCACGGCTGTCAAGGAGCTTATGACGAGCCGCATGCGCGATGGGACTTCGGTCCGCGAGCATGGGGTTCGTATGATTGGGCTCGTTGAAAAGCTGTCGGGCCTTGATATCACACTTCCACATGAGCTGTCTGTGGATGTACTTCTCCTCTCACTACCTACTGTATTCGACCCCTTTGTGGTCAACTTCAACATGAACAAACTGGCAGCCACCCTTGAAGAGGTGGTTAACATGCTTGTAGTGTTTGAAGGAACCATAAAGAAGGACAAGCCCGTCCTCCTTATGGGCTCTTCTTCCTCTGCGAAGAAGGGGCCCAGACGCAAGGGAAAGAAGCGTTCTGCCCCTGCGAAGGAGGAAAAGCCCACCAAGAAGCCAAAGGCAAAGGCTTCCAAGCCAAACAAGAGCGAGGATGTTTGACACCACTGCCACAAGCCTGGGCATTGGAGGAGGAACTGCAAGGAGTACCTCGAGCAGTTTCGAACTGCGAAAGGTATGTTCTATATTGAAATAAATATGTCTATAAATTCGACTTCTTGGGTATTTGATACCGGATGTGGATCTCATATCTGCAATGATTTGCAGGTGATGACAAGAAGCCGACGTCTTAGAGAGGGTGAGACCCACTTGAGGCTTGGCAAAGGAGCAAGAGTTGCTGCAGTAGCCATAGGAGATATTTATTTACTTCTGTCTTCAGATTTTAAGTTGTTGGTACGAGACGTTTTGCTTGTTCCTGAATTGATTAAAACATTATTTCTATTCCTATGCTTGATAGTGATGGATATTCTTGTATGTTTGCTAATTCGATTTGCTATATTTACAAGAATGAATGTTTAATTGGAATTGGGGAACGCGAAAACGATTTGTACACCTTAAAATTAAAAGACGTTCCAACTCGCGATGTCGAAGCATATACAACAACGATTAAAAGGAAACACGATAACTTGAACCCAGCACAACTTTGGCACGCTAGTCTAGGTCATATTTCTCTAAGTAGGATGAACAAGTTAGTTAGGAGTGACATGTTTGATCTGTCAGACATTAACTCCCAACCAACTTGTGAGTCCTGTCTCAAGGGAAAGATGACTAAGCAACCCTTCTAGGGCAAGGGTGAGCATGCTGAAGGCCTATTGGATTTGATCCATACTGATGTGTGCGGCCCATTTAGTATTGGTACTAAATACGGTCACACATACTTCATCACCTTTACCGATGATCACTCTAGGTATGGGTACTTGTACTTGATGAAGCACAAGTCTGAATCCTTTGAAAGGTTCAAAGAATTCAAAGCTGAAGTAGAAAATAAAATAGGCAAAAGTATTAAAGCAGTTCGATCTGATCGAGGTGGTGAATACTTAAGTGCTGAATTTCAAGACTATCTGAAAGAGAATGTGATTCTCGCACAGTGGACCCTCCGCCCACACCACAGCTCAATGGTGTCGCGGAGCGTCGTAATCGAACCCTGTTAGACATGGTTCGATATATGATGAGCTTCACTGAACTTCCTACCTCGTTTTGGGGCTATGCGCTCAAAACGACGGTAATGTTGTTGAACAATGTCCACACCAAGGCAGTGGATAAGACACCATACGAGATATGGATGGGCAAACCACCCAAATACTCATTTATGAGGATTTGGGGATGTCCTGCTTACGTGAAGCATACAGTGGGAGATAAACTGGATACGAGATCCATCTTATGCTACTTCATTGGGTATCCAAAGAATTCCATTGGATTCTACTTCTAATATCCCAGCGAAACAAAAGTGTTTGTTTCTAGAAATGCCACCTTTATGGAAAGGGAATTTCTACTTGATAGAAAGGGCAGAATAGTAGAACTCAAAGAGGTTCGAGATCCAATCGAAGTACCAGGTGAGTCTCCTGCACCTCCAGAGCCAGTACTAGAAATGGTCACACCTAGGAGATCCGAAAGGGTTCCTAGGGCTCCTGAGAGATATGGTTTTCTCCTTGAAGATGATCAAGGTGATCAAGTTGTTGGATCTGATCCAAGAACTTTCAAGGAGGCAATTTCCGATGCTGATTTAATTTGTGGCTTGAAGCAATGCAATCTGAGTTAGACTCGATGCATGCTAACCAAGTTTGGACTATTTTTAATCCTCCCGAAGGAATTGTTCCTATTGGGTGCAAATGGGTATACAAGAGGAAACTTGGGCCTGATGGTAAGGTAATGACCATACAAGGCACGACTAGTCGCGAAAGGTTACACTCAAAGACAAGGTGTTGACTATGATGAAACCTTCTCGCCAGTCGCAATGTTCAAGTCAATTAGAATCTTTTTAGCCATAGCAGCATGGTACGACTATGAGATATGGCAAATGGATGTGAAAACTGCGTTCCTTAATGGAAACATTAAGGAAGAGATCTATATGATGCAGCCTGAGGGTTTCACATCTGTTGGAAGCGAGCATAAGGTATGCAAGCTTCAGAGATCGATCTACGGTCTCAAACAAGCATCGTGAAGTTGGAACCTGAGATTCGATGAAACAATTAAGGAATTCGGTTTCATCAAGAATCCCGAGGAGCCATGTGTATATAAGAAAGTAGTCAAGAGCGCTGTGACATTCCTCGTACTTTACGTTGATGACATTCTACTCATTGGGAATGATGTAGGAATGATGCAGTCAACTAAAGTATGGTTGTCTAGTAGATTTTCGATGAAGGACATGGGTGAAGCATCCTATATTCTTGGAATACAGATCTATCGGGATAGATCAAAACGGATGCTCGGACTCACCCAAGCTACCTACATCGATACCATACTTAAGCGGTTCTCTATGGAAGAGTCCAAGAGAGGACACCTACCTATGTGCCACGGGGTCACTCTATCTAAGTCTATGTGTCCAAAGACTGATGAGGAGATGAGAGTATGGCACGTTTGCCATATGCCTCGGCAATAGGTAGTATTATGTATGGCATGATCTCGACTAGACCGGATGTCGCATATGCTCTGAGTGTCACGAGCCGCTACCAGGCCAACCCCGGCCAATTGCATTGGAAGGCTATGAAGGATATTCTTAAGTACTTGCAAAGGACTAAGAATATGTTCATGGTCTATGTGGGTGGTGAACTGAAACTGGAAGCCTACACTGATTCTAGCTTTCAGTGTGATGTGGATGATTCGAAGTCAACCTCTGGATTTGTATTCATGCTCAATGGTGGTGCTGTCTCTTGGAAGAGTTCCAAGCAAGACACCATCGCGGATTCAACCACAGAGGCTGAGTACATCGCAGCATCAGTTGCTGCTAAGGAGGCGGTTTGGATAAGGAATTTCGTCCAAGAGTTGGGCGTCATTCCTAATGGAGTTGGTCCAGTCCCGGTGTACTGCGACAACACGGGTTCCGTTGCGCAAGCAAAGGAGCCTAGGTCTCACCAAAGATCCAAACACATACTGAGGAAATACCACATAATCCGGGATATTGTGGCTAGAGGTGACATAGCAGTTGAGAGAGTCGCCTCTGTGGACAACGTTGCTGATCCACTTACGAAGCCCTTGACAGGACCCTTGTTTGAAAAACATCGCGAAACAATGGGACTACGTCTGATGAGTAGTTGGGTTTAGGGCAAGTGGGAGATTGTTAGAGTAGATGCCCAACTAGCCAACTTGTGGCGTGTGGGTTTATAGACTCTTGTATATGACAATCTTTATATATGATATTCTCATTTCATTTATGTCATTCTTTACTTTCATTGTGTTGTATGATGATTAACAATTGGGTTGAGTAATGACCTAGAATTCACTATAGTGTATGTTAGATGTGATAGTGGGTATGACGGCTATCATGAAACACATCTAATAGTCACTGTGTATTCTGAATTAGTTCCTAGTCGATTGGGCCGTCAAAATGAGGATAAGGCCGCCCGAGCTCGAGACTAGTATCTGCGATGCGAAGTACCATGTTTCATTAGTAGGGAACATTGTGATGTTCTGAGCATGCAGATAGATAGTGACCTGCACAAACCCCTAACCCTAGTGTGCTAGCCCCGGCCGCCCCCTTCTCCTCCAACTGGTGCCCGCCGCCGCCGCCTCGCCGGACTTGCTCCGGCCAACTTTTGGAGGAGAATCCGTTGGTGATAAAATCCATCACTCTTCTAGTGCAAGCGGATCCGAGGGAGATCGTTTCCGGTCGTGGACCTGATTGACGAATCTACCGCCGCCTACCGTGAAGAGCCGGCGTTCTAGTAATTCCGGTTGGAGCCAGGCACGAGTTGCCAGCAAGGTAATCAACGAAAACACCCTATGAATGGTTCGTATTGTGTTTGTTTTAATATTGTATTGATCGTCTCCCGGGCAATTTTGTTTTCCGCTGCGCCCCGGGAGGCGGGATCCGGATCCTACACCGTTGTTCCCCAACAAACACATGTGCTCTATTACGTGGTTAATGTGCTCAATTTGACACAATTTATACTTTATTTGTACATACCATATTTAAAGGTACTTTATAATAATATTAGAGAAGTACGTTGGTCAAGTTTTCCATCGTCTGGTATTCTAAAACATGTGCTCAATCACCTGATTATTTGCTCGATATTGAATAAATTGTACTGTATTTGAGAAAATTTATACCCGATTACATACAATTAATTTGTACTAATATTGGAGAAGTATGTGTGTTCAGTTTGGTACATGCATTTGAACATGAGTGGTTGTCCTGCCCGGTACTCTTAATACGTCAAAAAGCACACAAAAACGTGGAATCTAAATAGTGATTAAAATTTTTATTTCCGGCCTGAACTAAAAAATAGCTCTTCAAAGTATTTAATACGCAAACTCAAAAGTCAAACCAGAAAATCTCGATAATCACAAACGTATTCATATATCCAATCCAAAGTTAAGGATCAACAATACAGATACACACGGAATTAATCAGTAAGGATTGAATATAAAATATACATAACTAGGAAATCAAACTCGCCTAAGGGGATTCACCAGCCGACGCATCTCTTAGTACAGCTGATCTACCTGAAACTCCTGCAATGGTCAAACACACGACCAAAGCAACCCCAAAGGAACAAAAAAGGTCAAATCTCAGTTCGAAGACCAAACATACAACAGCTACAGATCAAACATGCAACATATCATGTCTTGTAATGCATGAAGACTGTCAAGAATCAGCGGTAATCAAGGCACAGTGACCTTCGCTGGCAAACCAAATCTCGAAGCACAGTGACCTGGACCCAGCTATCAAATCTCAGTAAATCATCGAAACCAAAACTAAGAAACCTCCGTTGGCAATCACAACTCAGTGAAAGATATGGATTCTCGGTCAAGACAGACTCAGTCGGCCAATCCCTGACTTAGGGATTCAGTAAATCTCAAGGCACAACAACTTAGTCGGCCAATCCCAACTCAGGGATGAATTCGGTCTCAAGGAATACATGCTCAATATGAATGCGTGTATGCAATTCCAATAGAAATATGAACATTATGAAATATATCACATAACAGCGTAATCAAACAATTGTATAAATAAAATTCAGGTATAAAACAACACAACTCAGGCTCTACCATGCGATACTAGGCTGGGCGACTCTGCTCACAGCCACAACACGAAATCATACTACTCATCTCACACAAATCATTTTCGGCAACTCAGCACGTAGACATCATAACACAGCATGCATAACACATGAATAACAGCTCTGAAACACAACACAAGCCTAACAGGTTACCACTTTCAGCATACACACGAAAAGGTTCAGGCAAATCAGCACACAACCATACATGTTCACATGCTTATCTCAAAGTTGTAAATACAAGCACAAAATTCGTACCCTTGCTCATGTGAAGCCCAAACCCGAGGGAGTCAACAGATTAGAGTAAAAAGAGTAAAGCGGAAAATAAATGACTAAAACAATAATTTGGAAGTGTATTTCCTTCCATGCGATCAAAACTATGGACAAATCTGAACGATGATGAACAGCGAAACCAGCTTAGAACATAAAAAATTTCGTTCGTTTACGAAATGGATATTACAACCACTGAATTCTATATGAATGCTTCATTGTTGTAATGGATCTCAATACAGTTACAAAAAGATCAAAAAAAACAACGACATCGCGGAAACGTTGACTTTTGGTAAACACACCCACGCCCAAGCTGGTTCAGCTCGCACCTCCCGACTGCCCCTGAGCTGCCTCACCTGCATCAGGAAAACTAATGAGCCTAGGGGCTCAACAAGTAAAAACTGATGATACCAAGATCACATAATGCAGGAAACCAAACAAAAACTCAAGATATAATTTAAAGGAATTGAGCGTAAACTCAATTCTTTCTCATAAAACCAGATCGCTTATTTTCTTTGTGACTTATGGTTGCGAAGTTCCCTGTAGGTCCAGGCTCTTGCTCAATATCAACTCTGAATTACGGAACTCTGGGGAAAATTCCCAAACTTAACTGTGGAAAAGGGTTATAGTTTGCTAACCATAATACTCCCCCTTTCCTGGGACCGTTGTCAACCATACCATAAATCCTTAAAACTAAATTTCACATCTTTTAACTGATAAACTATCTTTTTTAAATTTTTCTCTTGATCGGAAGCCGATCACTAAAACGTGTAGATTCACTGCAATGAAACTCATTTTACCTTTAAAACTTTACTGAGTGTACAACTCGGCTGCGAGCTGATGGTAACGCAAACCAGCTCAGGAGAGAAAACAACTCAAGAACGTAAAATAGCTCGGAGAGGAAAACAGATTACGAACGTAAGGTAACTAGGAGAACAGAACAGCTTACGGGGTGTGAAAACAGTTCTGGCTGAAGAAAATAGCTTACGGGTGTGGAAACAGCTTACGGGTGTGAAAAAATCTTATGGTTGTGAAAACAGTTCTAGCTGAAGAAAACAGCTTAAGCGTGTGAAACAGTTTTGGCTGAAGAAAATTGCTTAGGGTGTGGAACAGTAACCTAAGCTTGTTAGAGTAGATGCCCAACTAGCCAACTTGTGGCGTGTGGGTTCATATACTCTTGTGTGAAACGATCTTTATATATGATATTCACATTTATTTATGGCATTCTTTACTTTCATTGCGTTGTATAATGATTAACAATTGCGTTGAGTAAAGACCTAGAATGCACTATAGTGTATGTTAGATGTGAAAGTGGGTATGACGGCTATCATGAAACACATCTAATAGTCACTGTGTCTGAACACGTTCCTAGTCGATTGGGCCGTCAAAACGAGGATAAGGCCGCCCGAGTTCGAGACTAGCATCTGCGATGCGAAGTACCATGTTTCATTGGTAGGGAACATTGTGATGTTCTGAGCATGCATATGGATAGTGACCTGGTGATCTATCGAACTACCCTTGTTCGGACTTTCCAAGTGTTTACCATTTGTCGAGTGGATAAGTCCGAGGTCTTGGTTGTACTGATTAGTCATCACGACTCGAAACGTCATTGAGACTCTACGTGATAGGCACCTCACTTTGACCCGTTTTCCGACTCACTTGGGGTCGTTAGGCGGCGGGATTGGGTGAGGCCCCGATGCATGTAGGAGTCGATGCATCGTTGTCTAGGATTCACCGCTCGCAGACATGCGTGGATATCCTATGTTATCTGAGGAGACGATAGTGTATAAATCTCTGGCCAGAGTACTAGAAGTGTTTTTGGTAAATGGGTTTACCTAGTTACACTCGCGATGTCACTATTCGATATCCAAGATGTGTGCATAGCTATCGGATCTATAACGACTCTCGATTTACCAATGATCGTTGATCTGATCGGGATATATGGATTGAAGGGACCGTACTGTACGCTAACCACGACCAACTGGTTTTTGCAGACACTATCAGTGATACCTAGGGGATCATGGGGCGATGTTGCTAGACGCTCTAACCATGATCCGATGGGCAAGTCCGGAATTGTGATTCCAGAGCCACAATGGTTGTGGGCCCACGGCTAGCTGTATCCCTGAACCATTGAGGGTCACACATGTACTGGATTCGAGATTCCCACACGGATACTGAGCTCAATGTGTTGAGCATAGGAGGAGGATTTTAGGTAGTGCGACTTCCCAAAAGTCAACAGGGGTCAATGATGGTCCCCGGAAATAGGATCACTAAGCAAATAGGAGTTCAGAAGGGGGGGGGGGGGTTGAATGAACTCCTTCGATTTTTCTATTTCAAAGTTCCTTTAAAAAGATTGGTTCTCAGTTATAAGCAAACTTCTCAGCCAACAAAATATGTGCGGAAAGAGGCCGATTGGTTTGTGAACAATGAACTAAGCGCAACACAAAATAAATGCGTAAATAAGAGATTGAGTCGAGAGTTTGTTTCTGGAAGTTCGGATATAAATATCCTACGTCTCCCCTTCTTCCTCCTCGGAAGGTAGCACTAAAAGACTTTGATGTGTGTAGCCTTTCTACAAACACCCGCTCCTGTAACCCGCAGCTACAAGAACTCTTAGCGCTTTACAACACAACTTGACGCAGACTTCGCTGCTGGTTTACAATGTTTTAACGTTTTACGAACTTCTTAAAAGACAGTTCGTTTACAGACTCTATCAAATATATCAATGAGAACACGAATCAAGAGACTGTAAATATCTTCTGGTATCAACAAATGAATAACCAGAAGATTGACTCGAATGTTTATCCAATGAAGATCAAACGAAATGTTCTTCGAGTCTTGAGCTTTTTGAAATATCAACGAAGAGAAAGCTCTGTTTGAATTTTGGCAGCGTTAAAACACTCATGAGCCAATTTGTCTTCTTTCCATATCTGTGCAAGCATAGAGAAACGGCCACTGTACACTGTACTATTCACTTCACCCCACCTTATCAAAACGCCGTCGTTTAGCACTCCTCCAACTAATCAACTGCTGAACTCTTTATGAAAACTCCAACTGATAAAATAGCACTTGTTGGATCAATCCATTTGTCTTTTTGTTATCACCAAAACTTAATAAATATTGTTCTAACAATTTCCCCCTTTTTGGTGATGACAAAACCTTCAGCAGCCGAGACAAACAAAATATGCAAAAATAAATTGCACACAATCTGCTGGAAAACAATTTTCATTAACCAACAAAAATTGTACATAGGATTTGTACAAAGATTATCAGCAGAAAGAAAATTTAATCTTTTCTCCTTCTCTTCAAAGACTTTGCTTCTTTCCTCCTTCTTTCCCTGTCTCTCTCTGCTGCCTCTTGACTTTCTCTGTTAGAAGCATCAGCATTGATAACTGTTTGAACAATACGCTGCTGAGCCATTTTAACTCTTTGCTCAAACGATGGAGTCCTCTCAGCACTGCCAACTTGTACATTCGAAGTCTGTGGAGGACCTCGGCTGCCGCTTTCCCCCTTTTTGTCAGCACGGCCCCTATGAATATTGTTGGGGATCCGGATCCGCCCCCCGATCAGGCAGCGGAAGAACAAAAATTAGAGTACCGGGAGGCGATCAATACGAAGAACAATTCTATATGTATCAACATACATAGGGTGTTTCAGGCGTGTTACCTCGCTGGCACTTGTGCCTGGCTCCAACCGGTGTTTCAAGAACCCGGCGCTTCTCGGTTGATTGCGGTAGTTACGTCAATCCGGTCCATGACCAGATTCGAGACTCCTTCGTCAGACTGCACTAGAAGTCCTGACGAGATCAGCACGATCGGATTCTCCACGAAAAACTAGGCCGGAACGAAATTCCGGCGAAGTTTGGCGGCGGCGGCGGCGGCGCACGGCGGGGAGAGGGAGGGTGGCGGCTGATAATGAAAATAAAGAATGCCATATAAAAGAATGCGAATATCATATATAAAGATCGTTTGTACAAGAGTCAATGAAAACCCACATGCCACAAGTTGGCTAGTTGGGCATCTACTCTAACAATCTCCCACTTGCCCTATAGCCAACTACTCATCAGACGCAGTCCCATTGTTTCGCGATGTTTTTCAAACAACGGTCCAGGCAAGGGCTTCGTAAGTGGATCAGCAACGTTGTCCGCAGAGGCGACTCTCTCAACTGCTATGTCGCCTCTAGCCACAATATCCCGGATTATGTGGTATTTCCTCAGTATGTGTTTGGATCTTTGGTGAGACCTAGGCTCCTTTGCTTGCGCAACGGCACCCGTGTTGTCGCAGTACACCGGGACTGGACCAACTCCATTAGGAATGACGCCCAACTCTTGGACGAAATTCCTTATCCAAACGGCCTCCTTAGCAGCAGCTGATGCTGCAATGTATTCAGCCTCAGTGGTTGAATCCGCGATGGTGTCTTGCTTTGAACTCATCCAAGAGACAGCACCACCATTGAGCATGAATAAAAATCCAGAGGTTGATTTCGAATCATCCACGTCGCACTGGAAGCTAGAATCAGTGTAGCCTTCCAGTTTCAGTTCACCACCCCCGTAGACCATGAACATATTCTTAGTCTTTCGTAAGTACTTAAGAATATCCTTCACGGCCTTCCAATGCAATTGGCCGGGGTTGGCCTGATAGCGGCTCGTGACACTCAGAGCATATGCGACGTCCGGTCTAGTCGAGATCATGCCATACATAATATTACCTATAGCCGAGGCATATGGTACACGTGCCATATTCTCTATCTCCTCATCAGTCTTTGGACACATAGACTTGGATAGAGTGACCCCGTGGCACATAGGTAGGTGTCCTCTCTTGGACTCTTCCATAGAGAACCTCTTAAGTACGGTATCGATGTAGGAGCTTGGGTGAGTCCGAGCATCCGTTTAGATCTATCCCGATAGATCTGTATTCCGAGAATGTAGGATGCTTCACCCATTCCTTCATCGAAAATCTGCTAGACAACCATACTTTAGTTGACTGCAACATTCCTACATCATTCCCAATGAGTAGAATGTCGTCAACATAAAGTACTAAAAACGTCACAGCGCTTTTAACTACCTTTTTATAGACACATGGCTCCTCGGGATTCTTGATGAAACCAAATTCCTTAATTGTTTCATCGAATCTCAGGTTCCAGCTTCGTGATGCTTGTTTGAGACCGTAGATCGATCTCTGAAGCTTGCATACCTTTTGCTCGCTTCCTACAGATGTGAAACCCTCAGGCTGCGTCATATAGATCTCTTCCTTAATGTTTCCATTAAGGAACGCAGTTTTCACATCCATTTGCCATATCTCATAGTCGTACCATGCGGCT
>KV007755.1:25635-38220 GCA_001598015.1 Dorcoceras hygrometricum
CAACAGTTGTCATAACAGTAAAGCCAACGAGTTAAGTTCAACTGTCAGCAGTTTTGTTCATTAAATGGTAAACAGTGTTTTATACCGTTTGCTGTCATTAGTTATCGTAACAGTAAATATCAACAGGAACAATGCAACATAGTTAAAGATTGCTGACAACAGTTATGTGGATAGTAGAGTTATCAAAGACCGTGACGTCATCATAAATAGTGACAGTGAAATTGAACAGACAGTAAAGCCAACGAGTTAAGTTCAACTGTCAGCAGTTTTGTTTGGTAAATGGTAAACAGTGTTTTATACCGTTTGCTGTCATTAGTTATCGTAACAGTAAATATCAACAGGAACAATGCAACATAGTTAAAGATTGCTGACAACAGTTATGAGGATAGTAGAGTTATCAAAGACCGTGACGTCATCATAAATAGTGACAGTGAAATTGAACAGAAATCATGACGTCGTCTTTGCTCTTATCAGTTATTATAAGCGACGTTGTATATGTTGTCTTGGAGATTAAAAGATCTATCGACAGAAAAGATTTCAGGCGCAAGCTAAATTGATTCAATTACGATCGTATACTCAAAATAGAAAAGATCATCAGGATCGTACTATTGCCTGGAATTAAGGAGACAACGTAGGTACTATTTTGGGTAAATAGTACGATGTACAGAGGCCGTTTTACAATGTTTGCACAGAAATGGAAAGAAGACAAATTGGCTCTGTCAATGAGCAATTTTACCTTGTAGTGGAGCAGTAATTACGGCGTACTATTTTGACAGAGATTCAAACGGGATTTATTTTTCCTTTGAAGCATTAATGACCGTTGAGAACGAAGCCTATAAATATCAGAAGCTGGATTGAAGAAACCATCCATCACTCTTATCATCTCGCGGTCACGCTGTCGAAATACATTCACAGAGCTTTCATCGCATTCTAAAGTTATCTTCACAAAGCTCAAAGACTCGAAGAACTTTACCGTTGATCTTCATAGATAATCTTTCGAGTCTATGTCTCTGGTTCATTTATTGAATCGAGTTTCATGGTCTAAGAAACCAGAGATTCTAAAGTGCTAAAAAACGTGTATTCATTGTGTTATCTTTATTGAGTCTGTAACAAACGGGCTTCTCAAAAAGCCGTTTGAAAATACTATCAAGTGGTTTCAAGTGTTGTAAAACCAGCAGCTGCGTCTGTGTGGAATTGTTGAGAAGTTCTAGGAGTTCATACAAGTGCGGCTTGTGTGATTGGGTGTCTGTAGAAAGGCTACTTGCATCAAATCTTCTAGTATTACCTTCCGAGGCGGAAGAAGGGGAGACGTAGGATATTTATATCCGAACATCCAGAAACAAATCCTGAACTCTATCTTTTACATTACGCATGATTATATTATTTGTGTTTATTTACTGTTCACAAATCAATCGGTCTTTTTCCGCACAAACTTTGTTGGCCGAGAGGTTTGCTTATAACTGAGATATCCTTAAGTCTGATAACTCGGAATTAAGTTAAGCAAGAAGCTTGTAAAACATTTTAAATAGAGTTTTGAAATAGAAAAATCCAAAGGATTTCATTCAACCCCCCCCCGTTCTGAACTCCTGTTTACTTAGTGATCCTATTTCTGGGACCATCAGAATTTTTCAATGTGCTTCACAACAAATGGGCTGATGTTTGTATAAAAGTTGTACAGTTTTCTACAGTCGGTCGCTTGCAACCAGTTGGATCACACAATTTTTGCAGAGATATAGTCGCCGTCAATACAGTGATAGATATCACCGTAGATGCCTCAGGTTTTGTTGGTGTTTTTCGCAGAGGTACAGATGTACATATGATTCTTTTAGATTCGAGCACTTCTAGTTCTGGGTCCGCTCATCCAAAGCCTGCCTTTTTTGAAAGTATCTCTCAGCGTCCCCTGGACACAGATTTGACTTTACCAAATCCCAGTACTACGGATTCTTGTATTTTCTTCACTAAGATGACACTCCCATGGGGGTCGACAAGATTTTGATGCCTACTGCAGTTACCCCGCAGTATTTCACAGAACCATTGGCACAGCTCCGCACTTTAGTCAATCAGATTTCAACTGAGCGTGTGCAGGTGAGAAATGACTCTGAAAAACTCAAGGATATGCTTTTGATGGAAATTGAGAGCCTTGAGAAGAAGGTCACTGAGATGTTGGTACAATACGACAGCCTCTATAGAGGTCTGTTTAACAATATGCGATAGGAAATTCAGATTCAGAAGTCCGCTCAGTCGCTGGACATTTTTGCTTCTCAACAGAAGCTCATCACTCAGCAGGCTGCCATTGCCACAGGCCTAGATGACATTAGAAAGGATGTCGATGAAACCAAAGCTGCCCTCTTGAATGCTATACTGAAATTCCATGCGCAATCACAGGAAAATTATAATAACATATCCTCTCAGTTGGGTGAATTTGTTGCCTACATCAACCGAGGTGGTAATCAGAAAAAGGGGGAAGGTGGGAGCAGTAGCCGTGAAACACAGCCTCCTCCAGGTGATCGTGGAGGCATACCTGGTTCTGGCAGTGGAGACAGTAGGAGTGGTTCTTCAGGTAGAAGATTCTATAGAAGTGGTAGATACAGAGAATCGGGAAGAGATGGATACTAGGTAGGGGAGAAATAGATTTATTTTCAGTACCTTGTACAAATCTTTTGTACTTTGATTCGTGTTGAACATATTGCAGACTTGAAGAGATCTACTTTTGTTTCTTTAAGTCAAAGGCTGCTAAGTTTTGTCATCACCAGATTTGAGTTAAGCATATCAGATGTGAATAGACGATACAGGATTCTTCAGACTTGGAGTTGAAAGTATCACAAAAAACAGTAGAGCTTTCAGATTTTACATAGTGATAGTAGGGAAATATATCAGATGTGGTAACTCTGCGTAAGAGTATTTCTCTTAGCCACATAAAAGAAAAGAAAGCAGCATTCAGATGTGAAGTGCTACAACAGATGTGACTTTCAAATCCCTTCAGCTGTCTTCAGTCGATTGAAGAAAATTACAATGGTCAAAATGGAATTAAGGAAACATGATCAAAGCTATGTTGAGAAAGCCACGCATTACGGATAATAATTGATACGTTGGCTACTATATTTGGCAAGTAAAGTCAATCAAACTTTGATAGCGCAGTTTACCTTGTGCATAGCGCTAATGGAGATTCGAAGAAGATATGCAGAAGGATTCAAACTACAGACCGTTGAGTGAAGAGTATAAATAGTTGAAGTCTTCAAACGAAGAAGATAGTCGTGAATCTTAAATCTCTCGCTCAAACCTTATTCTACATACTCAAAGCTCTCAACTTCTGGGATACTTCAAGCATAAAAATATTCAAAATCCCAGCTGTCAAAATCTCGAAGAACATTCCAGTGCTCTTTAGTGTTTTATCCTTGAGATAATTACAGTACTCAAAATATTGTATTCATTGCATTATTGAGTCTGTAACGAACTCGCTGTTCCAAGCAGTTTGAAAAATCAAAGTTGTTTGTGATTTCGCAGTTGCATCATTGTGTAAGTTGGTGATTGCTAGGATTTCACTTGGAGCGAGGCTCGGTGACTGGGTGTAGACAGAATCTGTGTGCATCAAATTCTTCTAGTGGAACCTTCCTGCAAAGGAAGAAGGGGAGATGTGGATTTTATATCCGAACTTCCAAAAACAAATCTCTGATCCTTATACTTTATTTATCGCATTTATTTACTTATACTGTTCACTGGTCAATCGACTTATTTCCGCACACTTAATGTTAGTCGAGAGATCAGACCTGAAACTGAGATACCTTAGATTTGGTAACACAAATATGAGTTAAGCAATCCGCTTGTAAAACTATTTTTAAAGGGTTTCGAAAATTTAAAATACCAAGGAGTTCATTCAACCCCCCCTTCTGAACTCCCAGAGCTTTTTACGATCCACATTGATCCTATCATTAGAAATATTTTGAGAGAACACAAAAGAGTTTTTCTTTTCAAGTGAAAATGAACTTTTCTTCTCAAAATCAGTACTATATGGGAGAGGGATTAGTGGCAGGTGAGATGTTATGATTAAGCATGACATACCATGCCTATATTTGATAAATTTGGTAAATATTCCCTCTCAATATTTTAGTTTTACAATTTTTTACCAAGAGGTTTTGAAAGATACAATTTGTTCTCTTTAAAAGCATTTTCGACAGAATCTGGAAACTGCTCATGTATTGCGCTTGGAGTGAAATCTGCATTGGAACTTCCTGCGTCGTAAGTCACTTCTATAACTAAACAAATCAGCTTTCAAATAAGTAAAATAAATCATACTAAAATCTGAAATATCAATTTGACCCTTAAAAATAGAAAATGTTCATTTATGTGGTCCTATGGGTTTTGGGGCGCTACACAATGTCTCTTCAGGCTTCATCCTTATCAGCTCGAATTTCTGGAGGGTTACAGTAAGCTTGTTCTCTTTTGTCTTCTCATTGCCCTCATAGATTTGAGTCATCTTCTCAAAGATCTCTTTAGCCGTTGTGCAAGTCTGGATCTTGCTAAACATGTTATTGTCTAGCGTCTTATACAGGATGTCCTTATCTACGTTGTCCAGATTTGCTTTCTTTTTATCCTCGGATGTCCACTCCATCCTTGTCTTTTCTATCCACTGAGGTGCACCCGCAGATATAGCTATTGCAGTATTTGTTTTCATAATCTTCATGGGACCATCAGTTATCACAAACCACATATCGCCATCTTGGGCAGCCAAGGGAGCTTGCATCTGGATCTTCCAGACGTCGTACTCCTCCTTGGAAAACATAGGAATCTTTCTTCCAGACGTCGTACTCCTCCTTGGAAAACATAGGAATCTTTCTTCCAGACGTCGTACTCCTCCTTGGAAAACATAGGAATCTTTCTTCCAGACGTCGTACTCCTCCTTGGAAAACATAGGAATCTTTCTTCCAGACGTCGTACTCCTCCTTGGAAAACATAGGAATCTTGGGTGAAAAGCTGTGCTAAAGGTCAACTTATTACCCAAAGCTCTATGCAAACTCTTCCAGAAAACTGACGTAAACTTCGGATATCTATCACATACTATCGTAACTAGAACTCTATGCAGCCTCACTATTTTCTTCACATACAAATCTGCATATCTTCTCAAGTCATATGTTGTCTTAACTGATAAGAAGTGAGCAGACTTAGTGAGTCTGTCTATTATAACCCAAATAGAGTTATATCCTTGAACAGTCCTGGGTAGAGCAACTACAAAATTCATAGCTATACACTCCCATTTCCATTCTGGAATAGGCAGTGGCTTCAATAATCCCGCTGGTCTTTGGTTTTCAGCTTTCACAAATTGACAAATCAAACATCCAAGACAAATCTGGAAATGTCTCGCTTCATTCCTGGCCACCAATACAACTTCTGGAGATCCTTATACATCTTATTACTTCCTGGATGAACAGTGTATGGGGCTGTATGGGCCTTTGTCATCAGATCTGATCTCAGGGTGTCTACTTGGGGTACCCAGATCCTGTCATGAAATCTTACTACTCCTTCTTCAGAAAAGTAGAGGTTGTTACCTCTTTATTTATCTTGCTTAACCAACTTCTGAAGTTGCTCATCCTTTGGTTGTCCCTCTCGAATCTGGTCTAACAGATTTGATCTGATGGAGATATTTGCCAAGACCACAGTACTACCACTGCGTACTAATTCCAAACCAAACTTCTCAATATCAGATGCCAATGGTCTATGGACAAAGAGTTGAGCTAAACCAACAGATTTCCTACTCAAAGCATCAGCCACCATGTTGGCCTTTCCTGGATGATAGATGATTGTACAATCGTAATCTTTCACCAGATCTAGCCATTTCCTCTGCCTCATATGAAGTTCCTTCTGGGTGAAAAAGTATTTGAGGCTCTTATGGTCAGTGAATATCTCACGCTTCTCCCCATCAAGGTAATGTATCCAGATCTTAAGGGCAAAGACTACAGTGTCCAACTCTAAGTAATGTGTGGGATAATTCTTCTCATGATCCTTAAGTTGTATGGAAGCATAAGAAATCACTTTACCGCCCTGCATCAGTACAACACCTAAACCCAACTTAGACGCATCTGTATAGATGACAAACTTTCCTTGATCAGATGACATGGTTAGCACATGGGCTTCTATCAATGCTTGCTTTAACTTATCAAAACTGAATTGACAATATGAAGTCCAATCATACTTAACCTGCTTTCTTGTTAATGAGGTCAAGGGAACTTCTATCTTGGAAAATCCTTGAATAAATCGCCTATAATATCCGGATAATCCCAAGAAACTCTTTACCTCTGAAATAGATTTTGGTTCTGGCCAGTCACGAACAGCTTCTACCTTAGCTAGTTCTACCTCCAGTCCATCCTTAGATATAATATGGCATAAGAATGCTACTTTCTCTAACCAGAAATCACATTTACTAAACTTGGCAAACAATCGTTTATTCTTCAAAACTTGGAGCACTGTCCTCAAATGTTTGACATGCTCAAATCTGGCATTGGAGTACACTAAGATATCATATATGAACACAAATAAAAATTGATCCAAAAAGGATTGGAAAACTCTATTCATCAAATCCATAAAAGCTGATGGAGCTTTAGTTAAACCAAAAGGCATCACTAAGAACTCATAGTGTCCATAACGAGTTCTAAAGGTTGTCTTATAGATATCTGCTGCCTTAATCTTTAACTGGTGGCAACCAGATCTCCAGTAGATCTTAGAAAAGACTATCGATCCCTTTAACTGGTCAAAAAGATCCTCAATCCTAGGAAGGGGATATTTGTTCTTAATTGTTAGCTTATTCATCTCTCGATAGTCTATACATAATCTCAAACTCCCATATCTCTTCTTAACAAAAAGAACAAGGGCTCCCCAAGGTGAAGTGCTTGGTCTAATAAACCCTTTTTCTAAAAAATCTTGTATCTGTTCCTTTAATTCCTTCCTTTCGGATGGGGCTAAACGATAGGGTGTTCTAGATACAAAGGCTGCTCCTGGTACTAAGTCAATCGAAAATTCAAGCTCTCTATCTGGTGGTAGTCCATGTATATCCTCTGCAAAAACCTCGGGAAACTCATTTGCTACATCCACATATGAAAGTTTGGGCTTACTAATCGTTGCTAAAGACAACAGACTTATCAAAAATCCTACCCCACCTTTCCTTAAACAAATTTGTGCCTTAAGAGCTGAAATAATACGCAGAATCTTCTGAGTCTGATTAGCCTCAAATGCAAATGGGTCTCCTGGTTAACCACTACTGTTCGGAACTTAAAGTCAATTACTACTCCATACTTTGTCAACCAGTCCATTCCCAAAATCATATCGAACTCAGGTATCGGTAGTACTATCAAATCTGCAGTAATCAAACACCCTTGAAGCCTAAGTTCTAAATCCCGAACAAATTATGGGATACTAATTCTTCTCTCGAAGGTACTGTTACACAAAAGCCTATAGTTACTTGGTCAGGTCTAATGGGTTACTTCTTAGCAAACTTTGCTGCTATAAAGGAATGAGTAGCTCCTGAATCTATCAATGCTATGGAGGGCAAACCAGCAATCAAGATCTTACCCGTAACCACTGTCGAATCTGGATTGGCCTGCTCATCTGTCATCACATAAGCCCTACTAGTCACCAGCTGCTTTGTCTTTGGGCAATTCTTCATAATATGCCCTAGCGACCCACATCTGTAGCAGACATTTTGTCCAAGTCTGCATTGACCAGGGTGAGTCTTCTGACAATTGGGACACACCGGTCCTATCCACTATTTCTCTGTAAGTTTTGGGCTCAGATAGCCTAACATTCATCTTGAACATAGGCTTAATCCTTCCACAGAGTGGCTTAGCTTCTCCTCTGGGTCGTTACCTATGAGAGGTACAAAGTAACACCCTCTTTCAAACATCCGCACATACTCCTTTACGGTCATGCTTCCTTGTTTCAAGGTCAGAAACTACCTATTCAACTCAGACCTCTTGTCTGATGTGAAGTATTGTTCAAAGAACACTTGCTTGAAATCTGCCCAAGTAAGATTGGTCAAATCCACAGATAACTTAGCTCCTTCCCACCAAATCATGGCATCATCTCTCAACATGTAGATAGCGCACCTAGGCCTATCCAAATCTGGCATCTGGAGGTACTCAAAAATAACCTTTATTGACTTAATCCAGCTCTCAGCAACCAGTGGATCCATTGTACCACTAAACTACTTCGGCTTCTGCCTCCTGAACTTCTATTGAGGATCATCATGGCTTGGTCCTCTACCGCTAGAAGATTGTTCATTTCCCCTGCCGGTTTGTTCTACCAGCAGTCTTAGGAGTTGAGAGATGCTAGCATTACTGTCAGGGCTTATTTCATATAAGGGATAGTGTGAGGACTACAAATTTGTTAAGGATGATTTAAATGGTTAATCAACTTTTGGATTAAGATTAGTCATGGAAATTGTGATTTCTGGTTAACGGGTGAAATCAGACGTGAATTTGAAGTTCAGTAGTTGCATTTCCTAGCGGGAAGTGTTTCCAGAAGTGTTTCAGCAGTGAGGATCAACGCTGCAAGCAGTTAGGCCAGAAGCGTTCTTGCGCAAGAATTTGTGAGCTATCGCGTCAGCTTTTGTTATTCCCGTTGAGAAGAAACTTTGAATTCAATTGTAAGACTTCTACTGTAGCATTAGCCGACGCCTGATTTAGGGGAATAGCAACTGTTGTATGTATATTTATATGGATAAGTGCTGAGCGACACTTAAATTATTCTCTACCCGATATTTCTTATCTCGATCTTCGAAACCCTCGATAGCTGCTGTTCACCCGAACTTTTCTTCCCTATATTTCTGTCAATTCCAACCGTTGTTTTGAAGGAGATTGGTGGCGCTGGATTCTCCTTGAGTTTCTCTTTCGATTGATACCAACTAGGAGGTTTGTATCGACCTGGGAGAGGATCACGGAGTGGCTGCCGAGTTCGTGTAGCATCGTGATTTTTGAAGTTTTGGTTCTCCTGTGTCGTTGCGGCTTTTGGATTTGTGGCCCAGGAGCTTCCTGTCGCGGTTGCCGAAGCCAGGAGGAACCTATTTTGCTTAGGCCGTGAGTTCTGCCGTGCCTTTGAGAAATCTGTTGAGGTAGATTGAAGCTGTGAGGTACGAATTGGAGCAGCTCTTAAAAGCTTTGAGCATGATCATAGCTATATTTCATGTTATGAAATCTGGTTGACTGCTGTTGTGTGTTTACGTGAAGCAGACTTGATGAATTGATTGATTGTATGTTCTGTTTTGCGTAAATTGTGCATGTAGAAATCAGATATGAATTTCTTGGCATACATGCATACATATTGAGCCTTCTGATTGATTGATGACCTGATTGAGAGCCATGTTGTGACCGGAAGACTGAGTAGTCGTGCCCAAAAGGTCCGACGCTATCATCGGAGTGGTGACCGACCGATTGGATGTGTCTACCACCGAGCTGTGATGGGCTGACAGGCCCCAATGATCACGGACTGATGATTTCCTCGGTTGATACACTGTGCGGGTATAGAGGCTCGACTGAGATGATTTTCCAGTTGATACACTGGTCTTGATTACCGATTATTTTGACAGCTCTCATGCATTTCATAGCATTGATTTATAGCATGTTGCATGATTTACTATTTTGATGGCTCTTCGTACTGAGGCTTGACCTCGTATTTTCTTTTCCTGCTTTTTTGTTTGGGTCTGTGTTGCCAGCTGCAGGTCTTTAGGTAACCAAGCTGGACAGACTGGAACTTCAGTTGGTCGATCACCTATTTCCTTGAGTCCCAGTTATATTTGTATTATGAATTGAACCGGGGATGCCCTGTGTTTTTATGTATTGGGGATCTGTATCTGATTTGATACTTATTGTTGCCTGTTGTTTTATGAGTTTGAGTTAACTCGTATTTTGATTATGAATATTTTGAATGATTGTTTGAGTTCAGGCCCAAATGATTTCGAAATTTTTAGCCCTGTTTAATTCTTCTGCGTTTATGTGCGTAATAGTGCTATTAATTATTGTTAATGAGCACGGGGCCTGACATTTTTGGTATCAGAGCTTAAACTGGATAAGCTCATTTTCTTTTGAACACACCTGAGTCTAGGCACACAGTTTGGATTTGATTTTGATTGACTCTGTGGCTTATGTGATTATTTTAATTGTCTATGTGATTATCTGCTGTTAGTTCTTACCTTTAGATTTGGTTAGATGCCGTCGAGAAGAGGTAGAGGTAGGAATGCTAGACGTTCCGCTGAGGAGACTAGGGTATCGGACAGTGATGAGGGCATTCAGCAGAATATCTCTTTGCGTCGTCGAGAGAGACAAGCAGAGGTAGAGGATGTGACGTGACAGATTGGCGAGATGGAGCTAGTTTTGCTAGGTTTCAGCGGACGAATCCCCCTACGTTCGCGGGCGCTGAAGGAGGTTTGATGGCTGAAGGTTGGCTAGTTCAGATGGAAGAATTGTTTGATACTTTGGAGTACGCTCCTGAGGAGATATTGAAGCTAGCGGTGTTGTACTTGAGAGATAATGCGCAACGCTGGTGGAGAGGTACTTCTCGTATCTTGCGTGAAAGTGGGGCTGTGATTACTTGGGTGAGCTTCTGTGCAGTGTTTTGACAGGAGTATACCCCAGAGTCCTACTACAACAGCCGTGAACGAGAGTTCGACAATTTGAAGCAAAGGAATATGAAGGTGGCCGAGTATGCCAGACAGTTCTCTTCGCTTTTGATGTATGTTCCCCATGTTGCTAACCAGGAGAGCACTAAGAGGAACAAGTTTCTAAAGGTTTTGAGGCCTGATCTGTTCCGGATGGTGTTGGGTGTTGTACTTGAGAGATAATGCGCAACGCTGGTGGAGAGGTACTTCTCGTATCTTGCGTGAAAGTGGGGCTGTGATTACTTGGGTGAGCTTCTGTGCAGTGTTTTGACAGGAGTATACCCCAGAGTCCTACTACAACAGCCGTGAACGAGAGTTCGACAATTTGAAGCAAAGGAATATGAAGGTGGCCGAGTATGCCAGACAGTTCTCTTCGCTTTTGATGTATGTTCCCCATGTTGCTAACCAGGAGAGCACTAAGAGGAACAAGTTTCTAAAGGTTTTGAGGCCTGATCTGTTCCGGATGGTGTTGTCTGGTTCACCTGCGACGTATGTTGAGGCCGTGGATAGGGCTGTGGATATTGAGGAGAGTTTTTTGGAGGCACAGGCTCCGGTTCAGCCGTCTTTTCAACCGGTGCAAGATGTGTCGCAATCGTTTCATTCTAATCAGGTATCGCAGCAATCGAATCGTCAGAGGTTCAAGCCCCGAGGTAAACAGTTTAAGAAGAAGGTGCATTCGAGTTCCTCTGGTTCCGTGAGTTCTGGTGGCAGTAGTTCTGGCGGTGTATTTTGTGGACAATGCGGAGGGAAGCATGAGACTTCGCAATGTCGTGGAGTTCGAGGTC
Source organism: Dorcoceras hygrometricum (assembly GCA_001598015.1). Lineage (NCBI taxonomy): Eukaryota > Viridiplantae > Streptophyta > Magnoliopsida > Lamiales > Gesneriaceae > Dorcoceras > Dorcoceras hygrometricum. The sequence continues at coordinate 37,060 of KV007755.1, forward strand.
TTTGTCATCTCTGTGGACAACCGGGGCATTTTGCTAGAGCGTATCCTTTGATGGGAGGGCAGTCTTTGGGTCAGTCGTAGAAGGGTTCCGCTGGTGGTTCTTCGCAGCGACAGCAACCTTTTGTTCCATCCCAACGATCTGGATTCCAACCTCGTGAGCCTTCTAGGTTTGGATTACCATCGTGACCTCAGTTTCCGGGACCGCAGCAAGCCCAGGCGAATGCTTTGACGAGAGAGAAGGCTGATGAGATGCCTGAAGGAGTGATTCAAGGTACATGCCTTATCTTTGATTTTCCTGAACGAGTTTTGATTGACACTGGAGCATCACACTCCTTCATTTCTGAGTTGTTTGTGTATGAGCGTGGGTTGAGTTCTTCTTCACTGTGTGATGTTATCTCCGTGTCCACCCCTGCTGGTATGAGTCTGTTGTCCCGAGAGGTGGTGTTGGATTGCTTGGTTAGATTTTATGAGCATGTTTTGATGACCCATCTGATTGTTTTGGGATTAGAGATTTTGATTTTCTTGGATATGGATGTGTTGACTGAATATAGAGCGACTGTAGACTGCTTCCATGGTGTGGTTAGGTTTCAGCCCCGATCTGGAGAGAAATGGTAGTTCTATGGTGCTGATTCGCGACCTAAGATTCCTATGGTGTCCGCCATGGAGATGTTTAGTCTGTTGTAACTGGAGAATTCAGGGTTTATGATCTATGCCCTAGATGTTTCCCATTTGTCGAGAGCGGAGTTGAGTGATGTTCCGATTGCTCAAGAGTTCCCAGATGTGTTTCCAGATGAGATTCCTGGATTCCCTCCGAGGCGAGAGATCGACTTCGGTATTGAATTGGTGCCAGGTACGGCGCCAATTTCCAGAGCTCTGTATCGATTGGCGCCAGCGGAGTTGAAAGAACTCAAGGATCAGTTGAGAGATCTTATTGAGAAAGGATTCATTCGACCGAGTATGTCGCCTTGGGGAGCTCCGATTCTGTTTGTGAAGAAGAAAGATGGATCTATGAGGATGTGCATTGATTTTCGGCAGTTGAACAAAGTGACAGTGAAGAACAAGTATCCGTTGCCGAGGATTGATGACTTGTTCGACCAGTTGCAAGGATCGGCCGTGTACTCGAAGATTGATTTGCGATCTGGTTATCATCAGTTGCGGATTA
>KV007755.1:79608-90420 GCA_001598015.1 Dorcoceras hygrometricum
TGGTGCAGGTGAGTCGGCGCCGGAGCAGATGGGAGGTGGAGTTTGAACCAGTAGCGACGTGTTAGTGTTTATCGAAGGCCTGCGTTTCCGCGATGTTCATTTTGTATTTTGCTGTTTTTGTTGTCTTTGATCTTAGTCAAATCTGTATTGAGATCCGTTACAACAAAGATGAATTCAAATAGAGTTCAGTAGTTGTAATATCGCGACTTCGCATTTTGTACTTCGAAATTGTAATGAAATCTGATTTTTATTTCTTGGCGCCAATGGTTTTACTTTGATTTTATTTTGAGCAAGGCAATACAGCTTGCTTAATTTATAATTTCAACCCCTCTATTTCCTTTTCATTCCTTTTTCCTTGATTCCGTGGCTCCCACGGGGTTGGGTGTCACAAAAAATGTCAGGCCCGTTGCGCTAAGTCAAGGATTAATTACTCAATTAATCACAATTACATGGAAGCATAGAAATACGGGCTAAAAATTTTCGTTTGGGCCTGAACCAAAAATATCTTTTAATTATGAGCATAGTCAAAATAAGGATTTTAGCTCAAAAATCCAAACATCAACATATAGGTAAAATACAAATAAAGATCCCCTAAATACAGAATATGCTCAGGGCATCCCCTGGCTCAATATCTCAATAAATAATATAAATCTAACTGGGACTCAAAATGGGGATCTACCAGCCGACGCTCCACTCCGTACAGCTGGATTACCTGAAGATCCTGCAAAAGGCCAACACAAACAAAATTAGTCCAAAGTGGGAAAATAAAACGAGGTCAAACCTCGGTACGAAGAGCATCTATAAAACCTGCTAACATATAAAACATGTATTATCTCAAGCGTGCAATGAATGATCGGGATACTATCAAGACTCATCGGTCAGCAACAACAATACACGCCCAAAACTCGACAATGAATCAATAAAGTAGTGGCCACATCGCATGTGGAATCATGGGTGTTACCCATGCCCTTCACATGCATCACCAGCAGCTTGAAATCTAATCTCCCAACTCCCCGGTGTCATTCATGCTTGCTGAGGGGTGGGAGCTACCATAGTGAACCTCAATGAAACCGACAAACCTCATGGCAGGGAGTCGAGGGTACGAAATCTGATCGACACCTCAATCATTTTTTTTTTCAAAATCATAGATTCAGCATACTGGTACTATACAACGATTGGTTCTCAAAGGAACCAGGCTCAATATGATATGCGTGTATGCAAGGAAGTTCTAGCTCATAATAAACGCATGTAAATAACACATAAGAAATCAAACAGAGAACCGGAAATTAACTTCACGGCTAGATAACTTCAGCTAGCACACATACACGGCAGATCATGCAGCTACGCAAAATCAGCTAGCATGCCACACAACAGCTCACATCAAACAGGAAATATTGTCATGATTATATCAAAGCTGCTAGTATGAGCTCATCGTATCTTCCTACTGTAGACAAGCTAATACCTCAAGCAGCACACATACACGGCAGATCATGCAGCTACGCAAAATCAGCTAGCATGCCACACAACAGCTCACATCAAAACAGGAAATATTGTCATGATTATATCAAAGCTGCTAGTATGAGCTCATCGTATCTTCCTCTGAGCAGCTAATACCTCAAGAGAACACGCAGGAGCTCACAACCAGTTTCTCACGCATGAGAACACAGCTCCAACAACCTGCTCAGATCTGCTGCACAACTAAGTCATCAAGAAACTCGACAGAAGCTGCCTGAGAGCTCAAATCTGCCAATACATCTAACAAATCAGCTAATATCTAATCTCCTCAGCCTACTGCCTATGGTCGAAAAGGCCATACTAGGCACGACTACACAACGTACGACCTACCAGCTCAAATCAAAGATTAGAATGGGAAGGAATCACTTACCCAAAAGCTCAAACAGAACGGAAAAACTACTGGACGGAAATCACGAAGATATTGGAACACTGCAACTACTTCACACTCCCTCAAAACGCCGACCTAAGCCTACAAATTGGTACCAATCGAAAGATCTAGAGGAGATGTGCTTAGCGCCACCAACCTTACTCCAAACGGTGGCGTAAATCGACGGTAATGAAAGGATTTGTGTTCGGATGAACAGTGAGGGTTTGGGTAATAGTTCGTAACAAAAACTAACTGGAAGAAGATAAGAAATATCGGGTCTCAAAATCGTCTAAGTGTTCGACACTTATATATATCTCCAAGTCAACGCTACAGTAAAAGTCAACTCAGCTCAGAGCTTAGCACTACACCAGACTTGACTCCTCTACGCTATACCAGATCTGACTACCACCAAACGAAATCGCGCAGTAGTCCCGTCAGGATAAACAGATTACGCAAACCAACTCCCTCTAAAGCTGAACCTTATCTGAACTCCTCCGGTCTGGACCACAAACCGCTCGCACATCCAGATCTGAACACAAGCGCTATCCAAATAGGAGCATCCATCTCTGAGTGTGAGACCTGAAATTAATAAAAGATTAATTGTTGGATTAATCGGTTTTTAAGGAATTCTGGTTGTTCATTTTCGGGTCAGAATTCACATTTAGATAGATTCTGGAAATTTTGATATTTTTGAGTTAGAAATCTGTTTTGGGTGCTCGGGTGAGATCTTCTCAGTTTAGTGTGGGATCTGTTCGAATTCTTGGTGAAAACTGATCGGTTTGGTGAAATCTGGACGCTTGGTGTTACGGCGTGTTTTGTAGCGTAGGAGAGATTCGAATGCATCATTTCGTGAAGTCTGTTTGTCTCGTGGAAGGAGAAATCTGCTGTGCTAATGTGTAGAAATCTGCCCTGTGTGTTTTGTGTTGAGCGCAATACGATGTCGCTTAGATAAGTTAATACGGTTTCGTTTGGCTTAGAGTTTGGTTGTGAGATCTGATGAGAGTGATCGCTGGTGCACGGGACAATGTATAGCACTGATTTTCAGATGTCACCAATACATCGCCGTTTTGGTTAGCGCTTGATGGAGAGATCTGTGGCGCGAGAGTTAGCGTTTAGAGTTTGTTTGAGCAGATGTTTCTAGCGTTAGTTCCAGATTTCTCCAGCATTCAGCGCTTTTGGTTTTCAGACTTCTCCGTGGTTTTAGAGTGACGTCGTTTCGTTGTTGAGAGCTGTTTAACTCATGCCTTAATTTGTTAAGGGATCTGTTTTTGTCGTTGTATGTATTAGCAGATCCCGTACTTAGCAAAAAAATCCTCCGACTTTCATTCTTCGCTCAAACCCTTGGATACTGTTCACCGTGAGCTTCTCCGGCGAATTATCATCGTTTCCGGCCACCATTTTGGACGTCCGAGGTAGCGTTGGACTCCTCTCGACAAGCTCTTTCTCTCCATACCACTTTTGGAGGCTGTCGTTGGCTGGAGAAAAACCACGAAGCTGTTGTTTCGTTCGTGCGTTTGACGTGTGCAGGTAGCCTTTCGGTTTAGTTGTTGAAATCTTGTTCCTAATCTTAATTTAAGCTCCTGATATGTTGCATTGGTAGGATTGATTTCTGGTTGAGATTAGCTCCCAACCGTGAGCTGCTGAAGTTGGTCGTGAGTTTCTGTTAGCTTGCCTGAGTTGTTTTGTGCGTTGTTTGCTTCGGCAGGTGCTTATATCAGATTTCTTGTGCTTGTTTGCGGTAATTTTTGCCCAAAAATTAGAGGTACGGATCTTGAGCTTGAAATTCAGCTTGGATTTGGCGTGGGATAGAATGTGAGAGCTTACATGCATCGCTGATTGGAATTTCCGTGCATAATTGTTGTGTATTGCTTGCTGTTGCATTTGTGTTATGCTAGCTGCTCTCGGTTGATTGCATACACGCATTTGTTCATGTGCATTTCAGATCCCTTGCTTCGTATCTTGTTGTATTGTGATGTTGCTTCTTACCAGGATGCGAGGGCGAGCGGCAATACCGCACTCTCATCTCCCTGCTGGGATCTGTTAGCTCTCATGCGCCGAGTGGTTAACTACCACAGTTCATGAGTTGTGCAACGGAAGGTTGAGCTGTTTGATGCATTTGGTATTCGGGTGTGTGTCAAGGTGATTGGCTCATTACCACACTTTGGACATACACCAGTGGCCACCGTTTGTTGCAGATTCGTTTGAGCTATGCTTTGAGTTCCTTGGCTCCTCTTCGGTTGTAGCCTTCAGCGGTTGTCCTGTGTCTCATGCATAGCATCTGCATTTTATCTTATGCTTTTCTTTAGCTGTTTCAGTTGCTCTCCGTACTGGGGTTTGACCCATGTCCCTCTGGGGCTTGGTTTGTTTGTTTGCATGTTGTTGTTCAGTGTTATCCGGTGTCTCATGCATAGCATCTGCATTTTATCTTATGCTTTTCTTTAGCTGTTTCAGTTGCTCTCCGTACTGGGGTTTGACCCCATGTCCCTCTGGGGCTTGGTTTGTTTGTTTGCATGTTGTTGTTCAGGTTTCCCAGGTTATTCAGCTGGTCGTGGTGCTGACCCAGCTAGAGGTGGCCCAGGAGATGGTTAGAGTATCCCAGTAGCGTATAGCATATATTTATGTATCGGTATAGTGAGCCAGGGGATGCCCTGTGCTATTGTTGTATATTGTTGTACTCAGTTGTGGTTGTTACTAGGTATTTGATACATGTTTATGCTATATCGTTTGTTGTGGTGGTTTTGTTAAACTAGGATATCTATTTTGAGTATTGTCGTATTTTAAAATTATATCGTTTTAAACGTCAGGCCAAAAGCAAAAAAATATTTTACCCGCTTTTTAGTAGTTTCCGCTTGTGTTTGTGTGGTTTTACTCTGTTGTGAGCACGAGGCCTGACACTGAGCGTCATGCACGCAGGTTACTCTACAACCACTAAGATCTCGTATGCCAAACCAGATCGCGCTCCCGTAGAACCAGCTCTCATCAAATCTGATGCTCGCTAAATGACGTCGCATCTAATACACTCAGCCAGTGTCAAATCTGGTATATGCCAAACGACGTCGCAACACTTACACTCAACCCGCGTCTACCCGGGTAACCCAAAACTACATCGTTTCGTCTCTCGCTCAGGACAACCCGCTCATCCACACGAGGGTCAGATCTGAATTCCTAGATCTTACTCAAATCTTAAAAAAAAGAACCGGTCTATTCAAACCATGAACCTAACCAATCCTCACAGCGTCTCTAATTCACACGCGCGGGTTATTATCCAAATCTGAAATCCAGCCGCTCCCGATACACCAAATCTGCACAGCGCTTACTCTCTCCCTTCACTCAACGATTCACACCCGATTCACTTATAATTCAAATTCAAAGCTCCTTAATAGCTTATCAGCACGAGATACCTCTCGGGACTAGATCACAATTTGGATTTGACTAATTTGTTAATTACTAACTAACGATTTCCAGTCCTCACAAGAAGTATACCCCTGCTCGCAAAACCTTCCTTTCTAGATCGGAGGCTTAGCTTCTATCTTAGACTCTTCAGATTGTGCCTGTTCGGCTTTCCCATGCCGAATCATTCAAAGTTCATGGTGTGAATATTTGTCCTATACAGCTTTGGGGTACAACTAGTCTCCGCATCACTGCTACCATAGAAAATCCGGATCTGTCACCGAATGGCTTCATAGCTCCATGCAATTTATCAAGAGAAGCAGACGACTTGGTCCAAGAGCTTATTATATCAGCTAAGCGCTGATTCTCATTGAGCATATCCTGATACCTGCTTCTCAATTCATCATTCTCAGTCGCAAGCTTACTAAGAGCAGCTTGTATTTCTCTTGAGCTAACCAGCTCAGGCTTTGTAGCACAACTCTCCTTTTCAGCCTTGAATTCCTCGAAAGATCAAGACAGCTTTTTCTAGTCATGGACCATGTCATTAAGTGCAATGACAAGGTCTTCTCGTGTAAATTCTAAATTGGAGAAGTCAAATACCTCATCAGTGTAATCATCCATTAGACACTGTACTTCATCCTCACTATCGCTTGATGTGGATGTCCCTGTGCTGGAATCCTCAGAATCTATGTCAGGCCATGAAATTTTGTTCTCCTCTGCTACCATGGCCTTCTCTGTCCTCCTCTTTCGGTAGAACTTCTTCTCCTTCTTGTCTTTGTTGTCGTGATCTAGTTGCTTCTTGGCATCCAGCTTTGGCTTCCTGCAGTCAGTTATGAAGTGACCAGGTCTGCCAAAGTTTTAGCACTTATCATCAGAAGAAGAATTTAAATTCTTTTTAGGTGAATTGAAAGACAGGGGTTTAGAGTTATTCTTTCGCAAATTTTTGGATGAAGAGGGGCATAGCATCATTGTTAAGTTACTCTGCTCATTTTCTTCATGGGCTATGTTCTGGCATGGTGGCAGCAAGATCTTTTGGTTGGATGGGATGTTGAAGGTTCTGATTTTTCTCTTGTTTCTAGCTAAAACTCATAAGATTTCAGGTTAGAAAACAGGTCATGCAGCTCCAGCTTTTTCAAATCCTTGGATTCCTGCATGGACATAGTCTTTACATCCCACTTGGGCAGTGCTCTCATCACTTTCAGGGCCAGCTCCTTGTTGCTAGACTCTTTCCCCAATCTGGTCAGCTCAATCACCAGCGAGCTGAACCTTTCGTCGAACTCTCCCAATGTCTCCTCAGGCTTCATCCTGATCAGCTCAAACTTTTGCAAGGCCACGGTCAACTTGTTCTTTTTTTTCTCATCATTTCCCTCGCAGATCTGGGATCTTGCTAAACATATTGTTTTCCAGCGTCTTATATAAAATATCCTTGGCCACATTGTCCAGATTTGCTTTCTTTTTATCCTCGGAGGTCAACTCTATCCTTGGTTTATCTCACCATTGAGTTGTACCTCCTGAATTAGATACTGTAGTATTCGACTTCATAATCTTGATTTTTCCATCTGTTTTGACGAACCACATATCATTGTCCTGAGCCTCTAGGTGAGCTTGCATCCGGATCTTCCAGACGTCGTACTCCTCCTTAGAAAACATGGGACTTTTATTGTTAGAAATCGACATTTTTAATGAATGCGAATCAAATAGCAGTTCAAACACCGAGAAACCGATCTCTGATACCACTTGTTAGAATAGAAAATATAGCTCGCGAGTTCAGGGGGGATTGAATGAAATACTTTGTTAATTTTAACGAAAATATGCTTCAAAAATATTTTACAGCTCGTAGCTAACCTCTCAGCTGAGTTATCAGCTTGGACGATCTCAGTGATAAGCTGTTGTCTCTTCTAACAAAATGTTTGTGCGGAAATACATGATTCAACAATGAATAGTTATAAAATGCATAAAGCAGTAAATAAAAAGGATCAAGAATTTGTTTATGGAAGTTCGGAGTTTAATCTCCTCCGTCTCCCCTTCTTCCTCAACAGGAAGGATTTTCACTAGAAGATTTGATTTATACAACTCTTTGTACAAACCCGATCCGACAGCAACAGCTGCAAGAACTCCTAGCACACTTAGAAATAGATACAGACTATGTTATACAGTACACAATACAGCTCTAAGATGGTTTGCTATTCTAGCACTCTCATGCTCTGTTTATGATTTAAAATGAAGACTCAAGACTACAGAGTGAGGTTCGAATGTTTATGTGACACAAAGAATTGATAAAAACAATCTGCGTGTGTATCTCACTTGCTGTGAGCTGGTTTGAGAGAAAATGAACTCTGGTTGCTTTCACAGTAATTCGTAATTTGTTTGATTACAACATTCGATTGTGGAGAGTTGTAGGATTGTCGAGAGAGACTTCTCAAACTGATATGCTCTCCAATTTATACCCTTTGGATACAATGGTAATAAATTTTACCAGTAGACACATCGTATGTATCCAAAGTGAGAGACTGCGGCGTCGTAAATGCTTGTACTGTCACATACACATTAATTATGATTTTGCTCTTTTAGCATACACAAATATTTGTATATCTGGGATTAGCTCAAAGTAGTTCCAACGACTACAAATTGATCCTTAGAAGTCAAACACATCAAATCAATATGTTTGAAACCTAAAAACAATCTGAAATCCTTTTTGCTAAGTTGTCTTTACTCAGCTGGGTTTCGATCTGGTCGTTGTGCTTAATTGCTCTAATCTGGTCTTGAGCTATTCTACTCTCTAAGCTGATCTGTTCTGTCAGGCCTCTTGCTCTAAACAGAGTAAATTCATACAAACACATGCAGAAGCTATCAAAAAGCGGGTAAAATTTTCGCTTTTGGCCTGACGGTTTAAAACAATATAATTTAAAATACCATGATACTCAAAATAGAATCCCAGTTTACGAAAATCACAACAAAAATAACAGTATAGCATACAACAACCATAACATGTATGAGACTCCAAGTACTGGATACAATAACGAAGCGTAGGGCATACCCCTGGCTAACTGATACATATATATATAAATATTCTATAAGCAACAGGGACACGCTAACCACCTCCTGGGGCACCACCAGCTGGGTTAAACCACGACCAGCTGTAAAACCTGGGTTTTCTGAAAACAACACAAACAAGGAAACAAAACAAGCCCCTGAGGGACAAAAAATAACAGTATAGCATACAACAACCATAACATGTATGAGACTCCAAGTACTGGATACAATAACGAAGCGTAGGGCATACCCCTGGCTAACTGATACATATATATATAAATATTCTATAAGCAACAGGGACACGCTAACCACCTCCTGGGGCACCACCAGCTGGGTTAAACCACGACCAGCTGTAAAACCTGGGTTTTCTGAAAACAACACAAACAAGGAAACAAAACAAGCCCCTGAGGGACATGGGGTCAAACCCCAGTACGGAGAGCAACAGATATAGCTAAAAGAATGCATATGATAAAATGCAGATGCTATGTATGAGACATCGGATAACAACAGAAGGCTCGACCAACAAGGGAGCTAAGGAACTCAAGCACAGCTCCAAGAATCTGCAACAACAGTGGCCATGGGGTGTGTTCATAGTGTGGTAATGAGCCACTCGCCATGATACTACACCCGAATACCAGATGCATCAAACAACTCAACCTGCCGTTGCCTCGCCCATGAACTATGGTAGTTAACCACTCGGCGCATGGTGGCTAACGATCCCAGCAGGGAGAGTATGGAGCCATCGTTCTTCAACTCGCTGCCGAATGGTGTTTATCGGCGGAAAGACCACAAACAGGTAGCTCTTAGCTACCCCAGGGCAGTCAAAGGGGTGAAATACCACTCGAACCGCGCAAGGTATAGTTTGACTTAATCTCCAAGTAGGACCCCTTGTTCGGTCAAACCGCCATTTAAAACAGGTTTTTAGTTTATCCAAAAATTCTGTCTGTAAATACTGCATATTTGATTCCCTATGAGTTCTATGAGAGTGCGGTATTGCCACTCGCCCTCGCATCCTGGTAAGAATCAACAACAGCAATACATGATACGAAACAATGGCTGCAACCGAAATATGAATGCAATATGGGAAATTTGTGTATGCATAAACATAGCAGCTAAAATCAACAGCAATCACATATGCACACAACAACATCCACGTTAATGCACAAGCAGCCATCTAGCATTCAATCTCACGCCAATTCCCAGCTACTTCAAGCTCAGATCCGTACCTTATACTTTGTGCAACAATTATCACAAAACAGGCCCGAGAGATCTGGATAGCAACCTGCTAAATACACAACACAGATCTCAAAAGCTGCACAGAAACTCACGGCCAATTACAGAAGCTCACGGCTGGGAGCCACGCTCAACCAACGCAATTACTACCAAAACAACTTACTGGAAGCTTAAACCAAGGATAGGAACAAGATCTCATCACAAGGGAACAAAGTTCTACCTGCACTACAAAACGCACAATCGGGCAGCAACTTCGCGTTCCTCAACTAGTCAACCACAGCCTCCAAAAGTGGTATGGAATGATAGAGCTTCGCAAGAGGAGTCCAACGCTACCTCGAACGTACCAAACAACGGCCGAAAACGATGGGAATTGTCGGAGAAAAGCTACGGTGAACAGTAACCTAGGGTTCGAAGCGAAGAACACAATCGGGGAAAATATTTCGCTAAGTATGGAATCTGGTGCTCGAAATCGAAGACCAAGTCTTCCTTAAATACATCTCGCAAAAGCTGGAAACTTGGTTTAAAATATCCACCGACATAACCAGCAGGCACCATAAATCATCGGCTGATCGAACCCCGCAAAGCATAATCCCAAACATACAAAATGACTTCGTAGAACACTACCTACGACTGGTTCTCAAAGCTGGACAACCAGACGATTGGTTTAAACATCACGGGAATTCCTCCAAAAGCTTGTACCAGCCGCAACACATAAAACGCAGCGTTGCAACTAATCAAAACGGCATCGCACCGCTGACGTCCTAAAATCTGGTTGATAACTCTCGCGCAATACAAGCTGCAAGCTACAGGAAACCAGACGCGAGCTACAGTAGCGCAAAAATCTCTCGCAGCTGGACAACCAGTCGCATCATCCAAACGACGACGTTTCCTCCTCGCGCTACAGGGATGTTGACCCGCATTGACATCTGCTTCGGCTTAACAACCAGAAGGCACACACACGCGATCAGATCTCTCACTAGCGCTACACCGAAACGACGTCGCTCCAACTTATTCAAATGACACCGTATCCAACCCGATACAAAATACACTAAACCAATGACTGGTATTTCAAGCGCTACCAGATCTCTCCAAACGATGGCGTTTTGGAATCTCACGTTGCCAAATAAACGCTACGACTGGTTTTCACTAAACAACCAGCTCTTACCACAAAACCAGCTTTCACCACAAAAACCAAAATACGAAGACTTCCAGAATTGTTCCAAATGCAATATCAGACCCGAAAATGCAAACCAAACAGAGATCTGAACCACCAG
>KV007755.1:97441-108547 GCA_001598015.1 Dorcoceras hygrometricum
ATCGGCTGATCGAACCCCGCAAAGCATAATCCCAAACATACAAAATGACTTCGTAGAACACTACCTACGATTGGTTATCAATTAAAAGTTGGACAACCAGACGACTGGTTTAAACATCACGGGAATTCCTCCAAAAGCTGGTACCAGCCACAACACATAAAACGCAGCGCTGCAACTAATCAAAACGGCGTCTCACCGCTGACGTCCTCAAATCTGGTCGATAACTCTCGCGCAATACCAGCTGCAAGCTACAGGAAACCAGACGTGAGCTACAGTAGCGCACAAATCTCTCGCAGCTGGACAACCAGTCGCAACATCCAAACGACGACGTTTCCTCCTCGCGCCACAGGGATGTTGACCCACGTTGACATCTGCTTCGGCTGAACAACCAGCAGGCACACACACGCAATCAGATCTCTCACTAGCGCTACACCAAAACGACGTCGCTCCAACTTATTCAAACGACACCGTATCCAACCCGATACAAAATACACTAAACCAATGACTGGTATTTCAAGCGCTACCAGATCTCTCCAAACGATGGCGTTTTGGAATCTCACGTTTCCAAATAAACGCTACGACTGGTTTTCACTAAACAACCAGCTCTTACCACAAAACCAGATTTCACCACAAAAACCAAAATACGAAGACTTCCAGAATTGTTCCAAATGCTATATCAGACCCGAAAATGCAAACCAAACAGAGATCTGAACCACCAGAAATCTCTAAAATCCGATTAATTCCAACAAATAAATCTTGATTACAAATCCAGGTCTCACATGTTCTCTGTGTATAACTCAAGATAACAATCTTTGTTTATTTCTATCTTCTTCTATAGAAACACAAGCCTTCCTGATTGCGTCCATCCCTTCTAAAAGAATCTGGCTTGTCCTTCACTAACGCTATCCCTGAACCAGTTCAGCCCCGAGCTTTTTTCACAATTGAACCAATACAAAGACAGTTCTATCCGTTATGTTTGGGTTCTCTGCTATTCAAAACTGTTTTAATCTCAACTTCTCTTCTTTCAACCGATAAAATGATTAGATACTAGTTCTGTTCTTCTGAGCTGTTTTGTCTTTAACCAGCTTAGCTATGAACCCTGAGCTGGTTTTCCTTAACCAGCTTAGTTAGAATCTCCGAGCTGGTTTGTCCTTAAACAGCTTAGCTCTGGTCTAGTTTCATTAAACAACACTTTAATCTTCATCTTGATCTGGTCGATTATTCTTTGATCCGATTAATCTCTTTTTGTGTTCACAAAAACTTATAAGTTTACTCCATCAACAATATCAGCTTGCGTATGAGCTGATCCATCACAACAAAAAACTCTCTAAGCTGAATAATCTCGACTGATTAACCACTACTCTGAACTGATTAAGTCACTAATCACCTTGACTAATTACAATACTCACAAGTGGAGCCCCTTAGGAGTCGATCGAGTGTCTTAGTTATTGTATATATGTATTATCAAGTCGATCTTGCATAGTTTTTGGGACTGTTTGACATGATACCGATCTTATTGGGATTTATATACATATTTTGTTTTCGGGAGATTGGATGCTTATTACTATTTTGCTTTCTGCATGTCTTGTGAGCATGTTAGGTCTCTGTGTATTTGTAAGCAGTTTAAATGGAACAATATCTATACTTTGAGTATTCGAATATTTTTACTTGCTATTTCGAATCAGGAAGAAAAATTTTAACCCACTATAAGCTTCCGCATAATCACTAATTTATGCTTAATATTGAATTATGCACATTGGCTAATTACAGCTTAAATCACTAAGCACCTTGGCTAATTATAGCTAAAACAACATCTTTCCTTGGTTTTAGCTGATTCACCGGCTACTTACACTGATGCGGCGATTGACATTGAGGAGGTCTTGTTAAACATGCAGTCTTAGATTCAACCGTAAAGTGCTTAGGGTTTTCACCTCGTGCCTTGGGGGATGTATTATTTTCAGCTTCCTCAAGTGACTCAGTAGTCTGGTTGCCAAGGATTAAAGCCCTTAGGGAATCCATTCAAAAATAGTTCGAGTTCTAGTTCTTCTGGTTCTGAAAGTTTTTGTGGAGGAAGCCCGAGGTCATTGTCTTGTGGCCAGCATGGAGGTATACATCTGACTTCATAGTGTATTGGAGTGCAAGGGTATGACGTTTTTGTGGGCAGCATGGACACTATGAGAAGGTGTGTCCTTTTGCAAGGAATCGGCATTTTAAATGAGTTAATTAATCGGATTTTTTATGAGATTCAGATTTTAGCGAGCAAATCTGGATGAGCTAGCTTTGAGTTGGTATGCTTGGCGAAGCTATCGGATTTGTATAAGTCCTAGAATCAGTCTTGGATCAATTTAGATTGTCAGCGGGATCTGATCAGATGTGAGTGTTGGCTATCGCTGAGTGATCACGTTTAGCAGTGGTTATGGAATCTGTGGTCGCTAGGCAGATGTGAGTAAGCTAGCAAGTTTCTGTAGCGAGTAGCTAAACTACGTCATTTGGATTAGTTTGAACGACAGCTTTTTGGTTTAGCAAGCGGGACTCAGATGTGGGTAACGTTGGCTTCAAGATTTGAGAGGGATCTTAATGTTTAAGGAGCGACGCTGTTTTGCGTTTCACATATCAGTCGCGTTAGCAATTCAGTTTCGAGTAGCGAGGTGTTGTGTCCAGATGTGATATTGGACCCTGAGCGATGTCGTTTGAGTATGTCAGGATCTCTTTTGGCGTAAGGTCATATCTGATGTGAGATTCAGATCCGAGTGGGAAATCAGATTTGTACCTTAAGTTGTCGGTGGAATCTGTTCAGCAGACATGAGCAGATTTGAGATATATTTATATGAGGATTTTGACCCTTTGTCCATTATTGTTCCCCTACACTTAGAATATTTCCCGTGAGCAAACTCTGTCGCGATACCCTAGCTAATGTTCACCTAACCTTATCTTATCCGATTGCCGACGGTAGTAATAGTGGTAGCGGTGGACTCCTCTTACTAAGACGCTTCATTTGGTGCTGTTTTTGGAAACTTGCGTGAAGCTGGAGAGGTGTGCGAAGACATCTCCCTTCTCTAGTCTGTTAGCATAAGCGTCGGATTTCGCCTGCCGTTGACGTAGCTCGTTGTGTGTGAGATCTGTGTTGCTCGGGACTGCTTTGTTGTAATTATAGCTCAGAAGACTTGAGGTTTCCCAGGTTACTCAGTTGGTCGCGGATTTGACCCAGCTGGAGGTTACCCTAAAGGAGGTAAGAGTCTCCCAGTTAGCGTATATCATATATGTATCAGTACTGTTAGACGGGGGATGCCCTGTGCTTTGTTTTAGTATGGTGTTCTTGTATTCGTTATATGATGTACTGTTGTACTGTGTCATTGTAAACTGGGATATTTTGAGTATTGTTGTATTTAAATTATGTAATCTTTCAGTTAGGCCAAAAGTGAAAATTTTAACCACTATTTTATTTCTTCCTCTAGTGTTTGCGTGGTTTAACTCTGTGTTTGTGCACGAGGCCTGACGTTTTTGGTAACAGAGCTTAAGCTGGGATAAGCTCGATTTCTTTTGATCACACTTGAGTCTAGGCACAGTGTTGCTTGTTGCATGTTCTTGACTATGTGATTTTATGTGCTAAGTGATATATCTGTTGTTGCGTGACCGTACCTTCTTAGTGCATTTGTAGATGCCGCCTAGACGTAGGGGTAGAGGTAGAGGGCAGTTTCAGGAAGAGTCTAAAGGTCAGAGCGAGGAAGTGCAGCGTAGTTTTCCTCGCCGCGGTCGTGATAGACAGGTTGGGATTGAGGTAGATTAGCTGGCAGCTCGTGTGGACGATAGGTGCCGAGCGTTGGTGGAGAGGAGCTTCGAGGACTCTAGAAGAGACCGGTGTAGGTTTTTTGTCAAGAAGCTTTTGTACTGCCTTTCGTCAGGAGTACATTCTGGAATACTTTGTGAACGCCATGGAGCGAGAGTTCGATAACCTGGTGCAGGGATCTATGTCCGTGGGAGATTATGCTCGGAGATTTTCTTCTATTCTTGCGTATGTTCCGCACGTTTCTGGCCGAGATAAGGTGAAGAGGAACAAGTTCTTGTAGGGGCTCAATGAAGAGTTGTATTCTTTTGTATTTGGTGGGTTCACCGGCGAGCTATGCGGAAGCGGTGGACAGGGCTATAGACATTGAGGAGGGACTGCATAACAGTAGGTCTCGTGTTAGGCCGCAAGTGGTGCAAGGTAACCTTCCCATGGTTTCGAGGGTGCAACCTTCCCAGTCAGTGCAGTCGTCTCAGCCACCCCAGCAGTAGGTAGCCAGCAGCCTGGACACCAGAGGTTTAGGCCTCGTAATGTTCAGATCAAGAAGAAGTCTGGTTCTAGTTCTTATGGCTCGGGTAGTTCTTGCAGTGGCAGTAGTTCCAAGGTCGAATTTTGTGGCCATTGTGGAGGAAGGCATCCTACGGCGTAGTGTGTAGGAGTGCAAGGTTCGTGTAACGTCTGTGGAAAGTATGGACACTTTGCGAGAGTGTCTCCTTTGGCTGGTTCGCAGCATACCGTCGCCCCACCACAGAGTCGAGGTGGATCGTCTAAGGGTCGTTTATTTTCCTGCTTTGCAGAAGAGTTTGGGAGAACCTCAGTTTAGGCCGTTTCAGCAGCCTGGTCCTTCGCGGTTTGGACAGTATTCCAATCCTCAGTTTTCAGGACCTCAGTTTTCCCAGATGAATGCCATGACTAGGTGTTGGATCTGGATAACAGATCCAGATCTGAGTTTTGAATTACACAAAACTTATTATTGTGTTTCTAATGTTTCTACTTAGTGTGCAGATTTTAGTAGAAAACAACAGTTCAGATCAGACCAGACCAGATCAGACCAGATAAGATCAGATGTGAAGAGTCAACGAAGCAGTCTGAATTGATCAAGCGCATATCATAAAATTTCACTGGCTGTATCAACAACTTAGACGTAATAGCTGGATTAGAAGTGGAGACGTCCAAAGCTGAGCCAGCTGATCGTAATCAGGCGAAAGCCAAGTTGGACCAGACAGCTGGAGAGAAGAGCTGAAACAGATTTCTGGTTACACAGCTGTGTTGAAGAAGCTGGAGAAGAGCTGTACAGATGACTGGAAACAGCTGTGTTGATAAAGCTAAAGTTCAACTGAGAAAAATACGAGCCAGAAGCTGAAAAAACTGGAACGTTATTGAACGAAGAGCTGGAACAGATATGTGCAAAGATCTGGATCAGATTTGGCGAAAAGCTGTGACATAAAGCTGTCGAAGAGATGAGCAGATATGATCAGTCAGCTGGAAGCAGATGTGAGCAGTCAGTGGGAAGCAGATATGAGCAATTAGCTGAAACAGATATCAGCTGGAGCAGATGAGAACGTTCAGCTGGAGCATATACATGACCAACAACTGGAACAACTGAAGGCAGAAGAACCAACAGCTGAAGGTAGATGTGACCAACAGCTGAAGGCAGACGAGAACAGGTGAAGAGATCTGAAGATAGAGCTGAAGAGAGATCTGATGTACAGTAGAGATCTGAACAAAGAGATGAAGAGATCTGATGTACAGAAGAGATCCGAACGAAATAAGATCTGAGCGAAGATATCTGGATCATAGATGAATAAGAAGAAGAAGATCAAATCAGCTGTGAAAAGCCGAAGCTGCATCAAGAATCCGATCGAAGCTTGTATGCAAACAAATGTTGCAGAAGGTAAGAAGCTATCAGCTGCTGGAACATAAAAGCAAAATCAAAAGATGACAAAAGCCTGCAAATTAAAGGACACAAGGATAACTCACTGTCGATACTTTACCAAACACAGTTCAACGAAGAAAACTTGTGTCCAACGGGAAGAATTTATACAGAAACTTTAAATACGAGAAATTCCATTGATGATAAACACAATAGAGAGATTGAAGACACTGTGAGACAACAAGATAACATCACACAAAGAACAGTGCAAAAAGGGAATAAAATAGAGAAGATGAAGCAGTTGGCCATCTGCTGAGTCTTCATCAGCTTTGGTAGAAGCATTTTCCCAGTTTGTGATATTTCTTATTTCGAGAGTTGCTTTCACTGTAAAATCTCACACACAGTGTTGGCGACAATGGCGGATCCGGATCCCGTTTCGCGGGGGCGCAGCGGAAGTTAAAAATTTTCCCCGAGATACGTTCAATAGATTAAAACTAATCAATAAGCCATTCATAGGATGTTTATCGATTGTTACCTTTCTGGCGTCTAGGCGCCTGGCTCCAACCAGATTCACAGTGAATTCTGGCTCTTGAACTATAGGCGGCAGTAGATCGTCTAATCAGTTACACGACCGAAAACGCGATTCCTCCGTCAGTCTGCACTACAAGATCTGACGGATTTTAGCACGAATGGATTCTCCTCGTCACGCTGATCGAAACAAGTCCGATCACGAAGTCACTGGCGGCGGGCGGCGGTGAGCGGCGGCGATGGCGGCGTGAGGTTGGGAGAGGAAGGGGGCGGCCGATTTTAGGTCTAGAGAGTGAGTTGTGTGATTAATCGTTGTGTAGCCCTAGGTCTAAGTAGACCAATGATGGGCTTCCACTAGTCCAATGGGCCTGGGGCGGCCATCTAGCCCAAATAGCAGTTTAGCCCCTCAACTTCAGGAAATCGCAATTTGACCCCTATTGACTTTTAGGAAGTAGAAATCCCCAAAATCCTCGTCCTATGCTCAACACATTGAGATCAGTTTCCGTGCGGGAATCATGAATCCAGTACTTGTGTGACCCTCAATGATTCAGGGATACAGCTAGCCGTGGGCCCACAACCATTGCGACTCCGAAATTACAATTTCGGACATGCCCATCAGATCATGTTAAAGCGCCTAGCAACATCGCCCCATGATCCCCTAGGTATCACTGATAGTGCCTGCAAGAACCAGTTGGTCGTGGTTAGCGTACAGTACGGTCCTTTCGACACATATATTGTGAGACCTTATTTTGTATTAAGGATTAATTGTTTGAATTAATCGGTTGATTAAGAGATTTTGTGGTTTAGATCTCTGTTTTGAGGTTTGAGTTACATTTTTCAGGTTCCATTTCGTGTATTGAAAAATTCTGGATGCTTTCGTGTTTTTGAGTTTTTGAGGCAAAAGCTGGTTTGTGGACTAGCAGCTGGTCGGTGGCGAAAACAGTCGTAGCTTGTTCTGGTAGCGCAGAGCATGAAACGCCGTCGTTTGAGATGTTGCGACTGGTGTTTCGTATATTGCAACTGGTTGTGCACTATAGATGCGACTGGTTTTATGTGAGGAGTTGTTGCGTCTGGATAAGCAGTCGAGAGCTATGGTCAACGCGGGTCAGCGCTCCTGTGCTTGCGACTGGTTGTGTTGGTACGTTACGACTGCTACCAGACGAGGGAAGCGTTGTGCGTTGTTTTGTGTTTTGCGTCTGGATGACCAGCAGCTGGTATTAAGGATTGAGCATCCTATGCGACGTCGTCTGGATAAGTTGGTGCGACGCCGTTTTGAGGACCAGTCGATGGTTTGCCTTGTGATTGATTTTAGCGTTCGGTCGACTGGCTGTCCAGATTTTGTATTTCGAAACAGCGTCTGGTTGTCCAGCTGCGAGAGATTGTTCGCTACTGTAGCTTGCAGCTGGTGGTGATCACTGTAGTTAACGACTGCATTTGTTTAGCGTGGCTCGAGATTTCATCAGCTGTTGGTTCTTGCGTCTACTGGTTTGGGAAATTGTTAGTGTCGACTGGTTTTGTCGGTAGACAATTATTGGTGTTGATTTCCAGTCGTTGCTAGTGCTATTTATAGGAAGACTTGGTCTTCAAATTCGATACCAGATTCTATACTTAGAATATTTCCAGCCTTTCGTTCCTTATCTTTCGAACCCTAGAGCACTGTTCAGCCGTGAGTTTTCCGGTGAATTCCCAGCGTTTCCGGTGGTTGTTTTGCTCGTGTGAGGTAGCGTTGGACTCCTCTCAAGAAGCTCTATCATCCTACACCATTTTTTGGAAGCAGTCGTGGGCTAGAGCGAAAGCACGAAGTTGCTGCTCGTGTTCGTGCGTTTCGAAGTTGCAGGTAGTTTTTCGAATTAGCTTCCTGTTAAGTTGTATGGGTTAGATTGAGCGCTGGTTTTAGTGTTTAAATTCCAGCCGTGAGCTTTGAGTTCTAGTCGTGTGCTAGTAGTGGTTGGCCGTGAGCTTGGTTGCAATTCCCTGAAATCTGTGCATTGTGTATTTGGACAGATTTGTGCAGGCTGTGACTTGCTTCGTTCCTTGTGGGAGTTAAGGTACGGATTTGAGCTTATATTACGGCGAGGTTATGGCTTGGATGATTGTAGTTGCTGGTATGTGGATTGACCATGCCTGCTGGTTGTGTCCTGTTGAGGATTCTGTATGCTATCTGTGTATTTGCTGCGTTGCATATGTTTATATGCTTGTATTCCAGCATGTTGCATACACGCATGGTATTCCTTTTTCCAGCTTTGGTAGTCCTTGTACCTTGTTGTATTGTTGTTGTTTCTTACCAGGATGTGAGGGCGAGTGGCAATACCGCACTCTCATCTCCCTGCTGGGATCGTAGCCACCATGCGCCGAGTGGTTAACTACCACAGTACATGGGCGAGGCAACAGCAGGTTGAGTTGTTTGATGCATCTGGTAAGTGGGTGTAGTATCATGACGAGTGTATTACTACCACACTGTGAATACACCTCGTGGCCACTGTCTATTGTTGATGATTCTTGGAGCTATGTTTGAGTTCCTTAGCTCTCTTGTGGGTCGATCTTTCCGTTGTTTCTGCGTCTCATGCATAGCATCTGCATTTTATTCCTTGCTGTTTATTGCTGTTGTATAGATGCTCTCCGTACTGGGGTTTGACCCCATGTCCCTCCGGGGCTTGGTTTGTTTCTTTGTTGTGTTGTTTTCAGGAAACCCAGGTTGTCAGGCCTCGTGCTCACAACAGAAAAACACATGCGGAAGCTATCAAAAATGGGTAAAATTTTCGCTTTTAGGCCCGACGGTTTTAAACATATAATTTAAAATACAACGATACTTAAATTAAGTTTCCCAAATCATAAAACATTCAAAAACAAAGCATACACAATTCAAACATGTATCAAATTCCCCTACGGGTACAACAACAAAGCGCAGGGCATCCCCCTGGCTAACTGATACAAATATATATATGCTATATGCTACTGGGACACACTAGCCACCTCCTGGGGCACCACCATCTGGGTTGAAACCACGACCAGCTGTAGAACCTGCGTTTCCTGAAAACAACGCGACAAAGAAACAAACCAAGCCCCGAAGGGACATGGGGTCAAACCCCAGTACGGGGAGCAATAATACAACAGAAATAACAGCAAGGAATAAAATGCAGGTGCTATGCATGAGACGCCAAGGAACAATGGAAAAGCTCGACCCACAAGGTTTTTTTAGGCCCGACGGTTTTTAAACGTATAATTTAAAATACAACAATACTTAAAATAAGTTCCCAAATCATAAACATTCAACAACAAATCATACATAAGTCCAACATGTATCATATTTCCCCTACGGGTACAACAACAAAGCACAGGGCATCCCCCTGGCTAACTGATACATATATATATATATGTGCTATATGCTACTGGGACACACTAGCCACCTCCTGGGGCACCGCCAGCTGGGTTGAACCCACGACCAGCTGTAGAACCTGGGTTTCCTGAAAACAACGCAACAAAGAAACAAACCAAGCCCCGGAGGGACATGGGGTCAAACCCCAGTACGGAGAGCAATAATACAATAGAAATAACAGCAAGGAATAAAATGCAGGTGCTATGCATGAGACGCCAAGGAACAATGGAAAGCTCGACCCACAAGGGAGCAAAGGAACTCAAACATAGCTCCAAGAATCATCGACAACGTACAGTGGCCATGGGGTGTGTTCACAGTGTGGTAGTGAGCCACTCGCCATGATACTACACCCACTTACCGGATGCATCAAACAACTCAACCTGCTGTTGCCTCGCCCATGAACTGTGGTAGTTAACCACTCGGCTCATGGTGGCTACGATCCCAGCAGGGAGATGAGAGTGCGGTACTGCCGCTCGCCCTCACATCCTGGTAAGAAAACAATAACAATGCAACAATGGTACAAAGACTACCAAAACTGGAAAGAAATACCATGCGTGTATGCAACATGCGGGAATGCCAGCATATAAACATATGCAACGCAGCAAATACACAAATATCATACACAATTCTCAACTGAACACAACCAGCAGGCACGGCAATTCCACATACCAGCGAGTACAATTCATCCAAGCCATAAATTCGCTGTAAAACAAGCTCAAATCCGTACCTTAAACTGAGCAACAACTAACCCTGCGAGATATCCCGAAGACTCTGGTAAAAGCCTGTTAAACACACGGCATACACAACGTAAATCTAACAGGTTGCTAATCAAGATCACGGCTGGGAGTCTCATTCGACCAGCTGCCCAAAATACTTCAACAATTACATAAAAAGCTTAAAGACTATGGCTAGGAACAAGGTCTCACCGAAAACCAGAACGTAGTTCTACCAAATCGACGCAACACTCGAACGGCAGCAACTTCACGTTCCTCGACTAGCCAATCACAGCTTCCAAAACTGGTATGAATTGGAAGAGCTTCTTAAGAGGAGTCCAACGCTACCTCGCACGAGCCAAAACAACCATGGAACGACGGGAAAATCGTCGGAAAGCTCACGGCTGAACAGTGTTCTAGGGTTCGAAAGATAAGGAACGAAAGGCTGGAAATGTTTGCTAAGTATGGGAAATGATATCACAAATCGAAGACCAAGTCTTCCTATAAATATCACTAGCAACGACTGGAATCACTTCAAATAATTGTCCACCGACAAAACCAGTCGACGCAAACAATTTCCCAAACCAGCAGACGCAAGAACCAACAGCTGATTTCACCAACAATCGCTAAAAATAACTAACGGCTGGTTCTCAAAACGGCGTCGCGGAAATGTTTGCTAAGTATGGGAAATGATATCACAAATCGAAGACCAAGTCTTCCTATAAATATCACTAGCAACGACTGGAATCACTTCAAATAATTGTCCACCGACAAAACCAGTCGACGCAAACAATTTCCCAAACCAGCAGACGCAAGAACCAACAGCTGATCT
>KV007755.1:114809-124937 GCA_001598015.1 Dorcoceras hygrometricum
ATCTTCGTTCCGGGTACCATCAACTCAGAGTAAAGGACCCAGATGTCGTGAAGACTGCGTTTCGTACGAGGTACGGACATTTTGAGTTTTTGGTGATGCCGTTTGGGTTGACAAACGTTCCTGCAGTCTTCATGGATCTGATGAACCGTGTTTTTCGAGAGTTCATAGATCAGTTTGTGATTGTTTTTATTGACGACATCTTAGTTTACTCGAAGACTCCGAGGGAGCACAAGGAGCACTTGGAGATGGTTCTTCTGAGGTTGAGAGAGCAGCAGTTGTATGCGAAGTTTTCCAAGTGCGAGTTTTGGTTGCAACGCGTTGTATTTCTGGGCCATGTCATTTCGGCAGATGGCATTTTCTGTGGATCCTAGTAAAGTGGATGCGGTGTTGAACTGGGAGGGATCGAGAAATGTGTCTGAGATTCGCAGTTTCTTAGGTCTGGCTGGCTATTATCGTCGTTTCATTGAGGGGTTTTCTTCTATAGTTAAGCCGATGACCCAATTGACCCAGAAGGATAAACGGTTTGTTTGGACTGAGCAGTGTGAGAATGCTTTTCAACTGCTCAAGGAGAAGTTAACTACTGCGCCTGTGTTGGCTTTGCCATCCGGTTCAGGTGGTTTTGTTGTTTTTTCCGACGCTTCGCTAAATGGATTGGGTTGTGTGTTGATGCAGAATGGTAGAGTCATTGCGTATGCCTTGCGGCAGTTGAAACCGCACGAGACTCGTTACCCAGTTCATGATTTGGAGTTAGCAGCGGTGGTCTTTGCGTTAAAGATCTGGCGTCACTACCTGTATGGAGAGCAGTTTGTGGTATACTCAGACCACAAGAGTTTGCAGTATCTGTTTTCGCAGCCTGACTTGAACATGAGACAGCGTAGGTGGATGGAGCTGCTTAAGGATTTTGACTGTGAGATTAAATACTAGCCTGGGAAGTCGAACGTAGTGGCTGATGCGTTGAGCAGGAAGGCTAGTGAGATGCTCGCGTCGTTGTACATCTCTTAGGATCAAGAGCATCTTAACACTACGGGTTGGAAATTTTACCCGGCGGAGGATTGCGTGATGTTTTCATCTTTTCAAGTGGAACCACAGATTGTTTCTAGCATTCGAGCAGCTCAGAGGACCGATCCGTCAATCCACAGGTTGAAGTTGAAAGTCAGGGCTGGCGAGCTTGAGGACTATTCTGCCTCGTCCGATGGTTGTTTGCGTTTCTGGGGCAGGTTGGTTGTGCCCAATCTGATTGATTTGAAGGAGGAGATCCTTCGAGAAGCGTACTGTAGCAGACATAGTGTTCATCCTGGGGCACGGAAGATGTACCATGCTTTGAAGCCGCACTTTTGGTGGGCTGGCCTGAAGAGCGATGTTGCTGGTTTTGTCGCTCGTTGTTTGAACTGCCAGATGGTTAAGGCCGAAAGGATGAGACCTGGTGGTCTGTTGCAGAGTTTAGAGGTGCCCCAATGGAATTGGGAGCACATTGCGATTTTCCAGTAGCTTGTAGTTTTGCTATTTTCTTCCTTAGTTGTTGTGATGTGTTTGCTCAGTTATCTTGAACTCTTGGCCTAGTGTTGGGCGAGTTCTGGTGTTAGTTTTTGTTTCTATTTTAGCCTCTGCTGTTGTTTGTTGATTCAGAATTGTTGTTGTGAATTCGAGGACGAAATCCTTTTAGTGGGGGAGAAATGTGAGACCTTATTTTGTATTAAGGATTAATTGTTGGAATTAATCGGTTGATTAAGAGATTTTGTGGTTTAGATCTCTGTTTCGAGGTTTGAGTTACATTTTTCGGGTTCCATTTCGTGTATTGAACAATTCTAGATGCTTTCGTGTTTTTGAGTTTTTGAGGCGAAAGCTGGTTTGTGGACTAGCAGCTGGTCGGTGGCGAAAACAGTCGTAGCTTGTTTTGGTAGCGCAGGGCATGAAACGCCGTCGTTTGAGATGTTGCGACTGGTGTTTCGTATATTGTGACTGGTTGTGCACTGTAGCTGCGACTGGTTTTATGTGAGGAGTTGTTGCGTCTGGATAAGCAGTCGAGAGCTATGGTCAACGCGGGTCAGCGCTCCTGTGCTTGCGACTGGTTGTGTTGGTACGTTGCGGCTGGTACCAGACGAGGGAAGCGTTGTGCGTTGTTTTGTGTTTTGCGTCTGGATGACCAGCAGCTGGTATTAAGGATTGAGCATCCTATGCGACGTCGTCTGGATAAGTTGGTGCGACGCCGTTTTGAGGACCAGTTGATTTTACCGTTCGGTCGACTGGCTGTCCAGCTTTTGTATTTACAAACAGCGTCTTGTTGTCCAGCTGCGAGAGATTGTTCGCTACTGTAGCTTGCAGCTGGTGGTGATCACTGTAGTTAGCGACTGGATTTGTTTAGCGTGGCTCGAGATTTCATCAGCTGTTGGTTCTTGCGTCTACTGGTTTGGGAAATTGTTAGTGTCGACTGGTTTTGTCGGTAGACAATTATTGGTGTTGATTTCCAGTCGTTGCTTGTGCTATTTATAGGAAGACTTGGTCTTCAAATTCGATACCAGATTCTATAATTAGAATATTTCCAGCCTTTCGTTCCTTATCTTTCGAACCCTAGAGCACTGTTCAGCCGTGAGTTTTCCGGCGAATTCCCAGCGTTTCCGGTGGTTGTTTTGCTCGTGTGAGGTAGCGTTGGACTCCTCTCGAGAAGCTCTATCATCCTACACCATTTTTTGGAAGCTGTCGTGGGCCGGACTCGGGATTCTTGATGAAACCAAATTCCTTAATTGTTTCATCGAATCTCAGGTTCCAACTCCTCGATGCTTGTTTGAGACCGTAGATCGATCTCTGAAGTTTGCATACTTTATGCTCACTTCCTACAGATGTGAAACCCTCAGGCTGCGTCATATAGATCTCTTCCTTAATGTTTCCATTAAGGAACACAGTTTTCACATCCATTTGCCATATCTTATATTCGTACCATGCTGCTATGGCAAGTAAGATTCTAATTGACTTGAACATTGCGACTGGTGAAAAGGTTTCATCATAGTCAACACCTTGCCTTTGAGTGTAACCTTTCGCGACCAGTCGCGTCTTGTAGGTCAATACCTTACCGTCAGGCCCATGTTTCCTCTTGTATATCCATTTACACCCAATAGGAACAATTCCTTCGGGAGGATTAACAAGAGTCCAAACTTGGTTCGCATGCATTGAGTCAATCTCAGACTGCATTGCTTCAAGCCATAAACTAGAATCAGCATCGGAAATCGCCTCCTTGAAGGTTCTTGGATCACATCCAATAACTTGATCACCCTGATCATCTTCAAGGAGGAAACCATATCTTTCAGGAGCCCTAGGAACCCTTTCGGATCTCGTAGGTGCGACCATTTCTTGTACCGGCTCTTGAGGTGCGGGAGGTTCACTTGGTACTTCAGTTGGTTCTCGAACCTCTTCGAGTTCTACTATTTTGCCTTTTCTATCAAGTAGAAACTCCCTTTCCATAAAGGTGGCATTTCTAGTAACAAACACTTTTGTTTCGTTGGGATAGTAGAAGTAGTATCCTATAGAATTCTTTGGATACCCAATGAAGTAGCATAAGATGGATCTAGTATCCAGCTTATCTCCCACTATCTGCTTCACGTAAGCAGGACATCCCCAAACCCTCATAAGTGAGTATTTGGTCGGTTTGCCCATCCATATCTCATATGGAGTCTTATCCACTGCCTTGGTGTGGACATTGTTCAACAACATTACCGTCGTTTCGAGTGTATTGCCCCAAAACGAGGTAGGAAGCTCAGTGAAGCTCATCATAGATCGAACCATGACCATTAGGGTTCGATAACAACGCTCCGCTATACCATTGAGCTGTGGTGTGGCCTGAGGGGTCCACTGCGAGAGAATCCCATTCTCTCTTAGATAGTCTTGAAATTCAGCACTCAAGTATTCACCACCTCGATCGGATCGAAGTGTTTTAATACTTTTGCCTAATTGATTTTCTACTTCAGCCTTGAATTCTTTGAACCTTTCAAAGGATTCAGACTTGTGCTTCATTAAGTACAAGTAACCATGCCTAGAGTAATCATCGGTAAAGGTGATGAAGTATGTGTGACCGTACATAGTACCAATTCTAAGTGGACCACACACATCAGTATGGATCAAATCCAATAGGCCTTGCGTACGTTCAGGCTTGCCCTTGAAGGGTTGTTTAGTCATATTTCCCTTGAGATAAGATTCACAAGTCGGTAGGGAGTTAATGTCTGACAAATCAAACATGTCACTCCTAACTAACTTGTTCATCCTACTTAGGGAAATATGACCTAGCCTAGCGTGCCAAAGTTGTGCTGGGTTCAAGTTATCGCTTTTCCTTTTAATTGTTGTTGTATGTGTTTCCACATCACGAGTTGGAATTTCTTTTAATTTTAAGGTGTATAAATCGTTTTCGCGTTCCCCAGTTCCAATTAAACATTCATTCTTGTAAATATTGCAAATCGAATTAGCAAACATATAAGAATATCCATCACTATCAAGCATAGAAACAGAAATAATGTTCTTTATTAATTCAGGAACAAATAAAACGTTTCTCAATAACAACTTAAAATCTGAAGACATAAATAAATAAACATCTCCTATAGCTGCACAGTTATCACACACACACAGTTAAACAGATTTCTAACAGAAATCTGTTTGCATCATTTTAAATTATTAGGATTCATTTCTGGTGTTTTTCGCATGTTTTTATTACATACCAGATCTGTCTCCGGTGCTCTGTTTTATGTTCAAGAACCCGAGGTATTGCACCTCTTTTTAGCAGCGCAAAGTTTTTAACAGTAGCAGCGCTCTTTATTTTCTTTATATTTATGGATCAGATCTCACGCCCTCCCTTATGTTATGCTGTTTATTGTATTGCATCTCGAGATCTGATTCTTCGGTCCTAACAAGTGGTATCAGAGCAGGTTGTTCTTGAACGAGCACTAATTTTAAAACGCATGTGTTATTTGTTTTAAAATGTTTTAAATGTTTTTGAAGAGCTTAATTTATGAAGATAGGGAGAGGAATGATTTTTGAACTTCGGTTGATCTTTTGTCGAGCTGACACCGAATGCGCGAGTTCCGTGTGGATGCCAAGATTGTATTTTGGTTGGGCTGTTTTCAGCACATGTGACAAAATAGGAGAAATGAAAGAGATTTGATGGTTCGATTATTATTATTTTTATCCAAGTCTATATAATTTATGCAAACTCAGTAGCACATGTTCTTATTTGAAACAAAGTTTATTTAAGTGCTCTGATGTGTTTTCAACTTTCTGTTTATGCGGAATTCGTATCTATGCTACAAATGCTTTTAAGGTTTTGAAATGTTTTCGAAGCTGAATGTATAAAGATATGGAGAGTAATGATCTTCGAATTGCAGAGTATTTTCTGAAAGAAAATGCGGCAATGTTTCTTCTAACGAGCTGACACAGATCTCACAAATCTGTGTATGCCAAGATTTTCAGATGCGGTTATGGGGCCACGTCTGGAATGAAATAGGAGAAAATCTGTTATTCGTTAATTCTTAACTCCCGTCTGAATATATAAGCTAAACAGTAGCATACGATTTGTCTTCAAAATCATTGCATATCGTTGCATTCGGTTGTCCCCAAAATATGTTTTGATTTTAAAAATCTATAAAATTCCTGCTGTCACGCTATTTTTGTTGTGGCAGTGTAGGGAGATCAGCTGGAAGCAGATGTGAGCAGTCAGCTGGAAGCAGATCTGATCAATTAGCTGAAACAGATATCAGCTGGAGAAGATGAGAACGATCAGCTGGAGCATATACATGACCAACAGCTGGAACAACTGAAGGCATAAGAACCAACAGCTGAAGGAAGATGTGACCAACAGCTGAAGGCAGACGAGAACAGCCGAAGAGATCTGTTGATAGAGCTGAAGAGAGAGCTGATGTACAGTAGAGATCTGAACAAAGAGCTGAAGATATCTGAGTACAGAAGAGATCCTAACGAAGTAAGATCTGAGCAATAATATCTGGATCATAGCTGAAGAAGAAGAACAAGATCAAATCAGCTGTGAACAGCCAAAGCTGCATCAAGAATCCGATCGAAGCTTATATGCAAAAACAGATGTAGCAGAAGGTGAATCAATTTGAATAAGGAAATTCAAATTGAAGTTTTGACGAATCAATCCACAAGCAAACAAAGAACATTAAGAAGCTATCAGCAGCTGGAACATAAAAGCAAAATCAAAAGATGACAAAAGCCTGAAAATTAAAGGACACAAGGACAACTCACTGTCGGTACTTTACCAAACACAGTTCAATGGAAGAAAACTTGTGTCCAACAGGAAGAAATTTGTACAGAGGCTTTAAATACGAGAAACGCCATTTATGATAAACACAATAGAGAGATTGAAGACACTGTGAGACAACAAGATAAATCACACAAAGAACAGTGCAAAAAGGGAATAAAATAGAGAAGACGAAGCAGTTGGCCATCTGCTGAGTCTTCATCAGCTTTGGTAGAAGCATTTTCCCAGTGTGTGAGATTTCTTATTTCGAGAGTTGCTTTCACTGTAAATCTCACACACAGAGATTCACTCACACATATTGAATGATGTGCGAAATAGAATAGTGAGTGAATCAAATCAACAATGCAAAATCAGATCTCGTCCAAGCACGAAGAAGTTAAACTCTGTGTCTGTAGCCTTTCTCACATAGGCGTAAAACAAGTGATTGAGTGGAGTTCTAGGAGTTCAAATTTGGGCAGTGGGTAAGTCCCAAATTTTATTGGGTCTTTAGATCAAATTCTTGTAGTGAAACCTTCCGAGGCGGAAGAAGGGGAGACGTAGGATATTTATATCCGAACTTGCATAAACAAACATATAGTAATCTCTTTACGATTTACAGTTCCGCATACGCATTAAATTATTACCATACACGCATACACAGTTATCACACACTCACAGTAGTTAGAAATCTGTTTGTATCTTTTTAAATTATTAGGATTCATTTCTGGTGTTTTCCGCAAGTTTTTATTGCATATCAGATCTGTCTCCGGTGCTCTGTTTTATGTTCAAGAACACGAGGTATTGCACCTCTTTTTAGCAGCGCAAAATTTTTAACAGTAGCAGCGCTCTTTATTTTCTTTATATTTATGGATCAGATCTCACGCCCTCCCTTATGTTATGCTGTTTATTGTATTTCATCTCGATATCTGATCCTTCGTTCCTAACACTAGGGAGCAAGCAGAAGGCACGCCAGGCGGATGATTGATCGCAGGTACTTGCTTTGTTTTTGATTTCCTGCGTGTGTGTTATTTGATATAGGAGCATCGCATTCGTTTATTATTGATGCATTTGTGGTTGAGCATGGTTTGCATACCACATCTTTGTGTGATGTTGTGTCTGTTGCGACTCCTGCCGGCACGAGCCTGTTCTCCCAAGAGATCTTGTTGAATGGTATTCCTAGGTTTGGTGAGAGTGTGTTGTTAGCCAACCTGATCAGGATAGTTATGTGGGATTTCGATTTCATAGTGGGAATGGACATTTTGTCTAGCTATAGGGCCACTGTGGATTGTTTATATGGCGTTGTGCGATTTAGGCCCCAGTCTGGCGAGAAATGGAATTTTTATGGCCAAGATTCCCAGTCAAAGATTCCTTTACTCTCTGCGATGGAGATGTTCAGTCTGTTGCCGTTAGAGAACGTTGGTTTTATGATCTATGCCATAGATGCATCTTCTTCTTCGTGCGTAGAGCTTACTAAGGTTCCCGTTGTTCACCATTTCCCGGATGTGTTTCCGGAGGAGATTCCTAGTTTTTCTCTGAAGAGGGAGATAGACTTTAGCATTGAGGTTGTACCTGGTACAACTCCGATCTCACGTGCTCCGTATCATTTAGCGCCTGCTGAGTTGAGAGAGCTTAAGTTTCAGCTTGGTGACTTGCTGGAGAAGGGTTTCATTAGGCCGAGCATGTCCCCATGGGGAGCACATATCTTGTTTGTAAAGAAGAAGGATGGGTCGATGAGGATGTGAATTGACTTTAGGCAGTTGAATAAGGCGAAAGTTAGGAATAAGTACCCTTTCCCGAGGATCGATGACTTGTTTGATCAGCTTCAGGGTTCGGCGGTGTTTGTTAAGATCTATTTGCATTCGGGGTACCATCAGTTGCTCATTCTAGAGCAAGATGTGGCGAAGATTGCGTTTCGTACGAGGTACGGGCACTATGAGTTTTTAGTTATGTCTTTTGGTTTGACGAATGCCACCGCAGTTTTCGTGTACTTGATGAATAGAGTCTTTAAAGAGTTCATCGATCAGTTTGTGATTGTGTTTATCGATGACATTTTGGTGTACTCTAAGACTCCGATGCAGCACAAATAGCATTTGAATCTGGTTCTTCAGACTCTACGAGACTCGCAGCTGTATGCTATGTTTTCCAAGTGCGAGTTTTGGTTAGATCGGGTTGTGTTTTTGGGTCATGTGATATCAGTTGATGGTATTTCTGTAGATCCCAGTAAGTTTGAGGCTGTGATTAACTGGGAGCATCCCAAGAATGTTGCTGAGATTCGTAGTTTTCTTGGGATTGGCTGGCTATTATCGGTGTTTTATAGAGAAATTCTCTAGTATAGCTAAGCCTTTGACGCAGTTGACTCAGAAAGACAAGAGGTTTTTGTGGACTGAGCAATGCGAGAATAGTTTCCAATTGCTCAAGGAGAAGCTGACTACTGCGCCTGTGTTAACCTTGCCATGTGGTTCAGGTGGTTTTGTGGTTTGTGCAGATGCTTCCTTGAATGGATTGATTTGTGTATTGATGCAGAATGGTCGAGTCATTGCGTATCACTCTCGTCAATTGAAACCGCAAGAGACTCGTTACCCAGTTCATGATTTTGAGTTGGAAGCAGTGGTTTTGCTTTGAAAATTTGGCGCCACTATTTTTATGGTGAGCAGTTTGTGGTGTACTCCGACCACAAGAGCCTGCAATATCTGATTTCTCAGTCAGATTTGAACATGAGACAGCGTAGATGGATGGAGCTGCTAAAGGATTTTGATTGTGAGATCCAATATCAGCCTGGGAAGATGAACGTAGTTGCTGATGCATTGAGCAGAAAGGATCAAGTAGCGATGGTGGCTTCGATTCATATTTCGAAGGTCCATGAGCATCTAAGCACTGCTGGTTGGCGGTTTTACCCAGCTGAGGACTATGTTGTGGTGTCTTCTTTTCAAGTTGAGCCACAGATTGATGATTTGAAGCTGAAGGTGAGATCTGGTCAGTTAGAGGATTATACTGTCTCGTCCGATGGTTGTTTAAGATTTCGTGGCAGATTGGTTGTACCAAATATGATATATTTGAGAGAGGAGATCTTGAGAGAAGCGCAATGCAGTAGACACAGTGTTCATCATGGTGCAAGAAAGATGTATGATGCCTTGAAGCAGCATTACTGGTGGGCAGTTTTGAAGAGTGATGTTGCTGATTTTGTAGCCCGTTGTCTGAATTGTCAGTAGGTCAAGGCTGAGAGGATGAGACTTGGTGGTTTGTTGAAAAGCTTAGAGGTGCCCCAATGGAATTAGAAGCACATAGCTATGGATTTTGTTACGCATTTGCCTCGTTCCAACAGAGGGTGTGATGCGGTTTGGGTGGAGATAGACAGATTGTCGAAGTCCGCGCACTTCATTTCCTACAGTATGACCTATTCCTTGAAGAAGATGGCGAAGCTGTACATAGATTTCGTGGTGAGATTGCATGGTGTGCCTGCTTCTATCATTTCAGATCGTGATCCGAGGTTTACTTCCAGGTTTTGGAAGAGTTTTCAAACAGCTTTGGGTACTATATCGGCGATGAGTACAACGTTTCATCCCCAGACAGATGGCCAATCTGAGAGGACTATCCAGATTTTAGAGGATATGTTGAGAGCTGTTGTGATGGATTTTAGTGGTAGCTGGAAAGACTCGTTGTCTCTAGTTGAATTTTCCTACAATAACAGCTATCAGGTCACGATTGGGATGGCACCATTTGAAACTTTATATGGCAGGAAGTTTAGATCGCCTGTATGTTGGGAAGAAGTGGGGGAGAAGCAGCTGTCTTCTCCAGAATTTGTGCAGCAGATGAGAGATCAAGGGGATCTGATTCGCCAGCGAATGAAAGCTGCACAAGATCGCCAAGAGAGTTATGCGAATAAGAGGCATAGG
>KV007756.1:4587-24150 GCA_001598015.1 Dorcoceras hygrometricum
GACAAGAGCTGTTGGCAGATATCTTAATTCTCAATTACTTCATCAAAACTCGAATATCCAAATCAATCACTCCACTGTTCCAAGATCTGATTTTGATCAACTCGAAACTTATAACTGTAGCTTGAGCTAATCACTGTTGTCAGCAATGTTGATCATCGTGCTGTTGGCAGATATCTCTTCTCTCAATTACTTCATCAAAACTCGAATATCCAAATCAATAACTCCACTGTTCCAAGATCTGATTTTGATCAACTCGAAACTTATAACTGTAGCTTGAGCTAATCACTGTTGTCAGCAATGTTGATCATCGTGAATATTATCATTTAATTCCAGATCTTTTCTTTTCTTTGTTATCACCAAAACTATAAATTTTATCCTAACAGACTCCAAGTCCACTAGTGGATACGTGTTCACAATAGGTGGAGGAGCACTGTCATGGAAATCATCTAAGAAATCGTATCAATCAACAATGGAATCAGAGTTTATTGCTTTAGGTAAAGCCGGGGAAGAAGGCAAGTGACTAAGAAACTTGAAGATATCCCCTTGTTGGAATAAGCTAGTGCCTTCTATTGTTATTCATTGTGATAGTCATCAACAATAGGAAGAGAACAAAGTAGTATGTACAATGATAAGTCTCGACATATTCGTCGAATACACAATACCATTAGATAATTGATCTCTAATGGGGTTATTTCAGTTAACAACATGAGGTCAATGGAAAACTTAGCGGATCCGTTTACTAAAGGTATAAATAGAGATCAAATGTACAAATTGATGAACGGAATGGGATTAAAACCCATAACGTACAATATGTATAGCGATAACCAAACCTTGAGAAATTGGGATCCCAAAAGACCTTGGTTCAAAGGGACAACTAAGTTATAAATATTAGTAATACTTGACATGTAAAGTCTCATTCCTATAAAATCCAAGTAAGACATATGTCACGCCCCGAGAACGGGCCTGGACATGAACACCGATGATGTTTAATAATTACTAATTATAAAACATCAAACCTCGTGTATAGCTCAAAAACCAGTCTGTTACATAACGAAAAGAATGTCCTTACAACTTGAATAACAGAAATACGGAAGCGAAATAACAAGATTAATATTCTTCACCAGCACTAAAACATGTCTTGTTCATCTTCTTCAATTTGTTCTTCATGCTTATCTAGATAGAAAAATAGGGATGAGAGCATAAAATACACACACACACACACACACACACACACACACACACACACACACACACATATATATATATATATATATATATATATATATATATATATATATAAGCAGAGCAGAGAACAAGTAGCATTGATATTCCTCTCATTTCACGGTTTACTGATCAATCCCTAATTTTTAATCCTCTAAGGGGGCAATGCCATAATCATACCATATGATTCAGTGCAGAATTATGTATTCTCATATTAATTCGATTCATATCAGAACTAAGACAGAACAAAGATTACTGGCATGCATAGCATGAATCACAACATGAATTTGACACGAAACAAGTGCTCGAATGATAATTTTGGAACATAGTATAGCATGAACAATGATATAGTCTAGAATGAATACATAACAAGATCCACATACTTGATTACTGCTCAAAATATGAGAAATATGATAGCAATGCTTGATTCAGTATCTGGCTGCTAGAGATTTTTTTTTGAACTCGCATAATTATGAAATCACAAATATTTTATAAGTGTTTTTGGCATACGGAACCGTAGGATTAGTCCCAAATTTGGTTGCCATTTTCACAAAAGGAACATAATTTGTGAACGGAAAATATCAGCTTTTTCAGTCATTTGAATTCATATCGGGACAGTGAAGAAACGCAATAGTTTTGTCGTATATAATCGGTGCAGTAATATTGAAAAGATATTTTGGTAAAATCTAACCATTGGATTGGGATAAAATTTGAACAGCATATGTAAAACATAATAAAATAACTTTTGAATGGTAAGGATATGCTTTTGAGTTGATTTTTAACCGTTTCTAAGCCATGGACAAGACCTGTAGATTTCTCATATGGAATCTGTACAGAATTAGTGCAAAAGAGTTTTACAAAAATCTAACCGTTGGATTAGAATGAAATTTGGACACAATATGTAAGACATAAGGAAGTAAAATCTTAATGGTGGAGATCTGAACTTGAGGTCATTCACAAGCTTTGTGTTGATAAACAAAAGCTGTAGTTTCCTCACAAGTAATATGTGCAGCATTCTTAAGAATTTTTACGGATATATATCCGTTCGATTATAATGAAATTTTTACCTAGTATTCAAAATATAGAGGGGAACATTTTGGATGGTGAAGATCGGATTATAGAAACTTGAGCAGTGAAAATAGGTTCTGGATATTAGGCCTTCAGATTGTTGCTGGAATGCTAAAAAATTCAACCTCTTGTTTTTAAAATGGGACAGTCTCTTGCACGATTTTGACAGGATTTTTAATATTTATAGAGTGTATTTCTTCATCTTATAAGTGTGTTATATTAGGAGAGGTTGGAGAGTTTGGAGGGTCACCTTTTATGATCATTAATCACCACTTTATGGTCATAATTAGACATTATATTGCTACATAATGGCTACTTATTGTGTGACTTTAATTCAAGATCTTGATTAGTAATGGAGAATAAAAATATATGATAAAAAGAATTTAACTGAATAACATGTTGGAAATTTCAGATTCTCACAGCATACCTGCAACATGTGTTGAGATTAAGCTTACTTTTAATGATCCGTATACCTAAAAGGTAGAGTATTGCAAATACCCTCGATAGGAGATCAATTATATAAGTGAGAAGCAATAGCCGCTTCAAATGGAAAAACCCTTATGAATCTAAGATATGTTACAAGGCCGAAAAGAACACAATAATGAGAACAAAATAGGTTAGAGTTATTATTATGTAAGTACCATTGTCTTGATTTACACAAATGGTTGGTTAGTTCAAGACATCACGTCACTACCTAACTAGTAAATTCGATGATATGTTACTGAGGAAGGTTCAAAGTCAAAAGCTATCTATCCTGATGCAATAATAATTCGCAAAGAACTCTCAAATGAGTCTGTACACGTGAATTGGTTTCATTCATGTGGGGAATTGTTGGGTAATTAAGTGTGAATGAAGCCCAAACGGGATTGTCCCAATAGTGTGACCCAATAAGAGAGTAGAATAGGGCTGTAAACGAATCGAATCGAGCCGAAATTTATGAAAAATTTAGTATTCGAGTTCGAGTTCGCCTATTCGAAGCTCGATTCGAAGCTCGATTTTTGTCATTTGTGGCTCGAATTCGATTCGATAGAGAGCTCGAGCTCGAGTTCGAGTTCGATTAGAAAAATTCGAGCTCGACTTCGATATAGAACTTAAATATATTTATTTATTGCTCGATTTTTGTCATTTGTGGCTCGAATTCGATTCGATAGAGAGCTCGAGCTCGAGTTCGAGTTCGATTAGAAAAATTCGAGCTCGACTTCGATATAGAACTTAAATATATTTATTTATTATACATTATATACAATTATAACAGTAATAATAGTAATAATTTTTAATACAAATAATTAAATAAAGGTTCGCAAGCGGCTCGCGAACCTTTCGAATAAAATAATTCCGGCTCGAGTTCGATTCATAAAATAGTTCGGCTCGGTTCGATTTCGGTTAGAGTTCGAAAAATTCGAACTCGAATCGAATATCTACTCGAACCGGTTCGAAAAGTTCACGAACAGGTTCGATTCGTTTACAGCCCTAGAGTAGAATGGGAAAATATGTATGTGAGTGTTGTCCCACATAACTTGGAAAAGTTGTTCAACTTATATAAATCATTTTTTGAGTTAAGAGTTGGGCCCCTTGGGGTACCCAAGTTTTTGGGAGGGAGAGGACGCTAGTCGGTATGAAAACACACGCGCGCGCGATCGCCCGGCCGGCCGACTCGGAGCGACGTGGCGTGGCGTGGTGTGGTGTGGTGACGCACCGGTGCAGTGCGGTCGGTGCGGTCTTTGACAAATATTATTCCTTTTGAAAAAAATTATTTTGGATTTTTTTCTTTCGAACCGAACCTGCTGAACCGAACCAAACCAATGCACAGAGAACCAGAAATAAATCGGGATCAGACCGATTTTTCTGAAGCAGTGCTCCTGTTCATGCTGGAACGCTATGGTTGTTCGGAATGTCGTGTCTGTTCTGGAAACCTGCGGCTATTGGGATGGCGTGCAACAGTTCTGGAGCAGTGCGACACTGCATGGCTGTTCAGGATCTAATGTGCCCGTCCAAGACAACCAACCACCTCCTATAAATGCAAGTAGTCTGCCATTTGAGGCTTCACTTCATTCTGCATCCTCGATTTAACTTCTGCACTCCATTTCCCTCTCCATAGATACTCTGTTCCCTTGTATTCAACCAATGCTCGCTTCTTGGTTATGCTTTTTGAAACAGCAACACACTTCAACCAGAATCGAGACACATCCTGTTTTCGTACAATATGTCGCTTGCCATTCACGACTCAGGATGTTCGAAGATGCACACATGCGTTAAAATTGATTGATGCCATATGTTACACTTTCATTGGTTATAAATTGATGTAAAATTAGAGGAGAAATAATAAGAGGGTAATAATATCTATTACTATGTAATCAATTATGATTTAAGATATATTGCATGAGATATAAAAACAACTAAAAAATACCATATATATATATATATATATATATATGTGTGTGTGAATTTACAATTTACTAGACAAGAATCAGAGTCTCATCGCTATTTTTTTAAAAAAGTTAAGTTTAATTAACTTGCGAGAGACAAAAATCAATAAGTAAATACATGTATACACAACTTCTCGTATACCAATGTTTTGTGTATTTTTACCCAATATATGACAGAAAAGTCAACAAGTAAATCACATAATCTCAAAAAAGGGTGAACACAAAAATACAATAAAACCGAAAAAAAATATAAGCTTTAATTTCCGACTACCCTTTAGCTGGCTTGAATAATATTTTTGGGATTCCTATAATTAATTATTTCCCCAGTTGATTAATTAATCATTTAGCAAGACTGATTTCGATGAACCATATATCCGGACTTAAAACAAATGTTATATGTGAAGAGTATTCATAAAACAGAGATGACTAATTTATTATGTCTATCATGGCCTTTTAGAATCGTGCACTAGATATAATTTAGATAATAGCTAGTTACTACATATCGTAAAGTTGTTTCTTTTCTCATGATGTTTCACTTTTCGCGTACCCCATTATTTTATTAGAGGTCTGAAGTGAATTGAGTCGATGGGCCTATTATAGTGTTGGCTTGATTTCGAGTTTTATTTTAGGTCTCGTGAGATTCATGTACAGTGTAAGATCGAAAGGTTATAGTATTGCAAAAATATATATCCAACGAAAATTTTTATTGCCGAAAATCACTAAATGTGGTGTTTCGCTTCGTGATTTGTAGGTTGTTGTTGTTGGGTGTTTCTAATCTGTCGATGAACAGTTCATGAACTTTGATTAGTCGAAACGAGGAAAGTCCTCTTTCCGCATGACGAAATTGTCCGAGTATAGTACTCTCGTTACGACAATCGTTCCTAAGATACGACGAGATACGAATTACGAAGTGTAACACCATACTGAGTAATTCCAGAAAACAAAATATATGTTTTGAACTTTTTTTGAGTCGGGAACAGAACGCAGGAAAACAGGGGAAAAATACAGTGCAGAAGGCAACAGAAGAATGCAGAATTAATTGAATCTCGAATGCCTAAACTTCCTGTATTTATAGGGGTTGGTCAGTTGCCTTGAATCGAGCATGCTTTCAAGAAACGTCATTCCGAACAGTTGCACAACTTCGAATAGTTGCAGAGCTTCGGAGCGATCGCACGCACCCCAAATGGTTGAAGCGTTTCGATCGGACGCAACCATCCCGAACAGTTCGCAACGTTCTAGGCATGAGCAGTTGTACTGCTCCAGAAAAACCGGTTCGTCCGGTTTAGAATACGCATATCAGTTCACCTGCCCAGATCAGCTCGGGGCTTCGGACCAGATCGCGTATTGGAAACAGCACGGAGCATATCAGCATGTAGACCATCCCCTCAACGCAGGTCGTCACAGCTTACGAGGTCAACTCAGCTTGCGATGGTCAACTCAGCTCATGGAGGTCAACTCGATTCGCGGTGGTCAACTCAGCTCGCGGTGGTCAACTCAGCTTGGGTCCTCGCCACAGCTTACGACCTGAAACAACTTGCGATCTGATATAACTTGTTGGTCCCGTCACACGGGGTATCAGATTGCAAAAGCGCTCTGATACCACTTGCTGGGATCGAAACACCGGGGGTGTTCATGAGTTCTGCCACAACTCACGTAGGCTCTCATACAGCCCAAACACCAAACCCGTAAGTTACGTGCATTTTAAAAATTTACAAGAGTTGAAAACAGCACACAACTGCGAAACCAGATTGGCGTGAAGCTGGACCAACAGCTCTGCGAGCAGGTCCGGATTATCAGCAACTCTACGAGTTGGTTTAACACAAACGATCTGGTTCCACTAATCTTGAGCTACAATAGCTCAGTGTTCTTGAATGTTTGTGCACCGAGATATAGATTGACTAATTAATTAAAATAATGCGAAAATAACTCAAACTGAACTCTTATATTCGAAAGCTCATTTACGGTTTTATGCGTAGTAAACAAATATGCAATGTGTGAATGTAAATGCAGTAAGCAGTAAAGAAATATGCTGCACTTTTTTTATGGAAGTTCGGAGTTGAATCTCCTACGTCTCCCCTTCTTCCGTAATTGGGAAGGATTCCACTAGAAGACTTTGATTGCAGCGACCCTCGCTACAACTCACTCCTACGACCAGCAGCTGCAAGAACTCCTAGTAACACCACTGCATAGACAAGCTGCTTGTGTCTAACTCACTTATTTACTGCCTCAGTGAGAAAGGCTACAGGCACTTCTTTAATGTTTCAGTATGAAAGACAACTAGACTTGTTTAACGTCTATGTAGAAAGACTACAATGGAGAGTTTTAATTTACATTCACTCTAATCTGTTTCGCTCAATTCTCGAATGTGAGTGAAAGTGTATGTGTGTGAGATTTTCGGTGTAAGTACAATCTCTCAAAAAATCTCACACACTGGGAAGTGTTCCTCTTGAGCTAGTCTCTCGATGTCTTCCCAAGGTTGTGCAGTAGACTTGTTTTCTGTTTTAGCTTTTGCACACCCACTCTCTCTGCTCGGCCTTCTCTATGCTTCTTTCTCCTGCTCTTGATATATAAAGCCAATTAGCAGACTTTCCCGTTGGACACAAGCTTGTAGCCGTTTGAAAAATCTTCTGACACTGTTGTACTTGCGTCCTTTGGCTTTTAATGCGTTGCAGACTTTATTTGACTTGAGCTCTTTTCATCGATGTTTCTGCAGCCTTTTGCTAGCTTCGAGCTCTGCTTGTCTCGATCAAACAAATTATTTTGTCTTCTAGTATCCTGAGATCAAACTAATTTTGATCTGGCGCATGACTTCTGATTTTCTCTACCACTTGGTGTCCTTCCAGCTGGTTTTCTTCAACCATTTCCATCCTGAGTTGGTTGCTTCACTTAGCTTGTTCCCCAGCTTTACTCCATTCCCAGCTGGTTTCCTTGCAGCTGGTTGATTCTTTCATTTCAGGAGTCTTTCTCTATCTGCATCTGTGAGGTCAGCCTTCTCATAGATATCATACGACCAGCTGGTTTCTCTGCTTCGAGCAAGCTGCTTTTGCTCATCTTCTAATTTTCTCTTGTCAGCTGGTTTTGAGCTCGGCTACTCTTGTTATGTTCTTCTTTTGTCTGCAGCTGAGCTCCCAGCTGGTTTCCTTCCCAGCCGATTTTCTTTCACTGGTTATGCCTGAGCTGGTCTCTCTAGCCATTCTTGACTTTGCTAGATTCCCCTCTTGACAATCTTGCACAAGTGATTATATCCCTTCGTTCTTGGGATATAATAATCAGTTCTGATTCGGTCTATCCTAGGACTGAGATCCATATGATGAGTGCGTTCTGTGATCAGACCTGCACTTGATCACCGCACTTGTCTATGCAACGGTACTTGAACACTGCACTTGTACGCTGCACTTGATCTGCTCTTGAGCAGTTCTGCACTTCAACATTCTGCGCTTGAACTCTGCTCTTCTATCAAGCTAGTGAACCAGTTTGATGCTTCCTGTGCTCTGGATTCCTGTAGAACCTGCAATCTGGAAGACTTCTGCTGTACCAGCTCGGGCGTCCCCTTACTGTTCCAGCATATATATCTTCAACCGAATCAGCTTAGACGTCCCCTCACTGTTCTAGTCTGAATATCTTCTAGATCCTTCTTAACCAAGTGCACCGCGCAAGTCATATAAACTGTTAGTAAGATATTAACAGATTTTGTGTCAATTAAAACTTAAATTCTGATCTATATAAACAGATCCAACATAGCTCGCGACCTGGCTGCTTGCAAACAGCTCGCGATCTGTCTGCTCGCAACCAGATCGCTTGCGATGTGACTGCTTTCATTTATATTTCCCAAAAGTTGTATCTTAGGGACGATTGACGTAACGAGAGCAAAATACTCGAGCAATTTCATCTTGCGGAAAGATGATATTCATCGTCTCGACCAATTGTGCATCACCGTTCGTTCCGACGAAAGACAGAAACATACTAAGTTACAAACAAATTCTTTGAGAACAACAAGTTGATCTTCTAGATCTACGCGTTTTTTGTGAAAGTCCTTATTTTTCTCTGATTCTTATTTTAATGAGATTTAGGACAGTAAACGTGATACGTCAAATTGAGGAACCATAACCTATATATAGATAATTTTGTGAATTATCTCCTGTAATTTCTATTTTAGCCTCGTATTAAAACAGAAATTAAAGTTTAGACTTTACACACAAAAGACTCATATATTATTAGATATATTAAAATCCAATAATCCAAAAATTTAATTGATCAGTTGAATCGAACTTAATTTTATTGAACTGATACATGGCATAGGTTCGTTTTCCGTATACGTGCACGTAATTAACTTATCCAACGACATTAACTTTGGTGATCCCTGCCAACTATTTGTGGTGCAATTATGTACATTGCCAGATTGAATATAATGAATTCAATAAAGGAGCGATGACTCAGAGGATCAGATAACACATAACAATCATTGAGCAAAAAGCAGGAAAAACAATCCCATAGCCGCCACTGTTAACATACAATAAGACCAATAGCCTTTGGTATTACAATTTCGGACAAAAAGGAAAAAATAATGGATCTGCGTCGATCAGCTCCTCTGATTTTGTTATCGTGGTGTTTTTTATTTCATCAATGTTTGGCGCAAAGATCCACGTATATTGTTCATATGGACAAATCCTCCATTCCGAAGGCATTTTCCAGTCACCATTATTGGTACTCTTCCATACTTGAATCCGTTAAAACATCATTGGACGGAAACGGAGTTGGGCCGAAGCTCGTATATACGTACGACAATGCGTTCCACGGATTCAGTGCAGTGGTGTCGAAAGATGAATTGGAAGTTCTGAGGAAGTCACCTGGATTCCTCTCAGCTTATGAAGATGGTATTGTCACACCAGATACCACGCATACCTATAAATTCCTAAATCTCAACACTGTTTCCGGGCTGTGGCCTGCATCTCAGTATGGAAAGGATGTTATCATTGGTGTAGTCGACTCCG
The DNA here is from genome assembly GCA_001598015.1 of Dorcoceras hygrometricum. Lineage (NCBI taxonomy): Eukaryota > Viridiplantae > Streptophyta > Magnoliopsida > Lamiales > Gesneriaceae > Dorcoceras > Dorcoceras hygrometricum. The sequence continues at coordinate 14,294 of KV007756.1, forward strand.
GCGTCTGGCCGGAAAGCCCGAGTTTTAAAGATGATGGGATGACTGAGATTCCAGCAAGATGGAAGGGAAAATGTCAAGAAGGGGAGGAATTCAATTCCTCCTTGTGTAACAAGAAACTCATTGGAGCACAGTATTTCAATGCCGGAGTTCGAGCTGCGAATCCGGGGGTTAATATTACCCTGAATTCCGCGAGGGACGATGATGGTCATGGCACACATGTTGGGTCCACTGCTGCCGGAAATTATGTCGATGGTGTCTCGTTCTTTGGTTATGCCCCCGGGACAGCGAGAGGGGTTGCTCCAAGGGCTAGGCTGGCGGCTTATAAGGTCCTTTGGAATGAGGGCAGCTACGAATCTGATGCGCTTGCAGGGATTGATCAGGCTGTGGCGGACGGGGTCGATGTGCTGTCGATTTCTTTGAGTTACAGAAGGACTGATTTGTACGAGAACCCAATTGCCATAGCGGGCTTTGGGGCTCGAGAGAAGGGGATTCTCGTGTCTCTCTCGGCTGGAAACCGAGGCCCGAGTACAGCAACTTTGCTAGAGGGGATTCCATGGGCTTTTGTGGTGGCATCAGGGACTGTGGATCGGTGGTTCGCCGGAACATTAACTCTTGGAAATGGGAAAAGGATCACAGGATGGACCATGTTTCCTCTGCGAGCTGTGGTTAGAAACTTGCCTCTCGTTTACAATTCCACGTTATCCGCCTGCAACTCTACCGCATTGCTTTCCGAAGCTCCGAGTGATAGCATAATTGTGTGCAATCAAACCGACGATACCACGGATTTCTTTTTCCTAATGAGGTATCTAACAGCGTCCAACGTCCGGGCTGCAATCATCATATCTGAAGATACCAGCATACTCCGATCCATCTCTTTTCCACATCCTGGAGTTGTGATCACCCCAAAAGAAGCACGGGATGTGATCAAATACGCCAGAAACAACGATACAGCAAGAGCAACCATTGATTTCTGTTGTAAATCCTTCCCAGTAACCAGAACCTGCACACACCAGCACCTGCAAAGAGAACACCAAAAGACAGATTCTATGGGACACCAGAAGGTGTCGAATTAGTGCACTAGTGGCCAACAAAACTAAGAAACGGAGCTAGCAAAAGACCAGTGAACAAACAGGCACAATGAAAACAACTGTGAACCAAATTGAACCTGCACAGTAGTAAACCAGTAGAACAAAGAACAATAACAACAGTTATAGTGTTAGCACGTCTGTACCCACAGAGGGTATATAAGACCAAAATCTAACAAGATTTTGGCCAGGCTCAGGCACCAGTAAAACAGACCCAAACCAAGACACCAGCTTCACACCTAGCTCGAACCAAGACCAAGAACAGAGGGCAACACTCTGGTCACTCAGTAGCCAGTCACTAATCAAGACACCGGCGACTAACAGAGGCTACCAACAGCCCTCCTAACCTAGCCACTACAATGGACAGACACAACCAGTCACGGTGGTCACTCACAGTGTGGCCAGTGACCCACCCAAGCCCAAACCAGCAACCACCCGAGGAAGGTAGCTACGCACAGTGATAACAGAAGCTCTCAAACCCAGCCCAACGCCCACACTACACAGCAGCTTCACACAGAGGCAGGCAGCAAGCCCTTGAGCACAATCCAGAGGCCACCCAAGGCACGATAGCCCACAAAAGGCAGCCTGGCGGCCACTGGAAAAGGCCCTTTAACCTCACTGTCAACTCACACACCTCACCAGGAACAACACCTCGGTGTGGTTCACACAGAAGAAAGAATTACACAGTAAGGTTGGGTTTCAACGGAGAAGAGCAACAAGGTCAGTCACTCACGGAGTCAGTGACTCACGGAGAAGCACAGACCACAGTGCTGGCTTCTCAACGGAGAAGACAACCGGGAGGCGAAGAGAAGTGAAGCGGCGGAGAAGTAGGGTTTCACAGGCAAAAGGATGGGCTGGTGTGTAATGCGTATACACAGCGAGGATTACCCCGTATAAATGCAATGGACGGCCAGATTTGCGCCAGGATTTGAGCGACACAGATGGAAAGTTGGAGTGGGCTTGGGCTGGGAAAGATATGGGAACGGGCCAGCGAAGAAACTTGGGCCACATCTCCTACATTGTTATTATCATTCAAATTTGGTGATGGGACGAAACAACGAAACAACCCATGTTGAGTATTTTCTCAGCATTTTGGGTTAACAATTTGATCGGATAGATTTTGTTTCCTTATTCGATCTTAACTCGAAAAGTTTCATGGAGTTGATTATTTGCAATAGTGGATAGAGTTGGCTGGAAGTTATATGGTACACGAATTGATTTAGAATAATCATACTAGGCACGAATTTTCCACCATGTTGATTTCGGTTTCATGACCTTAGCATAATTGTCTTCTCAAAATGTGTATTGCACCGTCCAAGAGATCTTTTCTACTAATTTGTTTTTTCAGAAGGAGAAGGTATGCTGACTAACAACAATTGTTGACTTATAAAAAACATCAAAAAGATCATGTAAGACCAAAGAGCCAACCTTGCAGATTTTATTTTTTGTCTATAGGAAAGCTCATATCTAATCAATAGGATCACTTCGGCATTTATGAAAGTATTGAATCATTGTTTCATTCATATAGTATATTATAGTTCAAACTATTGAATAATTTATATAAAAGCTCGCACCATTGAATCATTGTTTAATTCAACATGAAGTAGACCATGAGTTTCACGATAAACAGCGTAGACATATAATAGCTAATCGGGTTGTACTGTTCCTGTTTCAATAAGAACTTTCTAGTCAAATCCTTTTGGAAATGGAAGGAGGGTGACGTAAGAGCTAATTAATTCCGAATATATATAAACAATTCCTGCATATTCATCATCTACTTTTCTTTTAGCGGCAGACACATCCTCGGCATAAGCCTCGGGGTCAATCGCCTTATACACTTTTTGTTGGATTAGGATGCCTTTCATCTTTTGTTGCCAAATAGAAAAGTCTGTTTTACCATTAAAAGGCTCTAAATGATATGCAGTCATAGTAGCCATATTGACACAGAAAGTACTGATATGACACACAAGAGTTAACCAACAGCAGAAGACAGTGATATAGGCACTTAGAACAGTAGCTGTAAAACAGAATATCACCAGCAACAATACAGCAGAATTCAGGCAGTAACAGTCAACCAGAAACAATGCAATAGATAATCCAACACAGTACAGTGCCACCAGATGCAGTACAGGCAGTAACACACACAGCAGATATCAACACCAAAGACCAGATTATAACCAAACAGATAATTGCAGCAGAACAGAATACACAATGGAAGCAAAAGGCCAGCTATAGCACACCAGAAGGCATACCAGATAGCAGGCAATTAACACTACAGATAATTGCAGAAAATAAAGGCTGGGCAGGAGTTTCTAGGCACACGGGATTCCTCAACACACTCTAGGCGTGCGGTCAAGGTGCCTTGGGACAGAACTTCCTTACACAGCCGTGTGGGGTACAGTGTGAGATAGGCTCACACTATCAGCCCTGAAGTACTACAACACACAGTACTTAATAACACAGGTACTGGAAAAATTTCCAGTAGACAGACACACAAAAGGCAAGAATACTCACAACCCAGAGGCCAACGCTCTGGGGTAGGGCTCCCAAGAACAGGTATTCAGCTATCCACGAACTGATCACCTCCACTGTCAGCAGGTCCTGCTCCAGTCACCAACATGTGGCTCCAGTTAACGAACCAGTGGCTCTGATACCACTGTTGTGCACTCAGTAGCCAGTCACTAATCAAGACACCGGCGACTAACAGAGGCTACCAACAGCCCTCCTAACCTAGCCACTACAATGGACAGACACAACCAGTCACGGTGGTCACTCACAGTGTGGCCAGTGACCCACCCAAGCCCAAACCAGCAACCACCCGAGGAAGGTAGCTACGCACAGTGATAACAGAAGCTCTCAAACCCAGCCCAACGCCCACACTACACAGCAGCTTCACACAGAGGCAGGCAGCAAGCCCTTGAGCACAATCCAGAGGCCACCCAAGGCACGATAGCCCACAAAAGGCAGCCTGGCGGCCACTGGAAAAGGCCCTTTAACCTCACTGTCAACTCACACACCTCACCAGGAACAACACCTCGGTGTGGTTCACACAGAAGAAAGAATTACACAGTAAGGTTGGGTTTCAACGGAGAAGAGCAACAAGGTCAGTCACTCACGGAGTCAGTGACTCACGGAGAAGCACAGACCACAGTGCTGGCTTCTCAACGGAGAAGACAACCGGGAGGCGAAGAGAAGTGAAGCGGCGGAGAAGTAGGGTTTCACAGGCAAAAGGATGGGCTGGTGTGTAATGCGTATACACAGCGAGGATTACCCCGTATAAATGCAATGGACGGCCAGATTTGCGCCAGGATTTGAGCGACACAGATGGAAAGTTGGAGTGGGCTTGGGCTGGGAAAGATATGGGAACGGGCCAGCGAAGAAACTTGGGCCACATCTCCTACAATTTCCAACAAACAATTATTGGGACAGAGCCAAGAGCTGCTCCAGCGCTGTCGGCTTCTTCGTCAAGAGGCCCTGCACGAAGTTATCCCGGGATCTTGAAGCCCGACATTACTGCACCTGGAGTGTTGATATTAGCTGCAAACAATCCCAATGTCATCGGGCCACAAGTAGGGAACAGCATTTTCTTGTCCACAGACTACACTCTCATGTCCGGCACTTCCATGGCTTGTCCTCACATTGCCGGGATAGCTGCGCTTCTAATTGCTGCGCACCCAGAATGGAGCCCTGCTGCGGTTCAGTCCGCAATGATGACCACTGCAAATCCGTTGGACAATACCGGAGAACCAATTAAAGACATGGGTTTTGATTATCGAGTCGCAACCCCTCTAGGCATAGGAGCAGGACACGTTGATCCAAACCGTGCACTTGATCCAGGCCTCGTTTACGATGCCACCCCGCAAGACTATGTCAATCTTGTCTGCTCTATGAATTTCACTCCAGAACAAACTAAAACAATCATAAGATCAAGCTACAACTGCTCGAATCCGTCGGCCGATCTGAATTACCCGTCTTTTATGGCTCTATACGAGGTCCAAGCTAAAACAACCAGATTAACCCGGAAATTTGAGAGAACTGTGACAAATGTAGGGAATGGTGTAGCCACGTATAGATACAAGTTGGAAACACCACATGGTTCGACGATCAAGGTTTCACCGGAGACTCTCGTGTTTCGAAAGAAAAACGAGAAGCTGAGCTATTCGTTAACGATTCGTTACCGGAGTAGTAGCGACTCTGAGGTCACCTATGGTTCAATCACTTGGGTTGAAGTGAATGGCTTACATAAGGTGAGAAGTCCCATTGTGGTGTCTCCAGGGGTGAATAATGACTAGTTTTTGTGATTTGTGAAATATCAAGTTAATAGTCCCTAATGCACTGTATACTCTGCTATTACAGTCTCGAGTTTGAATAATGGCTACACAGCTACACAACCATAGCATTATCTGTTTTAGAATTTCAGAACCTGATATGATTTGGATAAGTTTTTGAGAGAAATAGAGAGACCTCTCAATGCAAATTCTCACGTATTATTGTATTAAATAAAATCATAGAATACGGCAATAAATTTTCAAAAGTTATAGTCATGTTACGAAAATGATGCATGTAAGCTAACAGGTGAAAAAAGATCTTAAAAAAGTTTGAGATGAAGTCTTGATTTTATGCTGTTGACGTTTGGTGTGAATGGTAATGCTTAGCTCGTTATTTTATCCAATGTTTAGCTCGAGTTTTATTAAAATTTCGAAATAAAAAAATAATTATCCATATCTTATTATACTATCCAAAGAACCAACCTGTGCATGAGTGTTTATGCAACCATGACAGTTTGTCAAATACAAAAGTTAACAAATATGACGCACAAAAAAATTTGCTTAAGTATGCTTTGTATACAAAACAATAATAATAATAATTTGACATGAGGGGAAAAATGTAGCACAACTAATTTAAATGTTTATTGTAATTTTTCCTTGTTATGATGCAGTTGTTAAGATTGCACACAAAGACGATGTAGAAGAGGCTCGTCAGAAGAGATTCAATGGAGGAAGAATTCCTTTATGAACCTCTTTGTTTTTATTTTTACTTTTTATATGGTCGACCTCGAACGATAAAAAGAAAAAAATTACAAATATATATAGTTTTAAAAATTAAATTTAGATAGCCCCTCATATTAATGTGCCTCCTCCCATATATGGAGATGTTGATATATTAACCAAAAAGACAGAAACTCCCAATAAGCTATATCGACAGGCCTGCTATTTTAGCCTTGAATCGACGTAGTTTTCCTCATCACAGTGTATTATATTATGACTGGCCGCACCATGACAACACAACTGAGAGGTCCATATGTGGAACTATTTACAAAGGCCGGATTACAGTGAAATATTATTGTCACCATTTGAAAAGAAAGGACCCAGCCATGTGTATAAATACTGGATTGCGTCTTTAACATCTCAGACCATATAAGGCGAGAAAAAAATGTTGTTTCTTAGAGAGCTTCCCCCGCTATTCTTGTTTATGCTGCTGCTTTTCCATGCCAACTTGGTTTTAGCAGAGCGGTCGGGTTACATTGTCCATATGGACAAAACTTTCATGCCCAAAACTTTTCCGAGCCACAATCATTGGTATTCTTTTATTGTTGATTCCTTGGAGTCAGTTGGTGTTGAATCACTGGACCAGTATCGGGTGCCACGGAGCCTAGTTTATACTTACGACAGTGCATTACATGGATTCAGTGCAATGTTGTCACATGATGAATTAGAGGCAGTGAAGAAACTGCCAGGATTTGTCTCTGCTTATAGTGATAGAAGTGTCACTCTTGACACCACGCATTCATTTGAATTCCTGTCTTTGAATCCTTTCACTGGGTTATGGCCCGCGTCTGATTTTGGCAAGGATGTGATCGTTGGAGTTATCGACACCGGCGTATGGCCCGAGAGCCTAAGCTTCAGAGATGATGGAATGACTGAAATTCCAGCCAAGTGGAAGGGAATATGTGAGGAAGGACAAGATTTCAATTCCTCCATGTGTAACAAAAAGCTCATTGGAGTAAGGTACTTTAATAAGGGGGTTAAAGCCGCAAATCCTAATACCACACTATCTATGAATTCAGGAAGAGACACCGAGGGTCATGGCACACACACCTCATCCACTGTCGCGGGAAATTATGTCGATGACTCCTCTTTCTTTGGATATGCCGTGGGGACGGCAAGGGGTATCGCACCTCGTGCTAGGGTAGCTATGTATAAAGTCATTTGGAGGGAAGGACGTTATGCTTCTGATGTTCTTGCTGGTATAGATCAGGCTGTTGTTGATGGTGTTGATGTCATTTCCATTTCAATGGGTTTCGATGGTCTCCCTCTGTACCAAGATCCAATTGCAATAGCTTCTTTTGGTGCCTTAGAGAAGGGTGTCGTCTTTTCATCTTCAGCTGGAAACGAAAGACTGATTGGGAGCTTACACAATGGGATTCCTTGGGTATTGACAGTTGCAGCAGGTTCGACGGATCGTTTCTTTTCGGGAACCTTGACTTTGGGGAATGGATTAATCATCGACGGATGGACAACATTCCCTTCATCTGCTCTTGTGTTCGAATTACCTCTCATTTACAACAAGACATTATCTTCTTGCACTTCCATCCAAGCATTGTCCAAAGTTGGAAATGGAATAGTCATATGTGAGAATGGAAGTGTCTCTGAGCAATCGTTTTATCTTTCCAAGACCAATGTTGGTGCAGCTATCTTTATCTCAGATGACGTGGAGACATTCGAATTCACCGGCTTCACAGTTCCAGGAGTAGTGATCAGCTCGAAAGATGGATTAGCCATTATAGATTATGCCACAAAAGGCATCATGCCAGTTGCCAGCATAGTGTTTCAGCAAACATTGTTTGGAAAGAAGCCTGCCCCTGTTGTTGCTTCATACACTTCGAGGGGTCCATCACCGAGCTATCCAGGCATATTGAAACCAGATATTATGGCTCCAGGAACTTTAATATTAGCATCTTGGATACCAAATGATGCAACTGCTTTTATTGGTAACAACATTGCTTTGACAAGCAATTTTGTAGCTATTTCTGGCACGTCCATGGCCTGTCCTCATGCTTCTGGCATCGCTGCACTTTTAAAAGGTGCACATCCGGAATGGAGCCCTGCCGCCATTCGCTCAGCCATGATGACAACTGCTAACCCTTTTGATAACACACACGATTATATTAAAGATTCATTTTTTAACTATAGAATCGCGACTCCTCTAGCTATGGGAGCAGGCCAAGTCGAACCAAACCAGGCACTCGATCCTGGCCTAATATATGACGCTACTCCACAAGATTATGTAAATCTTCTCTGCTCCATGAATTTCACTCAGAGTCAAATCTTGACCATCACTAGATCAAACTACAATTGTTCGAGTCCCTCCGCCGATCTGAATTACCCCTCGTTTATTGCTTTCTACACCAACAAAACAACCGGTGTGCTGGTTCAGAAATTCACAAGGACTGTGACAAATGTTGGATATGATGCCACATCATATAAAGTTCAAGTGACACCACCCAAAGGTTCTATACTTACAGTCGAACCCGACATATTGAAGTTTGGCCATAAATATGATAAGCAAAGTTATTCGCTGACTGTGCAATATGCAAATCACAACACCAGAGAAATCGCATTTGGTTCATTGAGTTGGGTGGAAGACAATGGGAAGCATGTTGTAAGGAGTCCAATCGTCGTATCCCCTATGATCCCTGTTTGGTGATTGTAATTTCAAATGATAAAGGTATTATCATGTTTTCTTGGTTTTGAATGATTCTCGAATCTCTCATATTGTTGGCATGGAACATGTTACTCGCTAATGCTTTGATGAAAGCTATTAGTGAGTTGAGATAAAGTTACTTTGGGTGGATTTCAAACCAAATCTACTCAAATTTCTTACATCCAAATGCAATCTAAGAGTAACCAAATCTACTCAAATTCTTACATCCAAATGTAGAGCCGTCAAAACGGGTCAGGCCCGTCGGGTTAGCCCGTCCCGTCATAAAAAATAGGCGGGGCGGGCTACTAAAATCATCACCCATCTGTAGGCGGGCCAAAACGGGCTGGCCCATTTGAGTGGCGGGGCGGGCTACTAAAATCATCACCCATCTGGAGGCGGGCCAAAACGGGCTGGCCCATTTGAGTGGCGGGCCGTGACGGGGCGGGGCGGGGTCATGGAAAAAAATAATTATTAAATATTATATAATTAATATTTTTTCAATTTATCATAATATTTGACTAAAAATTGTATCCAACATCCTTATTTATGCATGATTTATGTACGAGGAATTAGTTTTAAAAGATTTGAAATATTTAAAATGATTTATATGTCGATTTTCGTTGATAAATTTTTGAAAATCTAATTTGTGTTTGAACCATTTTTTGATATTTAGTGCCACATCTCTCAAGCTCTCTATTCCCAATATTATGTGTAATACTGCACTCTATCACATATATTCTGAAATTTCATATGCATAAAAAATATTGTCTAACCTTCGAGCAATTCCAAATTTTAAAGGATACTGGTTTCGAATGTATTGGAATAAATTTGTAGATTTTAACTTGAACACTGACATTGTCACTCTAGTAAAGAAGTAAAGGTATCCTTCGTTTCAACCTCAGCCTCAAACCAGTGTTCAGGATCAAGCTTGATTCAGGGAGAGGAAACTGTTATTAACAGTGAAGGAAGATTTGTGGCTATAATCCCGACGGGTTAGCCCGCGAGCCCGCCAACCCGAGGCGGGGCGGGCCAAGGCTTTAGGAATCCGCCAGATTGGCGGGCCGCCCC
>KV007756.1:24855-62675 GCA_001598015.1 Dorcoceras hygrometricum
TATATATATACGGTTATATATTATTATTACTTAATAATTTGTTAATTAAATAATAATAAATATATATATGTTATTATCAAATATGATTTAGGTTAGAAGATTTTTCGGTCCTATGAAACTAATAGTAGTATTATTTTGATTACATATATACATATATATGTTATCGGAGCGGGCGAGGGATGTGGTGTTATTCTCATCCCCATTTGATTCGAGGATTTTTTATGACATCCCCAAACCCGCCTCGTTCTCTGCAAGGCCTAAACCCACGGGAAAAATTGTCATCCCTATTATCTGTGCTGGAGATATAGCTGACGGTAAGGAAATGATAAAACTGATCTCTAAGTAAAATGAGACAACACAAGCAGTTAAACACACATTTCCTCGAACTCATATGTCTAACTGTCCGATCCTATAACACACAATAGGTGCACTCTGAACTGTCACATGTATAAAGAAATAAGTTGCATCATTGCTACCATAGTATTTTGTGAAGTGGTAAGTCGTTGATCCGAACAATATAATATATAATATTATTGTTAGCAATAGCGTATTTTAATAAAAAATAATATAATTAACTAATACCGAGCAGATATTGATATTTGATTTCTAATATATTACTTTTAGTTAGATATTAATATTACTTATATTAGCTAAATGCAAAATATAAAACAGTTGACTTATTATTTATCAAATTCTAATATTGAGTTTAATATGAAATAGTTGTAATATATGAAACTTAACTAATAATATAACATCTAATACAACTTTTAAGTAGTTTCATAATTAATATAAATACTGACATAATTATTAAATAAATAGAGAATATTTATAGTCGATTGCTAATATATATTAATTGGTAATATAAAAAAATATATTAATGGTTGATCCATAATATAAAACAACTGGAAATAGTTGTAATATATGAAAACTTAACGTAATAATATTAACATCTAAATACAACTTTTAAGTAGTTTCATAATTAATATAAATACTGACATAATTATTAAATAAATAGAGAATATTTATAGTCGATTTGCTAATATATATTAATTGGTAAATAAAAAAATATATTAATGGTTGATCCATAATATAAAACAACTGCATCTATTGAGTTTTAATATGAAATGTATATTATTGTTTAGTAAAATCAATATTAAATAATACGATATCTAATTAGTGTCAAACTGATTCTATTAACTTTTATATCAACTTGCATAAATAAATACTCTAAAAAAATACAACAATCAAATAATATATCATTAGTAATATAAATAGGTTTAGTTGTATAATTACAATTAAATAATTAAATTTTGAAAAAATTTAATTAGTAAAATCACTAAAATAATGAATGTGATGAAGACTTGAATAAGTATGATATATGAAATTGAACTGAAAACATTCAATAATATGTATTTGTTAGATGAGAATTGTAGTAATAATAACATACTAAGTAGAAATATAATTAATATAGGAATATGTAAGATGCCTATAGTGGATAACAACTATGATACTGAAAACATATAGATTGTTCATTGTGTAATTAATATAAATTATACTTTTTAAAAGTTAATATCCAAAAATTTTGAAGAAAAATTTTTGTTGAACATAATACTTGTTTTCATCATTTTATTAAAGTGTATGATTTAACTTTATCAAATAGTTATTAAGGTAGATAATTGAACAATTAAATTTGATATATAATAAGTTGGAAATAATATATGCACACAAAATTTAATAACAATATTTTTGCTTTGATATTAAAATGGAGTTTATTCTGTAATAAAAATACGACATGAATGTTCGTTTCAAATTATAGATAATTAATGTGAAATTATGAGATGATATAGCACCGAGGGAATGATAATAATTGCAAGACAATGTTCCCATCCCATATGCAAAGATAGGTTACACTTGCTACTATCTTCAAATGGTTTTTGTTTAGCAGTGACCGGATACATCTTTATACTCCCATTTTGTCAGAAATTCATCATTCCATCCTCCATGTTGATGTAAATTTTGCACTATACTATGACAACACATGTTTTGGTGCTGTCAAATTCTTAGTGGCCCTCTTTGTCACGCTAGTGCGCTTGCCTGTAATTTTCTTACTTACAAAGTGCCAAGACTCTACAGAATATAACACAAAGTTATGGCTCCTAATGTCCTCAACTGAACCAGATTTCAATCTTCTGTAAGCCTGTTTTCTTTCTTGAAATTCCACATCCAGTTCTCTTTGGTCAGTTTGAGGATGAATCGGCCACATATTTTCTTCTTACCCTTAATGGCACACGGCCACATGATACCAATGCTAGAATTGGCCAAACTATTTTCTTCCAGAGGTGTGAAAGCCACCATAATTTCGAATCCTGCATTCTCAGAACCCGTAACAGCTGCCCAGGAATCAGGACTTGATATTGCTTTGAAGATTATCAAATTCCCACCTCAGGAATCAGGGTTGCCTGATCATATGGTGAGTTTAGCCCAGTTTACTACAGATGAATTAGTAGGAAAGTTTGCCAAAGCTGTTGATCTGATTCAAGACCCAGTTGAGAAACTCATCCAAGAATACAATCCCTGTTGTATTGTTTCCGACATGTTCTGGACATGGACTGTTGATACGGCTGCCAAATTTGGTATCCTGAGATTGCTTTTCTTCGGAACCGGTTTCTTTCCTATGTGTGCTTCAGAGGAGATGGCGCGCCACAAGCCTTACAAACAAGTCTTGTCTGATTCCGAACCATTTGTTTTGCCCAATCTTCCACATCAGCTGTGGTTTGTGAGAACTCAAGTGCCTGAGTTTCAGCAAGTGGAAATAGAGAGTCACTTTTCCAAGTTGATGGATCGGGTGAGGGAATCAGAGCAGAGAACCTATGGAGTCATCGTTAACAGCTTCTTCGAGCTTGAGCCCGAATATGTTCACTATTTCAAGGAGGTTCTAGGGAGGAGGGCATGGAATATAGGCCCCATATTGTTGTACAACAATGGAGATGAAGGAAGATCAGAAAGAGGAAATAAATCAGCCATTGATGCACATGAATGCCTAACGTGGCTGGATTCCAAGAAGCCTAATTCTGTTGTTTATATTTGTTTTGGAAGCATGGCGATTTTCACTCGTGCTCAGTTACAGGAAACTGCTAGGGGGATTGAGGCCTCTGGCCAAGATTTCATCTGGGTCACGTCTGACGTTGGTAATGAAGACGGGACTGAAGATGGCATACCAGAAGGATTCGAGGAAAGAACGAAAAATAAAGGGCTAATCATTAGAGGCTGGGCACCCCAAGTGATGATTCTTAATCATCCAGCCGTCGGTGGTTTTGTCACCCACTGTGGATGGAATTCGATGCTGGAAGCAGTGTGTGCAGGCGTGCCTATGGTGACATGGCCCTTGTGTGCTGAACAGTTCTTTAATGAAAAATTGGTGACACAAGTCTTGAAAATTGGAGTTCCTGTAGGCAGCAAGAAATGGCAACTAGGACCAGCCGAAGGAGTCCCAGGCGAAGCCGTGGCTGTGGCCGTTTGCAGCATCATGGCGTCTGAGATTAGATCCAGGGCTAAGAGTTACAAGGAAATGGCAAAAAGGGCCGTCGAAGAAGGTGGATCATCTCACAAAGATTTAAGTGTTTTGATTGAGGAACTGAGGGCAATGTAAAAAAGTCTCAAATTAGAAAATGACGACTCTGGATAAATCAACTATCTGTTTGAATAAAACCAAGTACTCCAGCATCTCCTTTGTAAAGTGTTTCTTTCAATTTATATAGTTGAAATTTATTTCCATGTAAAAGAGAATTCTAACTTGTCTTTGTTAGTTAGCATATCTGAAAGAGATTTTATGATGTAAAATAAAGGGTTTTTTTTAAAAAGAAAAGTGCTGCCTATTCAAAATCAATGAAATTAATTATCTTTGTCTGTCTTATGAAATTTTTGGTGGATTGTCTGCTGAAGATTATGCTACCCAAGAACCCTTGAACCAATATATTGTTGGAATTGAATGAGATGTGGGCTTCTTTTTTGGTTAAATTGAAAAGGAAAAATAATGTGGTTGTGTGTCACATTGATTTAACAATACAATTGGGGTTAGTTTATATAAAGTTTGGTTCTAATGGGTTATAAGATTGCCTAGTGAAATGCTCTCTCTCGCACGTGCCTGCGCGGGGGGTGCAAATCAAAGGTCCGATTTGCACTAGAACCACACATCGTCGTCCTTGGAAGCACTCAGGCGGGATAAATCTGTTTTAAGGGAACTGTGTTTAACCACAGGTCTCGATTTATTTTCTGTCCCTAGCATTGGTTTTTGATTCGTTTATTTCTGTTTATTCTGAATTATGTATGTTATTATACCTCTCCCTATCAGACAATCTTAAAACATATTCATTGAACGTATGGCTTCGAACGGTGGTGCCCCTGCTCTCTCTGCTGCCCTTGGGTCTACGTTGGCTAACCATGCTGAGAAGCCGGACAAGTTCAACGATCTGGACTTCAAGCGGTGGCAGCAAAAAATGACATTCTACCTCACCACATTGAACTTGGCTACGTTACTCACAGAGGAGGTCCCTATGCTTAAGGAAGAGGAACAGAATGCTGAATGTGTCAGAGTTGTTGAGCTTGGAATCATTCTGATTTCCTATGACGAAATTATGTCCTAAACGGACTGGTCGATGAACTGCACAACGTTTTCTGTGAGAAGAAAACGGCCAAGGAACTGTGGGGATCCCTCGATCGGAAGTATAAAACCGAGGATGCTGGAGCCAAAAAATTCCTTGATGGCCGATTATTGGATTTCAAGATGCTGGATTTCAAGCCTGTTATAAGTCAAGCTCAGGAACTTCAACTTATTCTCCACGGTACTCAAGCTAAGGGGATGACCTTAAGTGAACATTCCCAGTAGCTGCGCTTATCGAGAAACTGTCGCCGGCATGGAAAGAGTTCAAAACTTATTTGAAGCACAAGCGAAAGGAGATGAACATCGAAGAATTTATTGTCCGACTTCGAATTGAAGAAGAAAATAGAAACTCTGAAAGGTGTTTCTTTACTCCTAATGTCGCCAAAGTAAATGTTGTTGAAAATGGCCAAAAATATAATGCGAAAAAAAGCCAACGCCATCAAAGAAAGACTCTAAATTGGGAGCAAGGAAAGTCACATCAAGAAGAAATTTGTGGGGAAGTGCTGCAATTGTGATGGGACGGGTCACAAGGCGTCAGACTGTAATAAGTCGAAGAGAGCCCGAGAGGCTAACACCGTGGATGACATTTCTCATGATATCTCAAATATAAGTATTGCAGTTGCTTTTTAAGTAAATCTGATGGGTTCGAATCCAAAAGAATGGTGGTTGATACTAGTGTCACTCGAGATGTCTGCTCCGATAAGAAGATGTTTGATCTGAAATCAAGGGACAAGGAAAGGTGGTCTTGAAGATGACTTCTGGAAAGGAACTGACTCTGAACAACGTGCTTTATGTCCCATATATTAGAAAGAATTCATTCTCCGGTTCTCTATTGAATAAACATAGTTTCATATTGTTTTTGAGTCTGACAAGGTCGTTGTGTCTAAGAATGGAATGTATGTTGGAAGTGGATATGTGAGTGATGGTTTGTTCAAGCTAAATGTAATGGCTATTAAGCTCAAAGTGAATAAAGTTAATTCTTCTGCTTATTTGCTTGAGTCTCCTTATTTGTGACATGGTAGACTAGGTCACGTAAACTACGATCCAATTCGTAGATTGATTAATTTAAAAAATATACCTACATTCCAAATATACAAGAGCCACAAATTTGAAATCTGCATTGAAGCAAAACAAACAAGATCGTCTTTCAAAACAAGAAAGAAATACCGAACCCCTTGATTTAATTCACACGGATGTATGATATTTTAAATGAGTGTAAACTAGTGGAGAAACAAGTATTTTATTACATTCATTGACGATAGCACCAAATATTGTAGCGTTCATCTTCTTAAAAGAAAAGATGAGGCAATAGACTAATTCATCATTTACAAAAACGAAGTTGAAAATCAACTTAACAAGAAGATTAAAGTGCTACAAAGTGATCGTGGAGGAGAATATGAATCTTCATTTTCCGAGCTATGTGCTTAGCATGGAATCAGACATGAGACAACTACACCTTATCTCAACAACAAAACGGCATTGCCGAAAGGAAAAATCGTACTTTGAAAGAAATGATGAATGCACTACTTCTAAGTTCTGGTTTATCACACAACATGTGGGGGAAACTGTTCTTGTTAGAGTATGTGCCCAACTAGCCAATTTGTGCCATGTGGATTCTTGTTAAATTTATGTAAAACGATATTTATTTATGAAATTCACACTTATACGACATTCTTTATCTTCATTATTATGATTACAATTGTTTGATAAAGATCTTGAATGCACCATAGTGTATGTTAGATGTGATAGTGGATTTGATGGCTATCATGAAACACATCTAATAGTCATCGTGTGTTCTAAACTAGTTCCTATTCGATTGGACCGTCCAAAAGAGGATAAGGGCAGCCTAAGCTTGAGACTAGCATCTGCGATGCAAAATACCACGTTTCATTGGTAGAGAACATAGTGGTATTCTAAGCATGCAGATGGATAGTGATCGCTCGAACTTTCCAAGTGGTTATAATTTGTCGAATGGATTAAGTCCGAGATCTTGGTTGTACAGATTAGTTCTCATTACTCGAAATATCATTGAGACTCTACATGATAGGTGTCTCACTTTGACCCGTTTACCGACTCAGTTGGGTCATCAGGTGGCTGGATTGGGTGAGGTCCGATGCATGTAGGAGTCGATGCTTCGTTGTCTAGAATTCACCGCTCGCCCTTGTGTGTGGATATCCTATGCTATCTGAGGAGATAATAGTGTGACAAATCTCTGGCCAGAGTACTAGATGTGTTTTAGGTAAAAGGGTTATCTAGTAACACATGCGATATCACTATTTGATCTCCAAGATTTATGCATGACTATCGGATCTCTAGCGACTCTCGATTTACCAATGGTCGTTGATCCGATCGAGATATTTGAGTTGAAAGGACCGTACTGTAAGCTAATCATGACCGACTGGTTCTTGCAGGCACTATAAGTGATACCTAGGGGATCATTCGGCGATGTTGCTAGACGCTTTACCATGATCCGATGGTTAAGTCCGAAAATATCTTTTCGGAGTCACAAAAGTTGTAAGCCCATGGCTAGTTGTATCCCTGAACCATTGAGGGTCACACAAGTACTTGTTTCTCAATTCACGTACGGAAATTAAGCTCAATTTCTTGAGTATAGTAGGAGGAAGGATGGAATTGTGACTTCCTAAAATTAACTGGGGTGGAAATGTGATTTCCTTAAATTAGCTTGGACTAGTATGACTATTCTTAAAGCTGATAGGGGCCCTAACTGTGAGACCCAAAGGCTGATAAGATTAATTGAGTTAATTAATCGGGTTTTATTAAGATCAGCTTTGAGTTGTTATGCTTAGAGAAGCTATCGGGTTTTGTTTTAGTCCTTAGACCAGTTCTGGAGAGTTAGAGTTTGGCGGGGAATCTGTTCAGTAGTGAGTGCTGGATCATCGCTGATTGCTAGCGTTCAGCAGTGGTGACGTGAGCATTCAGAAGTTGCCTAGTGTGTTTTGCAGCGGGTGCTTATACGTCGTCGTTTGGATTAGTTGGAACGACAGCGTTTTGGATTAGAGGAGTAGACTCAGCTGTGTCAGAGATCTGATGTTGCGTTGCTATCAGATGTTGGTTAGTTGTTCAGCAGTGAGTAGAGGGTGACGTGTCCAGTTGCGACAGTAGTTCTCTGCGACGTCGTTTGAGTTAGTAGAGATCTGTATTGGCATAGAGAGAGATCTGGATCTAGCGAGAATACCAGTTGTGATAGCTTAAGTGTTGGTGGATACTGTTCCTTCAGCTGTGAGCAACTTTGATTTAATAAGAGGACTTGGTCGTCGATTTGAGTATCCAGTTTTCATACTTAGAAATATTTCCTGATAGCAAACTCTGTCGCGATACCCTAGCTACTATTCATCGAACCTTATCTTCTTCGATTGCCGCCGGTAGACAGCTCCAATTGAAGTAAGAGTGGTAGTGTTGGACTCCTCTTGCTGAGACGCTTCGTTTGGATATTGCTTTAGGACGTTTGCTTGAAGCTCGTGAGGTGTGCGAAGACATCTCCCTTGTGTAGTTTGTTAGCATCTTGTCCTATCTTTTTGGGGTAAGTATAGATCCTACCTTTAAGCTTTGTTTAGAGCTTTCTGTTATGTTAGAGAGGTAGGGTAGTGCTGGTGGAGTCCGTAACTCCCAGATGTTGTTTCCTGTGCTTCGGTCCCTGAGGTTTTGTATGTTACCGTTGAGCAGGTGGCAGATCTGTGTGCTCGGGACTTCATTGTGGCAATCTGCTGTGGTAATTGTAGCACAGGGGGTTTGAGGTACGGATGTGAGCTTGTCTTACAGCGTGGATTTGGCATGGATATTATGTGTAATGTTGTGTTTGCTCTGTATTGTTTTTGCTTGCATATGTTTGTGAATTATATGGCAAGCTGTTGCATTGCATACACATCTGTCATATCCAGTTCAGATCTTGTAGCCTTGTGTTTTTGTGCTGTTCTGTTGCGTGCCAGGATGCGAGGACGAGCTGCAATACCGTACTCTCATCTCTCTGCTGGGTTTAGTTAGCCACTATGAGTCGAGTGGTTAACTATCACAGTTCATGAGTTGGGCAACGACAGGTTGAGCAGTTGTGAAACATCTGGTATCGGATGTGGTGTAGAGATGAGTGGGTAATTCACATATCTTGTACACACACCGTGGCCACTATCTTCGCAGAATCTGTTGTCAGCTGTTGATCTATGACTGAGTTCTTTGGCTCCCTGCTGTGGTTGTAGCCTTCTGCTGTTGCCCTGTTCCTCATACATAGCATCTGCATTTTATCTGTTGCTGTCTATTGCTGTTTTTCAGTTGCTCTCCGTACTGGGATTTGACCCCGATGTCCTTTGGGGCTTGTGTTGTTGCCTGTATGTTGTTTCAGGTTTTCCAGATTTCTCTGCTGGTCGTGGCTTTGACCTAGCTGGAGGTGCCTCAGGAGGTGGATAGAGTGTCCCAGTTAGCGTATAGTATATATGTACTAGTACTGTCAGCCGGGGAATGCCCTATGCTTGTGGAATTCTGTTGTATGCTGTAGTACTTGTATTTGTTTAAATGTTGTACTGAGTGTTTGTAAACTGGGATATTTTAAGTATGGTTGTAATTTAAATTATATTTTTAAACCGTCAGGCCTAAAGCGGAAAAAAAAAGTTTGCCACTATTTTAATGGCTTCCGCGTTGTGCTTTATGTGGTTTTGCTCTGAATTGTGCACGAGGCCTGACACTAACTGTTATTCTGTATGAGGTGGTCTGAAAAATTATTTTCACATCATAATGTTCAGTTTTATAAACTGTGCAGATTGGTCCGATCAAATTATCGATCGAGATTATGATGAAACCTAGTTTAAGCCCATGAAAAATCTATAAAAAGGGGCCCTGTGTATTCCTTTTACTCGCACCAAAAATTGTATTGACAAATAATACCCTGGGTTGAGAACTCTCTCCCCTTTAGTTATATTTTTCATTCTCCTCCTCCATTCCCGTCGTCGACGCCGTCGTCGTCCGTCATCGTCTGTCGCTGCTGTCGGAATTTGTTCCTAACGTATTGGCAAGGAGATTTCGTTCGTCGAATTTTCGTCGGTTTTCTAGTGCAAAACAACGAAGGAGTTGAGATTCCGGTCGTGGACCGGATTAGGCATTGATCCAGCCGTTCAACCTTTGAAGGGCCAATTCTCTCGTGGAACTGGTCGGAGCCAGGCGCCTAGACGCCAACAAGGTAACCTTCTAAACATCCTATGTATGTTTAGATTCATTATTTAGTGTATTGACCGTTCCGGGGTTTAAAAATTTTAAATCTTCCGTTGCGCCCCCGGAGCGGGATCCGGACCCGTCGCTGCGCCAACAGTTCTGACAGCCAACTACCTTCTACATAAGGTACCTCGAAAGAAACAAAATAAAAGTCATATGAGTTATGGAAAGGAAGGTCACCTTCCTATAAATACTTGCGAGGGGTGTCTTGCCAAAGTGGTAGTACCGACTCCTAAAAGGGTGAAAATAGAACCAAAAATTGTTGACTGTATTTTTATAAAATATGCTCAAAATAGTAGTGCTTACCGATTTCTTGTGTATAAGTCTGAGTTCTCTGATATTCATAAGAATACAATAATGGAATCAAGAAATTCGTCATTCTTCGAACACGAGTTCCCATACAAGTCTAAAAAAGAACCTAGTTCTTCGAAAATATCACATGACCAAGTGACACAAGACCAAGAGATTGATGATGAGGTGGGACCTGGACGAAGCAAGAGAGCTAGGATAGAGAAATTTTTTGGTCCAGATTTCTATACTTTCCTGATGGAAAATGAACCTCAAAAATTTGAAGATGCCATAAATTCTTCTGAATGTCCTCTTTGGAAAAAGTTTATTAATTCAAAGATCGAATCGATTCTGTAAAATCACACGTGGGAATTGGTTGATCTTCCTCCAGGAAACAAAAATTTGGGTTGTAAGTGGATATTCAAAAGGAAGATGAAGTCAGATGGATATTCCAATTTTACCCGCAATAGCACTTCAAAGGTTGAATCTCCGATTGCTCGCCTAATCCGATCAATGACAGGTTCCAAATTCCTTCACTACCTTGCACTAGAAAGCACAGCAAATTGTCACGAACGGAATCTTCTTACCAAGATGGCCGGAACGGGGTCTGGCAGTGGGCAGTAGTGGCGACTAGCATCGGCGGCGGCGGGAGGAGGCGGAGGGGAGAGGGAAGTTGTCAACACAACTTGGTACAAGGATCCAGTCTATTTTCGGACTTATCCATCGGATCATGGTAAAGAGTCTAACAACATGTCATGTGATCCCCTAGGTATCACTGATAGTGCCTGCAAGAACCAGTCGGTTATGGTCAGCGTACTGTACGGTCCTTTCATCTCAAATATCCCGACCAACTCAGTGACCATTGGTAAATCGAGAGTCGCTAGAGATTCTATAGCCATGCATACATCTTGGAGATCAAATAGTGACGTTGCTGTTGGTGCAGCGGCGAATCCGGATCCCGCTCCCGGAGTGCAGCTGAAGAATTTAAAAAACTGTGCTCGGGAACGGTCAATACACATAAACAATAATCTAAAGATTCATAGGATGTTTAGAAGGTTACCTTGATGACGTCTAGGCGCCTGGCTCCGACCAGTTCCATGAGGGAATTGGCACTTCAACGGTTGAACGGCTGGATCGACGCCTAATCCGGTCCACGACCAGAATCTCAACTCCTTCGCCGATTTGTACTAGAAAACTGACGAAATTTTCATGAACGGAATCTCCTCGCCGAGATGGTCGGAACAAATTCCGACGGCGACGGCGAGGGAAGAAGGGAGAGGGGAGGAGTTTGCTGAATAGCTTTTGGTGTTTTTCTTTATCTCTATTGAAAGTGTCTCCTCGTTGCCATATTTATAGATTGAATGATAGAGTTTGATTAACAAAACAGTGAACATTTCGTTCAACTCAAACAGTGAACATTCGGTTTAACTCAAATAGTGAACATTCGGTTCAACTCAAACTGTGAACATTCATTTCGACTCCCTCGATTATGGTCTCATCATAATCCCGATCGATGATCAGATATCATCGATGTGCTCAGTTTACAAAACTGATCATTATGATGTTAAATCAAATTTTCGGACCACTAAATTTATATATGACTGGTTTACTCTTATTAGCTAAATATGGAAGTCCTACTCCCTTAGCTACTTTTAGGAAGTCATACTCTCAACCATCCTCCTACTATACTCAACACTTTGATTACTAATTGGGAAACCAGTATCCGTGTGACCCTCAATGGTTCAGGGATATAACAAGCCGTGGGCTTAAACATTTGTGACTCCGAAAACATATTTTGGACTTACCTATCAATCATGGTAAGCGTCTAGCAACATCGCCCCATGATCCCCTAGGTATCACTGATAGTGCCTGCAAGAACCAGTCGGTCATGATTAGCGTACAGTACGATCCTTTCAACTCAAATATCCCGATCAGATCAACGATTATTGGTAAATCGAGAGTCGCCAGAGATCCAATAACCATGCATACATCTTGGAGATCAAACAGTGACATCGCATGTGTTACTAGGTAAACCAATTTACCTAAAACACGTCTAGTACTCTGGCAAGAGATTTGTCACACTATTATCTCCTCAGATAGCATAGGATATCCACGCACAAGAGCGAGCGATGAATCCTCGACAACGAAGCATTGACTCCTACATGCATCGAGACCTCACCCAACCCCGCCACCTGATGACCCCAACTGAGTCGATAAACGGGTCAAAGTGAGGCACCTATCATGTAGAGTCCCAATGACGTTTCGAGTAATAAGGACTAATCTGTACAATCAAGACCTCGGACTTAATCCACTCGACAAATGGTAACCACTTGGAAAGTCCGAACGATGGTAGTTCGATAGATCACCAGGTCATTATCCATCTGTATGCTCAGAACATCACTATGTTTCCTACCAATGAAATGTGGTATTTCGCATCGCAGATGCTAGTCTCAAGCTCGGGCGGCCCTTATCCTCTTTTGGACGGCCCAATTGACTATGAACATGTTTAGAATACACAGTGACTATTAGATGTGTTTCATGATAGCCCCAAATCCACTATCACATCTAACATACACTATAGTGCATTCAAGGTCTTTATCCAACAATTGTAATCATAATAATGAAGATAAAGAATGCCATAAAAGAATGCGAATTTCATAAATAAATATCGTTTTACATAGAGTTAACAAGAACCCACATGGCACAAGCCAATTGACTATGAACATGTTTAGAATACACAGTGACTATTAGATGTGTTTCATGATAGCCCCAAATCCACTATCACATCTAACATACACTATAGTGCATTCAAGGTCTTTATCCAACAATTGTAATCATAATAATGAAGATAAAGAATGCCATAAAAGAATGCGAATTTCATAAATAAATATCGTTTTACATAGAGTTAACAAGAACCCACATGGCACAAGTTGGCTAGTTGGACACCTATTCTAACAGTAAGTTGGTGCAAAGGAAAACCCAACCTATGGAATTTGATGAGAATGACCATTTCTATTCCAGTAATAAACCAATTATTGGTTAGAAATAAAATGGAATGTTTATTTCATTCCCACACTCCTATCGTCATGCCCCTTGATCATGAACTCTGGTCTTTAACAAAGGTAAAATTAATAGTTAATGTTAGTGCCTTTCGTTTCAAGTTGATGTCAAGGTTGGAACCTGGGGCTGGGTTGTGTTTTTAACGGATTCTGGATAGCCCCACAAAAAGAGGCATACTTGATTTCTTCTCTGGGCTTTTCTTTCAACTGGGGCTTGGGCTTTCACTGGATTTGGGGATGTAGATAATCAACTTCAAAACGATTCGCAATGGTGCGCTTTAATATAAATGTGTCAAAGGGTCTTCATCTTCTTGCTCTGCTGTTGTTAAAGAATGTTTGTTTTTGGTTATTCTTTTTGCATCAACGTTTTAAAGGTCGATTTTTCAATTAACTTGTTGCTTATGCATATGATTTCAGTTGAATCTAGGGGTCGGGCGAACTTGCGTGAATGGCTTAAGAATGCTACACACTCGCTTAGAATCGCATGCATGGCTTGACGCTGACCAATAGAAGAGAATGTCCTTCAGAAACTTTGGGAGAAAGAGGCAGAGGTGCTGGACATGAACAAGAAGAATATGGATCTCAATCGAGATGGGAATGAAAGTCTCGGACCTTAGGTGGCCTCCGACTCAGGCATAAAGAAAAAAGGGGTTCCAAATAAAAATATATTATAGCAGTATATATATATCCGAAAGTAAGTTGTGCAAGTAAGAGCCAAAAATTTATGGTAGATTCACAATTTATAAGACAGTAAAAAACTTGAAATAGGTCAAAAGTTTTCTTATGCTATTTGGTTATATTACATAGATCTTGAACATTATTTGTTTTACATGTTAGTTTTAAAAAAAAAAATAGTGAAAAAAATGTCCAAGTTTAATGTGTGGGAAGCCCATTCCTCGAACTCAGCCCAGTCCTAAAAAATATCAGGTGCCGCACAATGAAATAACTTTCTTTTCTAGGTCAATGCATGGGGACACTGAGAATGTGCCACTCTCAAGCTTAATCTAAAATATATACATATATACATATACATATACATATATATAACATGAGTTTTCTATTAAAAATGAAAAACTTCCGTAAAAACGTAATTTTCATTTATAGAAACTAGTAATCAATTAATAATAACACAAATTAACGGCCATAAAAGTATTACTAATTATTTTGAAGCATCATTAAGTCCATCCATTTAGCATCATTAAGCCCGACAAGCTCAGCACCATGAAGCCCCACCATCTTGGCACCATGAAGCTCGACCAGCTCGGCATTACAAAGTCTAATTCTTATTGGCAAACTCCTCAGAAACTTTACTTGATTAATCTGCCCAGTGTTTATTTCTCAGCTAAAACGTCTCATTGGCTATTTGTTTTGGAGGACTCTTATCCAAACCAGTTCAAAGTTCTGCACCATTCTCTCGCATTTAATCATTTGAAATTATTGGACCAGAGCTTTGTCAATGTTTTATTATTATAATTACTAATAAAAATAATTAGATGCTACAGTTCTAATTATTAACTCACCAACATTAAAAATATTTACATTTATACAAATTCAAAATTTAAATTTGACCCTTGAGTTTTAAATTGCATTAAAGTTTTTCATTGGTTCTAAAATATTTTTAATACCACAAGGGTTATATATGGTTCTATATAAACCATATTTCATTCTCATATATGATTTATATGAATTGAGATTTTAGCATCGAATGTGTTTTCATGATAAAGAGTTGTAGGAATATTTTTACTAATCGAAATTTTTTTGAAAAAAAAAAATGCTTACACTTTTTTTTATTTTTATGTAGGGTGACCATATTTATAGATTAGTTAAAAGGTCAGTGCTGGATAGAGTAAGACACATTCTTCAAGAAGGATATTTGTTCTCCATAAAAAGTATCATTGTTGCGAAAAATCGATTGAAGTATAAGACAACAACAAACAAGTAAAAGATTAATTTAATCACAAAAACTCAAGTATGCGAAACTTGTGATGATTCATTCAATCAATGATGTTCGAATTCAAGTCTTTTAGAGAAGTGAAGAACTCAGAAATTTAAAAACAGTTTTACCAAATGCTTATTCCTAAAATGTTATTGACCCCTTCTGATCTAAGACTTCCTTTTAATTTTAAGCAAAGACAATATACTTTGATTGTGCCATAATGACAGTAACAAAAGGCAGTGTCAATAATTGTCTCATGTAGTACTTTTTTTTAAAGAATTCGATTTTAGCCATGGTCAGTCGTATGCCGCTATATCTACAGCTACGAACCCAAGGAGTTTAAAAATTTTGAATATGTGATAGTAATAGCAACAAGAAAAATCCAACAACAAACTTTGTATTTCAAGAAAGTATTTCAAAATTTTTGATTAATTCTTTTATCTTCTGCCTATAATGTATGCGACAGTTTAGTTCATTTTGTGTTTCTTATATTATGTTAGGATGAGAACAACATAGAATTAGGGGGTGAATAAACTCTTATTTTAAAAAAAATTATATATAACGATTGATTTTGCAAATCAGCCGAGTCAACAGTTGATAGTAGTTCTCAGTCTGATATGTTTTCTTGAGCAATAAAAAATATTATACCGAAATTGCTCGATTAAACATTGGGCGTTAATGTAAATGCGTATAAGTTAAAAAAATATGAGAACAAGAATTTGTTTTTGAAAGTTTGAAGCCGAGCTTCTACGTCACTCTTCTTTCCAACTGGAAGGAAGACTTTGAATAAGATACAGAGTATCCTAAACAACTTAGTCATACAGCACTCAATCTGAACTCCTAGTATATCTTTCAAACAGTACAGTCCTTGTGATTACAAATGTTATAAGGCTTAATCTAATTTGATATGTATAAAAAACGCCTATCTGATTCAGCAATCGACTAAACCAATACAAAAGATAATGAAATAATGAGAAACGATCTTCTCTAAAATATGAAGACTTGAATAATCCTAATTCTAGTGTTCGAAAAGTCTCTTCTTCATTTCGTTTCTTCATCGTTTTATACTCTTCGGATCCAAATGATAATATATTTATCCGATAGAATTAAAACTTGTACTCCGCTGCACACCATGACATTTGATGTTCCTCCTTTTTCCTTCTTGAGCATATAACTGTGACACATTCTGATTATATCCTGAGTTGTTCAACTACTACAAACATTATGTCAAGTCAAAGACTTGAAATCTATTCTGGTCTGATTTGTGCGATGCTTCAAACTGATCAATTTAATTGTCTATTCCGTTCTATTCTGATTTGAATACCCTAAGCTGATCTATTTTGCACTTCAAACCTGATATGATATGTTCCTAGAGCTGAGTTGACTTTACTCAGCTTGGATGCGATCTGTTTTGTCCAATATCTGACTTGATCTGATCGACTAATCTACAAGCTGATTTGTCTTCACCAAGTCTTAGAATATTTTCTCTAACATATTATTCATATGCTCATTTGTGCTATTATATTCATTAATTAAAATAAAATTATATCTTCGTGCATCACGCCGGTGGAATTCTAGTGCCTATTAAAAATAAAGCAAATGTGCCCGTGTAGAAATTAAATTGTGAGAGTAAATCGAGTGTTCTCCCTTGCCTCACTATCTGTAGACACCAGTCATGGAGGTTTTCTGTGAAAACCCAGAAATTCAGCTTTCGAAAAAAAAAATTCGGGTCGGTCAACTCAGATCTCTCTCGATCAACTCAGATTCGTCGTTCAACTCAGATTCGTCGGTCAACTCAGATCCCTCTCGATCAACTCAGATTCTTCGATCAACTCATATCCCTCTCGATCAACTTAGATTTCTGGATAAGTCAGCAGTCAACTCAGATTTCTGGATAGTCAGCAGTCAACCCAGATTTCTGGATAGTCAGCAGTCAACGCAAATCTGGACAAGGTCAACTCAGCTATGATTAGGAAATTCAGATTCGACTAAGGAAACTCAGATTTGGCCCGCGAATTTCAGTAAGCTTCCTCACGCGTACAGAGCAAATCTCGCAATTGTAACTGCCAATTTGGAGGGATTAATGGCCAATTAAACCACCCAATTCAATGCCTAAACCTTTGCTCTTGTAACAGCCATTTTAATGGCCATGAAATCAGGAATTTATGGCCTTAATGACAGACCTTTTGACTATCATTTCTGCACCTATAAATACCCAGCTGATGGCAGCATCCTTCCCACATTCATTCCGAAATTCCTCTGAAAATACAGTAAACTCTCTCGTTGAAATCCTGCACAAGTTGTAACCCAGCACTGTACGAAGTTCTTCAAATTTCGTGCATCAGATTTGCAAAGTGCTGAACATTTCCTGCACTTTGAACCGCACATATTTCAGCAGACGGTAAGTGGGCTTTTGTTATATATATTCGTTTCAAATATTATATATATTATTCGTGCTAAGTTCTGTTTTAAATTACTGTTCGAGCACTTGTTTCGTATCCGATTCCGTTTCGTTTCAAGTTCATGATATGAATTAAGCTCTGTTTTAGCACTCATGTTTCTGTCGTAATATGGGTCTATGGAATATTCCGCACTCTGAGTTATGTGGTGTAACTATGGCCTCGACCCCTTAGAGGAGTAAAAATTAGGGACTGATTAGTAAACCGTAGAAACGAAGTAACTATCAGTGCTACCTGTACAAGTTCTTTGTTCTGTATATACTCTGTTCTGAAATCTATTATCCAGTATATGTATATGTATATGTTGTATGCTCGAATGGTATCCCCCACTTGCTGAGTGTTTCCCCAAACACTCACCCCTTACTTCTCCACCCAGATAAGAACGAAGAACAGGTTGAAGAAGATGAACAAGAGCTGTTCGGGGCTGGTGAAGATTCTGCTTTTCTTTTTGTTAATTTAATTTCGCTTCCGCACTCTGTTATTCAGACTTTGATTTTCATATGTAAAAACGATTATATTTTGGTTATGTAATAGACTCGTTTTGAGCTTACTCTGAGGCTTAATGTTTTACAATTTTATAATTGTTTAATATTGCCGATGTCATGAGTCTCGGTCTCGGGACGTGACATTTTCTGTGATATTAGATTGTGAATCTAATATATTGGTGCTTCACTTTTGCAAGAACTCTTAATAAATCCTCGTAAGTACCAGTAGTTTGATTTGAGATTTGGTGGTGGCATATTATGTCAACGTTCACAGGTTATCTATAGCTCAGGAGCTAGCTAACGGATGGTTGACCGGAGGGCAGTTCCTCGATCGATAATTAGTCCTGTGCTAGCTTCTAAAATGTGAGTTCTAGTCTTCAAATATTAAAATAAAACGATACATGCATACATTATTTGCGTCCAACTTCGCTTAAACATAGAAAATTTTAGCACTAGCATACTTTTCCCCGTAACACGGTAACAGCTACATCCATATTCTATGCACAATAGTAAAGCACATCTCTTAATATAACTAGGGGCTAGAGCTATTACCAGATTGCATGGACATATATATCTTTAATAAAAAAAAATGTGATCTCTATATTGAGGGTTACAAATTGGAAAAATGTAAAACTGTCTCGGATGTGTATTTAAATTATTCTTCACTTTTAGTGCATTTTTGCGGTAGTTTTGTATTTTAAAAGTATATATATCCCAACATGTAACCCTATTATAAATATTGTAGTGAGACTTCAGTGCCTGCAACAGAACACAGAAACCAGAAACAGCAGACACCCGAAGGAGTAACGTTAGTACACTGAAATATTATGCAAGCACAATAACAGCCTAGAACCATATCTGGTCAGATCTAAAGGTTTGGCTCAGTCACCAAACCAGAGACTCTTCACAGTGACACCAGCTTCACACAGAGCACGGAATAGGACACCGGAACGGTGAGGGTAACACTCAGAACCCAGCCCAGACTCAACCCGAAGCACGGCTTTCACAGAGACAGCACAGTAGCCGTTCAGATACACTCACCACCCTACCCCATTTATCTCTAGAGACCCGTCCCTTCACAGAACTGAGGCAGAAGCTCAGACAAGAAGAGATCGAGGTTCTCTCACAAAGATATCACCGGAGACACTCACAGAGAGAAGAAAAAAAGAGGCGGTGGAAGAGATAGGATTAGGGTTACAATAGAGAGAGGAGGGAGCTGTATAATGCGTCAGCCGTATACACGCAAAGAGAATATATAACATATGGACGGCCAGGATTCACGCCAGAAATCAAGCGGCTAAGATGGTAAGTTTCTGTTGGGCTTGGACTGGATATTTGATGGGATGCCAGCACTGGACTTGGGCCACACTTCCCACAAATATACGTATCCCCAAACCAACTATGGACAGCACCTAATGTAATAAAGAGCAAATACAAAGTCCTCTTTAAAATATTTCCTAAAAAGACTGGAAGTTTTTTTTATTTTATTCGCTTTTGTTCTGAAAACTTGTTCGGTGAGTGGGGTATATGCCCTTCGAAAAATTCCACTTGTATGCCTTTTTCAGTACGTCCTATTGGAATAAGATGAATAGATGGGTGTTGTACATATCTGTGGATTTTGTTCTGGAATCCATACTTATATTACATACTCTGATAAAAGAAAGTTACTTCACTACACAACTATATTATTGTGCAAGTCAATAATTAAAAGTCATGTGAATGTCAGTATCAATAAAGGCGTTATCGAAAGGTTATATGTATCCGATTTAATGGGCAACTCGATCATTTTGATGAGACGTGACTTTAGTGCATGTACTCTGTATATTTCTCACATAAATACCGTTAGCTTAGTAGGTTTATGTAATTATGATTAGTATAAAGTAAATAGAGTTGGCCGAGCATTCAAGCACGAGTGAATTTGTTCAAACCATGACCGTGCGGTTCGGATCGAGACTCGACTCGAAATCGCCACGGCTAGTGGCACTGGGCTCGAGATGCTAGTAACACACGAGATGATGCGGCGTGATCACTATTAGGTATATAGTGTGATGGATCATTAAAAGCAACGAGTGGGAGCTATTAAGGTGGAGCACGTGAGTTGTAAGTTGGAATTTGGTTCTCTTTACATCACGAGTCCTATGGTGTTTTAAATAATCTCCGTCATTCAAACATAATATTGTCCAATTCACAAGGTATACAACAAGCTTGATCAAATTTTATTTTTTTTAACGTGGCATTTACATTTCTTTGCAAACTATTTGATTCGGAGGAACTGATAATTAATAAAATTCAAATCACATCACATTTCAAATGCAATAGTGGTTTATCTAACTGCAGCTACCTACTTCAACTATATATATCGTGGACTTGAGGTACGTGGAAGTCCGACAAATACATATGATGATCCGATATTTGGGAAATGAGGAAAATTCCATTATGTTTTGTATTTAACTTAATCCAAAAAAATAAATAGCCGTAGGCCCTTGATGCATACATAACAGAATTATGTGTCTAATTTCGTACTTAAAAGTGTTTAATTATGGTTAAACATGTCTTTTCATGGTGAGTTGCATGCATGTTCCGACAAGTCGGTGATTTGACCGAATAAAGCCATGATTTTTGCGGGTTAATTACACTATGATTGAAATTACAAGAAATGACCACTTAACCTCTTACATTTTAATTAAAACCGACATGATAACTGTGTGTTACTGATTCATTCAACTCATAGACTCCCAGTTTCTTTCTCGTATCTTATCAGAGCTGGTGTCCGTTAAAGATGAAAGTCACTGAACCTACTCGAATGGAGATGATAAATAATATGGTAAATTTGGAGCTTATACATATAATGCCAAAAGGTTAATTTTATACAAATAGCTAATACTTATATATATTATATATTCTATTGAAGCAATAAATAAAATTATCACGGCTAAATCTATCGTTCTGGGTGAGACCTCTGGGTTAGGACATTATTATCTATCATATATCGATGAAAAGTTAATATATATGGATAACATAGTGAAATATATATAACCCTAATTATTTGTAAAACTCGAATGATGAAACAAGAATATATGTAATTATTTGATGCTTTATCCTAAAATGTTGCCTAAGACACCATATATATATATATATATCGTATGCAAATCTCACTTATGATGAGATATTCATTACCCAATCAAAATAAAATAAATAAAATAAACCGAGAATCTTCCGCTCTCCAATCTACGATATTTTTTGGTTGAAACGACAACTAAATAATAAAGCTTACCTTTAAGTATGTTTTGTGGACGAGAGAGGTGGGCCTCCAAATTGCATGAAATGATTATGAAGATGATGGAGGGACCCCTAATTAATAAGCTCTTCACTATTACAGAATAGGAATCCCTTAATTTGTTCGGAAAAGGATTCAACTTGCATGAAATTATTGCACCAACCTTGTTATTCCCCATGAATTTTACTTCTTAAACACAGTTACAATCTATGCTATATGACTTTTTTGTCGGAGTTTTATATCAGTACTCCGTGGTGTAACTTCAAATCCAAATGAAAGGGATCAAAGGGTAGTATGAATTTGCACTCATGAGGTGTGGGCTCCAGGATTTATTACTACCATCTTCTTCTTTTTTTTCTCTTTTCTTTCGCTTAATGGTTTGAGGCCACAATATAAAAAGAAGAGAAACAGAAGAGGATATCTAGAAAGGAAGGTGATGTGCATGTGCACCAACAGCCTTTTTATTCCACTCTAAATTAGTTCTTGACATTTACTGATAAATCTTCTTCTATGTTTAATCATATATGGATCGGTCGTACGTTAAATTCCTTGGTTGTTTAGTTTAGACCCCTCCTAAAGAAAAGTATACACAAAGCAAGAATATGGACTTGGTCCTTGCTCGAGTTATCTATATTCTTTCTGAATTTTAATGCAAAAGATCGACTTTTACACTTTTTAGCTGGAATTCAGTCCAGGGAAAATAACTTTGTTGCCACTAACCCATCTAGTTTTGGGTTTTTGTGAGTAACTTTTAAATTTCAGCTAATTTCATTTGCTGACATAATATCGGATAATTAAGCAATTTTTCCGATGTCGCACAACGATTTGATGGTCACACATTCCACCAAGACAGGTTTGAAAACCAATGAAATCTGTTTTTATTTGAAAACTTGGTAGAGCGAAACCTAAAACACAAATAGTTTGTGGATCAAAAGAATTATTTTTCTTTTCGAGATAAAATGAGGACTAGTTGAAGATTTCAATGGTTCTACACTAGTATTAGAGAACGTTTTTGTAACAAATGAGTTTGGTCGTGGTGTCGAATCATTTGTTGAATTTGCCAAAATGCATCCATAGTATCTATCTGATGGAAAATTGCATTGTCCTTGTAACCGTTAGAACTCTAGAAATATAGCAATTCTTGATGAGGATATTGTAAAAGTTTATTTAAAACGATATGGTTTTGTTTCGGATACTGTACCATGTAGCGAGCGACGGTATCTTCGCTAATATTATCGACGATGTTCAAACGACTTATGTCGCTAAGTAGCGACGGTTTTTAAAAGTCCATCATAAAAGTTCGGCGACGAAGATATTAGCTACGGAATGTAAAACCATCGCTTGCCATCACCAAATTCAAACTAGCGATGGTTTTTCCCGTCCCGTCACTAAGCTTGTGCCTTTTTTTAGTGTTAAATAGAAGAGATATATATTTTGTTAATTATCTCGACAGCATGCCTAAGTTTATTAGTTGATAAATGTCATTTTTTTTATTTTTATCTAATTTTTTCAGGTTATATAGTACGCATAACTTTTCAAAAGGTGTACATGTGAGTTCCCCCGTGTAGCACACATGATCTATATAGTGTATATACACTATATATTATAATTTCCCGCTCGATCTATTGAATGATCCATATACATATTTGAAATAATGAAGTAAAGTTAGAATCTAAACCTCATTTCCCCATCTTGTTTGCCATCAACTTTAGCAATTGAATCTGAATCATTCATAGGTTAATCTCAACATTTTCTTGGTTCGAATAAACATTCATGCAAGCTCATGTAAAAGGGCTACAACGAAAGAATTAAAGAAAAAGAGAGACATATAATGCAAATTACATTAAAGGGGAAGAAACTAAAGTAGCAATAAAGACGATGAAAAGAAAGAGTAGTCTTGGTTGAGTTGTTGCCATCTCTCCTTTTAATGCATCTCTAATTGAAAAAAAAGAGTGTGTTCAAATGGGGTCCCTTTATTGGATTAGAAACGTTAACGAGCCATGCAAACCTTTTAAAAACTTTAGCATGGAAAACTCCTTTTTGAACCTCATTGGTTAATATCATACCCCTCGATTTTCACCTGGAGGATTTGCTTTTTTGTAGTCTTTGCGCATGGAGACACCAGTATCTTTAATTAATCTTATTACCCCAATTATTAACTTGCTTTTGCGTCTAATCGTGCGCAAACCAAGACCATTTTTTGGAATTGGCACAACAATCATGCACGTCGTTGTTATTCCTCTAAACTAATTATTCTAATTTCAAGAAGGTTTTGAACTTCTATGAGTGAATCCTGATCATCTCAACTCAAGTTTTATGTACAAGATATAATTTTTGTTCCCCTTTAGGTATGATTGTAACCTAGCTAATTTAAAATTGGGGGAAAACGAAACCCTTAATATCTAAATTTGGTGATGTAACATTGTATTGCTTTATTTTTCCAAATGTTTAGTTTTCCCTAATGTCATGATAACAAATGTGGATATGACATTAGCACAACCTAATTTACGCCTCACCTCGATCATATCAAACTGTTAGTATCAAGTGACAGCACATAGTGCACCAATTGTATAAGCGTTAATGTCAGGTTGTTTAGACCTATGAGTTCGGGAAGGTGCGTATATAACTTTTGATACGATATCATATCTCTTAGAGATCATTCTACCCTTCCACATCCGTCAGTTCTACCCACAATAGAGCTAGTATCACCCATTAAATCTGATGCCACTTTTTTACGGTTCACATGACCAACTAGATCAAACTTCGAAGCATCGCCATCTTGACGCACGAGAAGCTCTCTTCGAATATCACGATTCTAGTAATACTTCCGCCCATGCACGGTTAATCAACACAAAACCCACAAATTTTCTTTAGAAATAATAACCCTTCCATATACAAATATTGTGAGCTGTACGTACTGAAAACCAAGCAAAACGTAAAAGCAGCATTACATTAAATGCAAGTGGCGAGGCATATATATATATTATGAAACAGAGAACAGTTTACAGATACGGTCTCTACGTACAAGTGGCGAGGCATATATATATTATGGAACAGAGAACAGTTTACAGATACGGTCTCTACGTACAGCATACTCCTACTGCAGCAATAACAGAAGAGTACAACTTAAAACCTCCATTCGCCATTCATTATTATAATGATGCTATATTTTTTTAATACGGCTGGCTACCTAATAATACTTCAATGGAAAGTGCTGGATCTCCATTTATTTCACTTTGCACATTCCTCGTGGCCTCACTCTCTAATATTGTAATTAATTAATACCACACCAGTGGACACCCCTCGTGACCCCCCGTCGATCCAAAACTTGCCTAAATTACAAGACAACATATATTAATTTGACCATCACATACATTTAATTTTTCAAACGTTGTTATATTCAATGTATCATAAAAAGTATATATATAAAATAAACACTTGATATCATTTGAGTTACCATCCTAGTTCTAACAAATACAGAAGTTTGTTCAAATGTTTTTGCAATAAATTGAGTTTTATCATATAGGTCTTAACGTTTTTCTTTTTTCTGTTATTGATCAATCATAGTTTTTATTAGTCCACTGACATCCACTTTCTTATTTTTATATCGTTTAAATTAAATATTTAATTGACATCGGAAAATGATAAAAATGACTCCAAACATTGCTGATGTGTACTATATCAGTCAGGACTTTTAAAAAATAGTGCAAGCTAATGGACCAAAATTGTGAATCAACCAATAGTAGGACCAAAATGAAAATTATACAAATTATAAAACCAAGAATGTTGTTCATCCAATAATGCTCAGAAAAAAAAAGTATCTCGCTAAATATTTTTGCTCACGAGGTATACTAATTTAGAAAATATTTTATTTGCCAAAGGATCCATTGGAAAGTAATGAATCTTCTGGCACCAAATTTCCCCTCAATTTTTTAATCAGAAACAAACTAAAATATGCATGTTATTCAGAACTCAGGATTAAACATATTGCGAGCCCATCTCCAAATAATTAAAGTAACCATATTTTCTTATACTAAATGTCTTATCATTTCGAATTTTAGAAGATTGAATATAATAAGCTTCCCCAGTGCAGCAAAGGGTCCAACAGAGTGGACGAAATAGAGTGTGAGAAAAGACAGCCCAACGAACCTTGTAGCTTGTCGTGTACCATAGTCTCTTTGATTCCTCTCGGTTTCTACTTCTATAACAGGGGAATCGTGCATGCCTTAATATTAGTAATATTACACAGAACATATATTATTATTATAAGATGATATACGCACACAAAAAAGTGTGCCTTTGTGTGAGAGAGTTTTCTAGGTTTAAGAGTGTTGCCATGTGTTTTAAGCTGTCTTTCCTAGAAAATATCGCTTTGTTATTATATAACTATGATTAGTAAGTCTCTCTCTCTCTATTTATATATAACTTGTAAGAGCATACGCAGTGGTCATGTGAGGAGGTGGTGGGGATTAGGGATCCCAAGGATTTGGGTATGTAGGGCTACCAAAAAGTGTTTAATAGTAATCGATGTAAGGTTTTTGAATGTAGAGTACAAGTATAAATATTCTAGCATCATATTAAATACAAACAGTAGCAAAGTCTGTGAAGATTTTCTCTAATTTATTAATCTAATTTTTGGATGAAAGATAAACTCTCACTAGAAAGTGAAAAAAAGATATTTTCTCTCCTCAACAGGGCAACGTGTATTTCCAATTTTTATTTTGAAAAATGGAAGGTGTGTGTGTTAGAAAAAAGAGTGGGAATCGGATGGGGTCGCGCATTTTAAACATACTTTAGTGAGAAAATAGCGCATTACAGAAAGACAATACGATCTAGTGAGTTGCAATAACTGTAGTTCTTGAAAGTTTGAGCACAGAAAACTATACCGAGTTTTATTTGAAATTCCAAGCGAAAAAAACTCGACACTGTCTGAAAATTGAATTTAAACATTTAAAACATATATGAATCAAAGCTGCAAAAAAATACTCTGATATTTGTTTCGGGAAGTTCGAAGGTACTGCTTCTACGTCTCTCCTTCTTTCGATCTGAAAGGCTCCACTAGAAGACTTTGATTCGTACAACAGCTTGTACAAAAGCCACGTCAGGTGGAGATTATCACATTGCCCAAACTGATATTCCTAGACTTCACGTTGTATATGTTTAACGTCTCTATGCCAAGACTACAAACATCAAGTTTAACGTCCTTGTGCAAAAAACAACTTTTGTCTAAATTGATTCACTAATCTGTTTTAGCCCATCTCCCATATATATGAGTGAATGTATGTGTGTGTGGATTATTCTGGCACAATGTATTCTCTCATGTATCACCACACACTGTCGTCTATCTAATGATCTTCATTCATTTCGACGACCTTTCTAAGACTCTCGTCTATTGTTTTAAAGCTCTTGCCCTCTTTTCTCCCTTTTTTATTGAATTTGATTCGTTCAAGTGTATTTATAGCCTCCGTTCTGATATGAACGTTTGACATAAGTTTCTAGCCGTTGCAAAAGTCTTCTACAAAGTTCTGACTCTATGTACTTGCCGTCCTTTCTTCGAAAATATTTAGTTGATGCTATTTATGATGTTTAACCACTCTAAACTGATCTTTTTCGTACTAGACATATCATTTTGATCGTTTGTGTATTGTCTTATTTACTCTTGTTCAAACTAATTTGTCCTTCTCTAAGTTGATAGACTGCACTGATCTGATCAATTATGTTCAGTAGGCTATGTTCTGAACTGATATACTGTTCTGTTCTGCTCTTTATCTGAACTGATCTAATGTGAAGTTCCAATGTGACATGTTCACTGAACTATTCTGTTCCAATTTGATCTGAATTTTTTTGCTCTTCTGCTCCGTTCTGTTCTTGCTTCGATCTGATTATCTTACCAGAGTTGATTTCATATGTTCTGATCTGTTCTGCTCTAAGCTGATCTACCTAATTTTCTAGTCTGATCTGCACTTATATTCTCTTTGTAACCGAATTGTGCTCAGCTGAGCTCAGCTCTTCAGTTTTATTGTTTAGCTGATCTGTTCTAAGTTATATTCTGCTCTGTTCTGTTTCAAAATTGATATGTACACTCAAGTATTAGAAATATAACAACAATTTTGTGTTCATCGAAATACAATTGATCTGTTTTATATTAACACAAAAATTGAATAAAAAATATGAAAAAATAACATACGAATAACAGTGACCAAGAGAAACATATTTTTAAAACTTACTTCTCCCCCTTTTTTGTGAGAATAAAAGAGATTGATAAACATTGTCTTTCTCTCAATATTTGAAATTAGAACTGCCCTTGAAAATCACAAGGGTTTTTTTGCTTTTCGAAATGATACAGACATTTTTTTAAGAAAAATAGAATGCACAAAATGAAATTTCATAAAAGATCATATGCTATTGATTTTGCGCATCACATAGATTAAGAGAAAAATGATAATCGAATTTAACATAATCTCTTCCATTTTTCTCTACTTCGCCTCATGTCACTATATTAGTTTAAGTAGATTAAGTAATTGAAAATATCATTGTGATATCAAACAGTAGGCTAACAATGAAAGTTGATAATAACACAATGATCTTTTCTTATTTATTCTACAAATATCAATTAGCAAATACAGAAGCAAGGAAAATGGCGTCTATACAAATCCCTTCTCGAATGATTTGTATCAGTTTGATAGAAAATGTCTACATTAAGAATCATTATCCCCCTA
Organism: Dorcoceras hygrometricum; assembly: GCA_001598015.1. Lineage (NCBI taxonomy): Eukaryota > Viridiplantae > Streptophyta > Magnoliopsida > Lamiales > Gesneriaceae > Dorcoceras > Dorcoceras hygrometricum. The sequence continues at coordinate 52,956 of KV007756.1, forward strand.
TCTTCATAATATAAGTTTGAAAAAGTTTAAAACTTTTTAAAATTTTGTAGCAGATAATTTCAATTTAAATATTCTTTTTTTAACATGTGGTATTAGAGCATATTGTTTATTGTAGGATCGAACGCTTGCAGATTTATCAAAAGTTATAGTTGGTGGTAACCGTGCAACGCTAATCTTTTAAACCGTATGAAAACTCAAGAGTCACTGTTCGATCGCTCTACCTAGCAGGGGCAATTATTGCACTTCAACAATCTCCCTCCCAATAATTGCACTCCTTGATGGGAATCGAACCCGTGACATTTGGCTCTGATACCTATTGTAAGACCGAGCGTTTGCCGGTTTATCAAAAGCTATAGCTGATGATAATTATGCAATTCCAATTTTCTAAACCTTATAGAAACTCAAGCGTCACGATTCAATCGCTCTATCTGACATGAGTAATTATTGTACTTCATCAGTGTGGATATGAAACGTAACAATCAAATGAAGGAAAGGGGTATTTTTTGATGTAGTAAAAGTGCTGGAGAGTGGAGACCATGATACAAAGTTAGTTTTACATTGTTTTCAAGTTTAATTAAATACTAGAAATATGTGGAAATGTTATCGACGTATATGCCAACTTTTAGAATGTTCAAGCTAAAAAAAATTGGTTTAGTATATGTGCATAAACAAAAAATTCATTTAATACATGATATAACATTGAAATCTATTCATTTAAATAGGCGGGGAAGCTTAATTCTCAGTCTAAACCCTTGTTGCAAGGCTGAAGCAATTCACTTTATATAATATGTATTATTGAATTTAGTGTCATTTGTAGGAACTTTTTTGGCCCTAAATCTGGAACACATATATAAAAATTGATATTTGCTACTGCGATATGGTGGTTTCTCGTTGCTATTAAATATACATGAATTCTCAAATGAAAAAGCTAAAAATGTCCTTTTAGATATTATTCTTCGAAAGTCACATGGAAAAATATCCCCAAATTAAAAAATATCTGAATTTCTGTGAGCCAATATTGTGATGTCTCTCTCCTTTTCTAAATCCGATGCAAAAGAAGCAAGTCCTCAGTTGTGATCATTTTTAGGACCGGTCAAAACTATGTATTAATATTTTATTATACAAAACAAGATAAGTAAGAAAATCTAAAAGTTTATATTTAATGTAATACTAGCAATATTCGATAAATTTAAATAATTTTACAATATATATATCCTGTACCTAATTGGTGTAACTCTGAACATGTTAGCATGAATGTCGGTAATATGTTGGCTTCATGTCGGAAAATAAGCCAAAATTCCAAAAACACAAAGATATAGTAAAACTTAAATTTAAAATCAAGCAATAAGACAAAAAAATATACATGATCGAAATAACAAATCATTGATAGTTCAACAAATTTTGATAGTTCACGAATATAGTGAAACTATTGCTAGTTCACAAAATTTATTCACAAAGTGGTTTCTATGCCATGAATTTTCTGTAACTTTCGATTTATAATTAATATAATATAGATAATAACTATTTAGATCAAGAATATGTATGTAGCGCACATACTTGCTTGTGCGTACCTAGTGTTTCTTGAAAAACATAGCTCTCCGGCTCATTTAATAAGAAATCAATGTACACCGACATAAGAAACTACACCAACTATACACTGGAAATAGAAATTAAAATATTCCAAAGTTATTTAAGAGAGGGACAATTTTATAAGTTTTAAAAAAAAAGGTACGTAATTAACTTATCCGACCATCGAGACATAGTATATATTGCATAAGGTAATATGATTATATAGAAACAACCACTAAATATAATGATACTTCTTATCATGTGTACCATGAACATATACAATATCACATAATTAGTCATATTTCGTATTTCTTAGTCATGTGTTATCTAAGTGAAATACACAGATTCTTATTACAAAATCATATATAATATATATATATATACTTAATTAATACAGTCACGCTTCAACTTAATTACGTTTAATTATTTTATTTATGGGCGACACTTAATTAATAGCTAGGCTAGATACCTACATGGAATATAACCTCACTGTTTTAACATTACATCACATGTCCGCTCACACACATACACGTCTTTCGAGATCATATAAGTATTTTTCTAAAATATTGTTGGATTAAATTTTTTTATGATTTGTGGGTTTTTATAAACAATTACTGTCGTAATTAAGTTAATATTTGATTAGAAACAATTTTCCATAGACAGCATATGGAAAATAATTATACAAAGAAAACAAGTTATTTATTGCATTTGGACATATTTTTTAAAATAAAAACGTTTTTAGTGTTTTTAAAGTTAAAAAAATTTAAATATGTGTTTACATTTTTTGAAAAACAAATGAAAGATATTTTATAATATTTTTTAATACAAAATATAGGTAAACTGTATACGAATGATCAATTAATTTTATATGATTAATTATTTGAATGTTATTTCAATACAGACCGTGTAAACATAAATCATTTTTTAAAATAATTTTTCTAACAATTTTTCAATTAAAAATATTTTTATAAAATAGTTGTCCAAAACACATATTTAACTTTAAAAAAACTTTCAAAACATTTTACAAGATTTTTTAAAAAACTTTTGTAAAAATATTTTTAAGGAATTTGTCCAAACGGAACCTTAAGCTTGTGGATATAAACACATTCACCCTATGATTATAATTAAAATTTATTACCATAAATTATTATTTAATTTATATCTAACAATATTGCATTATTTATCATTATTACATTCTCAGTAATGTAGTACCTTTTTTTTAATTAATATATATAATTTAGTACCTATTTATTTATTTTAAGGGAATAATTACTATAAAAATCAAATATATACGTTGAAAATGGAGAACAACCAAACAAATTGAACAAGATAGAAAACAATGATAATTATGGGAACTACGACAACCGTAAATTTTCCCATAAAAATTAGCAATGAGTATCAAACCAATTTTCAAAATTATAATAAGTTGTGTATCTTTAGGACATAATTACTCATCATTTTCCTACATATAAATCTGTATCTCGGGCCATTTAGTGTCCCTACAAATGATGAATCAATGTCTACTACTTTTTATTCCACAACGTGTAATGCCCTATACGTGACCGAATTTATTTCTTACTACCTTAGTCCATCTCCAACCGTGTTGGTTATTTGGAGAATTCTTGATTTTTAAAGAAAAATGATGCTCCAATGGTGCTCTAAAAATGAAGAAAAATTTGGAGCACCCAATTGAGTGCTCTCCAAATAGAGCCCTGCAATCTTTGTTCTATTCTTGTTTTTACTTTCTTTTTTGTTTTTTTTTATTCTTTATGTTTATTTTTTGTATTACCATATTATTTTCTTAATTTATCTCCTTTTGTTATCTTAATATCAACATCATATCATATATTTTATACGTAACATAAATTTTGAAAATAAGACGAGCAAAATAAGACGTCGGATCTGTAGAGATTGCTGTAAGATCAAAGTCTTCTAATGAATCCTTCTAGCAATGGAAGAAGGGTAGGCGTAGAAGACTAAGCTCCGAACTTACATAAACAAACTCTCAGCCTTTTATTTTTTATTAAATTGAGTTCTTTCCGCACAATTCTTTGTTACTCGAGAGAACAGAAGCATACTGAGATCCTCCAAGATGGTAACTCAGCTTAGAGGTTAGCCAAATGCTTGTAAAATCCTTTTTAAAGAGTTTTTGTGAAAAATTGTGAGGAGTTCATTCACTCCCCTCTGAACTCCCGAGCTGTCATTTTCGTTCCAACACTGTTACATTTCAGATGATAGATCCAAAGAAAATGAACGACAGAGTATCAAGAAATTTCACCTTTTAAAGAACCAACAGATGAATATATCTAGATTTACAAACAAAAGAAGCAACTTATTGGATAAAAATGGATTTTCAAAACGAAAGATTTTTCGGACAAAAATAGGTCGTCCAGGTAGAGATATTCCAGATAAAATAGTCTTCCATTGTAAAGTAAGTCATCCAGATAAAATAGTAAAAAAATTTCCTGCATAAGAAGAATTTAACTGGCTAGCATGTGTAAAAATTTCTGATTTTAACGTTTGACATAAACAAAACACATTACTTACATACAGTGTCCATAACTTTCTTGCATTCGAAGGTGAAACTCGATCTTAACCAATTTATGACTGAGGCCATCTCCAACCGTGTTGGTTGTTTGGAGAATTCTTGATTTTTAAAGAAAAATGATGCTCCAATGGTGCTCTAAAAATGAAGAAAAATTTGGAGCACCCAATTGAGTGCTCTCCAAATAGAGCCCTGCAATCTTTGCTCTATTCTTGTTTTACTTTGTTTTTTGTTTTTTTTATTCTTTATGTTTTACTTTTTGTATTACCATTTTATTTTCTTAATTTATCTCTTTTTGTTATCTTAATATCAACATCATATTGTACATATATTTTATACGTAACATAAATTTTGAAAATAAGACGAGCAAAATAAGACGTCGTTATTAATACAAATACTAAATTACATAACATAAATTATGAAAAATACATAACATTAAACACACAACTTGAATGAAAACAACATAGAATCCAACATTAAAATCAAATGCAAAGCAACAACTAATACTTTTTTAGTACGGGGGCAAATCATTTCCGCAACCTCCAATATCTGGAAAATAATCTCCAAATGTATTCGAAGTATTACATGATCCTGGTCCATGTGGATTTCTTTTCTGCATAAGCCTTGCTTGTTCAGCTCGTAAGAACTCACGTTTGGTAGGATCGGAAATCGAGTTCAAATCCATGAAGATAATTTTGTTTTCTTCTCGCATTTCAGCCAACTCTAATTTTCTCATCTGCACATTGGACTTTTTTCCGTTGCTTCCCTAAGCTGCCGATTTTCTTCCTTCACCAAGTCAAAAAATGCAGAGGTGTCTTCGTTATTTATCCTCTTCTTTTTTGATTTTTTTAAGCCGTCAGGCCGTGTTGGTGTGGTATCGTCACTTAGATTGATAGAAAAAGAAGACAATCCAAGAGATGCCGATGTTGGAGTTCCTGATTGGGGGCTACCTACTGAGTGGAAAATATCACTTTCTGGCGTTGGGGCTTTAGAATCAAAATCAAGATCTTTGAGCAGGGGCCAAACATGATCCATCTTAAATCCTTTCTTGAAACTTTTGTCTTGCGCCATCAATTCCCTAGTTTGATGCATCTGCATAATTATATACAATAATCAGAAATAAACGACAATACATAAAAGATGAATAAAAATAGCTAAAAATAAACACAAACAGTATCCTGTTCCGAAGCGCCACTTGGATTCCGATTTTCAATTTGCCGCACACACCCCTTGAATTTTCTCATTTGTAGAGTAGAATATAGAGATGTGGTTGGAGATAAGCTAAGTCTTATCTGTATATTTAAAGATAGAGCACTCCACAGAGTAGAGTAATGGTTGGAGATGGTCTCATGGTAGTTCAAGATAATAAAACATACTATAAAGTAAAAGATAACAATTAATTAACGGATGAACAACTAACATTATTTTGTGGATATTTATTCGATCCATTGTGTCTAATCTTTAAATTATATATGAAATTAGTTTTTTTCTTTTAATTATATATTATTTTTGAATGTTTTTCTTAACAACGTAACAATTCAAAGACTTGATGGAGATTGAAATAAATGTTAGATAACATTATTATAAGAAATAAAATTTTCTTTTATTTGGAGATAGTTCTGAAAAATATTTTTAGTTTTACAAGTTTTGGAATTTAGTACATTGTATTTAAATGTAATTAAACAGTTTTTGGATAAGTGAGAGTTACGTTAAAAGCGATTGCCAAGAAGATACGACAACGAGTGATTTTAACAGCAAATAAAATATAAGTATTAAAAATATCGTTATTTAATTTATCACATTGACCATATGAATAGCCTCTAGTAAACATGAGTTCATTAAAAGGTCATTAAAATAATTCAAATATAATAAATATTTGATGTACCGTTACAAGCCACATTCAATTTATAATTCATGCATTGGCTGGGGGAGCCTTTCCATATTCAAACTAAGTTTAGTTCCACCCAAACCCTCCAATCTATCTATATATATATATATATGTATATTCGAATTATATGTACACAATCTCCTAAAAAGATATAATAATTTTATTTTGTAAATGTAATGTAATGTTATGGGGTTAGAATTAGATTATCACTATGAGAAGTTGCCGAACTCCACACCTAAACTTTCTTTGTCCAAACTCCCAACCAAGGCAAGAGAGCCAATTCAAATGCTGACACCACCGCTTCACCAGTCGCTTTCCATTCCATTCCGGTGGGAGGTGGTGCCTGGGACGGCAAGGGCAGCCAACACTGCCGTTGCAAGCGGCCAGCCTCCAAAAAATATGGTGGCAAGGAGGTTGGACCTACCTCCAAGATTGTTGAATGATGATAGTAAGATTGCCAAAATGTCCTCCCCCGTCACGGTGCTGGACGGGCCATATATCGGTCATTCGCTGTCGCTCGCGTGCACGTTCTCCTTCCGGGAGGAGGGTGCCAGAAACTTGGGTCCGGGGCGGTGCGGGAGCTTCAAGGAGGAGGGGAAGTTTTCCCTTGGTGATGCTTTCAAGATTGACAAAAGGAGCAAAAGGTTCAAGAGGAGGAGCTTCTTTAACTTGTCTCGCATGAATTCTAATATATGGGTGAGTTTTTTTTTCACTTCATCCATTTTATGTTTAAAACGAATGGTGATTTAATTAAGTAAGATTCAGTTATTGAACATTCTCAACTCAATAATATACTACTTTATGGGATTTAAAGTCTCTTCTCTTCAAAACAAGGATGCATGAATATAAAGCCACGATTATAAGAGAACTATATATAGTATAACAAGTTTTGTAGTAGCATCTCTAGATTTTAGATTTGTGCTTCGTGCATTGTATTAATTAATCTGGTTGTGTTCCAGGCTGATATTTGTGCAAGCCTTAAGCATGCGGTTCGGTGGAGGCGCGGGCGATAGAAAAAAAAAATCTAAAAATAAAAAACAGAATTTTTATGGAATTTCCACTTGAAACTAAAATGCCATTAATGCCTAATATTTTCCCTTATTTCTTCACCTTTTTTTTTTTTGTGAAGTTAAATTGGATCGATCGGAGTTGCCTTAGTTAAGCCTATTCATTTCGTGTGATCGTGTTAGATCTTCAACAATATCACTTCATCCTTAATTTAGTGGGCTTTCAAGTATATATATGCCGATGTTAATATGTCAAGAATAGACGTGACAAACTTTATTTCACGAGGAGAACGCTAAAATTTCTATCAGTGCAATTAGAGAAATATTAATTATTTATTGCATAAAAAGCAAATTTATCATATATTGGATAAAAAGAACTGTTTAAATTTAAATTATACATTTATTAATTTTACTTCGAAAATATTATTTACATTTTTCTAGTCAACGTATTTTGTAATACATATTCAATAAATAACCTACGTACTAATAATAATAAACCAATGTGTTGATTTTGGGCCAAATTTTAAAATATCCGATTATAATTAAATAAAAAATTAATTAATACTATGATTTATTTATAAAAAAATTGCAATTAATATCAGTTGTTCGTTTTCATATTTTAAAAACTTAATTCAAGATAATTTAGGTATACATGCCATATAGCATTAACATACAACGCCACTGATTTAAAAAAAATACAAAAACAAATACTTAATTAATTTCAATAACTTCAGGCCTACTTGTATGCAAACTAGTACATGATAGTGTTCATCGATATATGTACACTGTACTGTATGTAAATTAATGGACCGATTACTTAATATTAGAAGTCAAGATCCGGACCAAATCGCTTTGATACCGCTTGATGGAATTATATGATTGGAGTTCTGGTCGTAAAATACGGTTTAGAGTTTAGAGGAGGGGTGAATAAACTCTAACCGTAAACTTTTCGTGTTCTAAAATAATTTTTGAATTAACTCTTTTAGAAACTAATTCATGCACTCAATCCGATCAGCTCTCTTGTAAAATAAGTGAAAAGATCATAATTGAGCAGTAAACTAAAAATGTAATGCGTGCAAGCTGAAATAGTAACACAGATTAGATAGTCGAGTTTGTTTATGAAAGTTCGAAGCAACGCTTATACGCCTCCACTTTTTCCAAACAGAAAGGATTTCCACTAGAAGGTTTGATGTAGAATACATAGTATCCTAATAGACCAAGGGTATCGTCACTTAGATTGATAGAAAAAGAAAACAATCCAGGAGATGCCGATGTTGGAGTTCCTGATTGGGGGCTACCTGCTGAATGGAAAATATCACTTTCTGGCGTTGGGGCTTTAGAATCAAAATCAAGATCTTTGAGCAGGGGCCAAACATGATCCATGCTGAATGGAAAATATCACTTTCTGGCTTGGGGCTTTAGAATCAAAATCAAGATCTTTGAGCAGGGGCCAAACATGATCCATCTTAAATCCTTTCTTGAAACTTTTGTCTTGCGCCATCAATTCCCTAGTTTGATGCATCTGCATAATTATATACAATAATCAGAAATAAACGACAATACATAAAAGATGAATAAAAATAGCTAAAAATAAACACAAACAGTATCCTGTTCCGAAGCGCCACTTGGATTCCGATTTTCAATTTGCCGTTTTTTTATCTCTTAATTAAAAATTTTATCATTATTTTATGCATTTAATTCGTTTGCTAAATATTATTTTAATTAGTATGTACGTATAATCATATACTATAAAAATAATTAGCAAATAATATTATTTTTATACAACATAATTGAAATAAAAATATAAATGAAAAAGGAAAAAGAAGGAATATTCTTGTAATATTCTTTTATAGAGTAGAATATAGAGATGTGGTTGGAGATAAGCTTAAGTCTTATCTGTATATTTAGAGATAGAGCACTCCATAGAGTAGAGTAATGGTTGGAGATGGCCTTAGGATGTGTCCAAAATTTTAACGAATATTTGGTTTGCACTGTGATTATATTCATTAACAATACAAACCATGCACACACGCTGTTTGCTTCAAAATGAGGTAAAATTTGAGGATTTGGATTTAAATATAGATGCGCAATCGTTATAAAATTTTTGAAATTTGAAAAACATAAATTTTCCGGAAAATCTGGGTGAAAGATTGGGATAAATGGATAGGTGTTTTTATCTGGAAGTTAGTCTATTAAGGGCTAACTCTTATATAGGTCACTTGGTCCATGCATGTTTTTAAATCGATGGATATACGCGGATAAGCAGAGACTAAATGAATAGGTATTCAATCATTAGGAGGTTGAACAACATACTATACTGCGTGAGTTGGTGAAATTACCTGATTTTTTTAATATATCTTTCCATTGATATAATCAAAATTTACTCAAGATACGCCAAATTAATTTGAAACAGGTTTTCATGCCAATATGCCACTCTATACTAAGGAAAATACTATATGTACATATAGCATTACATATAAGCTTATATAATAATTATAAAAGTACCTCAAATGTTTGAACAAAAACATTGTCAATTAAAGTGCATAGGCTATTGTAATCTAAATGAAACTTTGTAAACTTATATATAACTATTTTTGTACACATAGCATTACCCTCTGCTAATATTATGTATATTATAAATTAGAATCATATGTTTCAAAAACAAACTTTGGACTTTCCCAAAAAAGAACCATATATGCATACATATTATA